>CP025650.1:14418939-14453139 GCA_003576665.1 Ipomoea trifida
AAGTGTTTGAAGTTGGATATTTTAATGTTATTTGTTTGAAAGTTAAAAGTGTTTCTTTTAGTTTTATTAATCTATAGTTTTAGACTTTGAAAGATAAATATTATTTTATTTTTCAAATAGACAGAATTCAAAAAAAATCCCCGCGGGGATTCCCCATCCCCGAAAATTCCCAGCGGGGACGGCGATGGGGAATAATTCCCCATCCCCGCCGGGGAACGGGGCGGGGACGGGGAACGGGGTGACACTTCGGGGACGGGGACGGGGACCCCATTCCCCGCCCCTGCCCCGCCCCGTTGACATCCCTACCTCTGCCATCATTGAAGAAGAATTGCAAAGAAGAATTACGATGGTGAATCGAAAGAATTTCGCGATGTTGAATCGATGATGAATCCAACGAGAATTGCGATGATGAATGAGTGAAGAATTGTTTTGCGATGATGGTGAATGACTGGAGAACTGCGACGATGAATCAAACAAGGCGATGAATTGTTTTGCGAGAATTGTGGCGATGATGAATTGTTTTGCGATGATGGTGAATGACTGGACTGCGATGATGAACCGGACAACCGCCTGCCTACTGCTCCCAACCTCCGTTAGCGGCGTTAATTAACAAATTTTTTTTTAAAAGGCATAAAACGACGTCGTTTTTTACTCAGGTGCACCTGGGTCCACGGCATAATTCGCGTTGCTACAACCCATAAGGAACCTTAAATATATATTTATATTTTAATCTTATCGTTCTTTAACACACCTTAAATATATGTTTATATTTTAATTTTATCTTTATCTAACACACTTTGAAAATATAATTATATTGTTTTTGGATTAAACATATAATTATATTTTAATTTTATCTTCTCATTAGAATAAAAAAATATGATTTGTAAGATTTATTCATAATTCTAATTGTATAATAATTGTGAAATTTATAATGCGTTACGTCTAATAAACATCATTTAAAATTTAAAGTGATTAATTAATTGATAGGAAATATATTTTGAAATTCAATTATAAAAAAAAATTAAAAGAAAGTATACTTTTTATGAACTATCTAGTCAATATAATTTAGAAGTTTTAAATCTGTGTTATTGTATTTAAAATATTATGATCTATAAATAGCTAGGTTTGATCTTAGTAATATAAAAAGTATTTATGAATACCATATTAATAGGGATGATTTACAATTTATTTCAACCATTTCATATTTTATCATAAATACTTGAGTCACACTTGCGTGAAACCGTCTCACAAATCCTTATCCGTGAGACGGGTTGGTTCGAGTCTAGTTAATATGGAAATGTAATACTTATACTAAAAAAAATGTAATACTAATAAAGAATAAAGTGTTTGTTACTTATATTTCTCTTCAAGTATTACACTTTCTCATATAATTAATAAACTTTATTCTTAATTAGTATTACATACATTTGTCAATATAAATATTACATTTTCATTTTGACTCGACCCAACTCACAAACAATGATCTGTGAGATGGTTTCACACCGAGTTTTTTCCTAAGTACTTTTATTTTTAACCCCACTAAATAAAATTTAATTTCGGGGTGTGCCCTGTTTATAAGCAAAATGGAGAATGACACACGATAAATTTCTGCTTTTTATTGTACGTGTAGATTTGCTCATATTAAGCTAACATGAAATAGTCAGCGGTCGATCTTCATTATAATACTGCTCCAAATGGATACCAAGCCTAGTTTATAAGCTGTCTGCTTTCAGAGGACCACTAAAATTGAGAAAGACGTTTGGAACACGCCCCAAGAAAGTGCTCAAAAAGTACCATAAAATTATCTAATTATAAGTTGCCAACGTTAGACCAGAAAAAGGTGCAACTAGCTGCAAAAGGAGTTGAGGAAAATATCTAATGATATGTATATATACACATGAGGATTTTATTTTAAATTTCTTTTTCATGTTGATTTTATGACGCAGATAGTTAATTGCTAACAAATACAATTAGGACCGTAAATGATTATTAGCTGATTGGATTAGATGGTATAATTTGTTGATAGCATTAGCTGATTGTAAAAATATGTTTAGTAAATTAGCTGTTAGCTGATAGCTGTTTGGTATAAAATATTTTCTCAAAAAGCTAATTGAAAAAGTTGCTTTAAACAACTTTTTGAATTTTAGCATTTTCGAGTTACATAAAGTTAATTAATCAAAGATTTATATTGATTTTTAACCAAGTCAAATAGCTAATAGTGGTCAAATAAACTAAAATTAATTAATAGGCTAACTATTTTACCAAACAAGGCCTTAGAGTATGTTCGAAAACAAAAACAAACAAAAAAAAAACTTATGAAAAAATATTTTTTTTAAAAAATGAATCATTTTTCAGAAAACATATTCATTTTTAGTGTTTCGTTGCATTCTAAAAAATTATTTTGGTGATATTGTTATTGTTTTGAGAATGAAGAAGATTTTATGTTTACAAGTTTTTTCAAGGTATTTGTACATTTAAAATTACCAATTAAGGGTGGAATGAAATATGAAAAGTAAATCTCTTCAACAAAAGGAATTAACTATATAAGTTGATCATCCAAAACAATAAGAAAAATGATATGTAAAATTAGTTCAAGAACTCTATAGTTACAATTTTCATAAATAAAATAGAGCCAAGTGTCTTCAAATTTTATACTTTACTAAACTTAGACCCACCATTCAAATCGAGTTTAAATATTAGAGCAGAGACTACGTATATCCAACCCATCAACCTTCACATCATTGGGAATTGCCAGCAGACTTGAATTTGGAATCTGCTCATGTTTAGTTCCTATCACTTGGTAGGACTGCTTGTCATGAGTTACTTAAGCTTATCCTTATGCGTCTCATGAAATATTCATCTTATATATATACCATGCACCTAAAGTTTTTAAATGGTGCACATTCAATTGAGAATACACTGCACATCTTAAGTACACAAACCACGCACTTTAAGTACATACAGAAGCCACGCACCTTAAGAACACAAACCACACACCTAAAATTTTAAGATGGCACACCTTAAGTTTCAACAACTCACGCACCTTAAGCATACATATCACGCATCTTAAGAAAGAAAACAACGCACCTTAAAAAGGAACATCATGCACCTTAAGTTTTAACACTCACGCATCTTAAACATACAAATCACGTACCTTAAGAAGAAAACTACGCATCTAAAATCATCGCACAACCGCACGAGAAACACCCCTGAATTTTATATACACACACACAAACTATATGTATGTATGTAATCCAAAGATCATGCCGGTGCTAATTCTTCTATTTATATTCATATAAATAAAAAGAATAAAATATAATACAAGAATTTTAACGTCAAAATTAAAGAAACAGGAATTACAATTCATTTTGTGTTAAATTAAATCGAACTTCACTATTATTTCAAGGTAATATGTACATTGGTAGAGCTATAGAAGTAAAGGTTATGAAAGAAATAACGGATTTTTTCCCAAGCTATCCCTCCAGACAAATGGGGAGAAGACTATCATTTATTTACCAGGGTGGGAATCAAATCCCGAACCTCATGCTTAAGGGATGAGGTGTTGAACCACTGTACCAACCATGTTGGTTTGTTGTTGTATGCTATTGTTATTACACATATACACAAACTAAAACGTTTAGAAGGGACACAATTGGACCGCATGCAAAAAATAAGCAGTGGTTTGGGTTCCATCAGGGTGCCGTTTGTCGGTCAAGTCGTCAACGAAACGTGAACAATGGAGTGGCTCAGCCAGGCCCAGGCCAACAACCAGGGCAAATTATTGCAGGGACCATGGTCCACACAGCTGTGTGGACCAAAAATAAAAAGTGCATTATTTTTGTATTGAAGGTACATTATTTTTGTACTGTATGTAAATTATTTGATAGTATATATTAAATAATGTACCTTCAGTACAAAAAATAATGTACCCTAAACTAATGTACTTACAGTACAAAAATAATGTTCCTTCAGTACAAAAATAATGTACTTTTTATTTTTGATCCACACAGCTGTGTGGATCATGGTCCATGCATAATGATTGAACAACCAGTACGATAAGAAAGCATTATTACACGATAATCTCGACCAAGACAACTAAGGACATAAATTTATAATTACAAAATTATAAATTTTAACCTAATCATTTTAGTTTAAATCGAACAACTATGAATAATCCAAATTAAGTTACTTTCTTCTAGTTTTTGTGCAGGATCACAAAAAGAAATTTATTTAATACACAGTCTGAAATAATATTTATAAATTTTTTCCCTGTAACCCAAAAAAAAAAAAAAAAAAAAGCATTGTTGCACATTTTTGTGAAAGCAAAAAAGTTAGTATCTATCAGATCCGATACATATATGTCTACGCAAGTCACCGGTACTGTACAAACAATATTGTCAGCTCCAATAACGTAAGATATTTTTCATTCATCACAGACAAAAGCAAATCATGTGCACCAAAAAGGTCGATACCACTGTTGGGTGAAGAAGATATTTTCATCCAGATATTTTATATACCTATGACCTGTCCACAATATTTTCTAGTACGTCCAACCCCAAAAAAAAAAATTGAAAATTAAATGCCCAATTAAATTTTCTGTCTGTCTGTCAACAGTTTATCTCTAGCTAGCTCAGATTTCTACTTCTACTAATCTCCGTCAGAAGCCTTCCTCACAAATCGACCCTAAAACACAAGAAGAGCAAACATATTAAAATAGAAACAAAGAAAATATAATATTGCTTTTATATATATTTTATATTTATATATATACACACTTTATTTTGCCTTTAGTTTTGATTTATTTTACTAGAGTTTATATTAGGTGAACACAATTAAGGCACAAATCATGAAGATCTTGTATACTTAGAATTTCGAAGTAAAATATATATATATATAGGAAGAATCACAATTCTGATTTTTTTCAATTATTTTCGAGTCATTAGTTTATTTCGTAGTCTTTTAATTGTTAAAAGAGTTCTAAAATCAATTTAGCCTCTCCATTAAGCTCTGATTGTATCTAAGATTTTACAAGATAATAGCCTATAAATTGAAAGTTGCCAAAATGTCTCCATAAGTCATATAACTAGATAGAAATGGAGTTTGGCGTTTTAGTTAGACTCGAACCCACCACCTCCCATATAAAGGGAAAGGTTTGATGCCACTGGACTACAAGGTCCTTGATAATTTGTAATTTCTTTAATTAATAATAAAAGGAATAATTAATTTGTAAAAATTAAGAAAAAAGATACTAAATTTATAAATGGGGAATAATTAGATGATGAGGGTGTAATAATTTTACATAAATGATACGAGTATATGTATATACCTTGAGTCTAGGTCTTTTTTCTGCATTAAGCTTGCGGACTTGGTATCTAATCTTCTTGGAGAAAAGTCTTGTTTGGCGTTTTTCTTTGTACCTCATCACACTAGCTTCTCTTCTTGTGGATCTCTCTTCATTATCCATCACAGGCACCTCTCCCATCTGTGAGTGAACGAACTCAAGAAGATCAGATCAGATGAGATAAAAAACTAACACATACACAACCAAATGGTACTTAATTAATAAAAATAATTAGGCCCTGTTTGGTAAATAATAAGCCTATCATTAATTCTGGCTTGTTTGACCACTATTAGTTGTTTGGTTAATAAGCTTTTTGCAACTCCAAAATGCTAAAATTCAAAATACTATTCAAAGCAGCCTTTTCACTTTTTGAAAAACGAAATTATACCAAACAACTATCAGCTAACAGCTAATTTATCAAACAACTTTCTACAATCAGCTAATATTATCAACAAATCATACCTTCTAACCCAAACAACCAACCAAATCAGCCAACAACCATTTACCAAACAGGAAAGAATTGAAGATGAAAGGATTAATTAGAGAGGGAAATTAAGAAGTGCTAACATAAGAATGGTTGTTGGGATTATTGGGTAATGAAAATGCAGTGTTATCGTGTGCCCAGAGAGTGCCACGGTCGGACCATGCATCGAGG
Organism: Ipomoea trifida; assembly: GCA_003576665.1. NCBI lineage: Eukaryota > Viridiplantae > Streptophyta > Magnoliopsida > Solanales > Convolvulaceae > Ipomoea > Ipomoea trifida. Next base: position 14,424,936 of record CP025650.1, read on the forward strand.
ACGTGTTGATAATTCAAGCTCAAATTTAAGGATGCGGCCATGTTAATCTCCTGATGATATTCATCGTCATCGTTATTCTCTTCCTGCGACTTCACGCGAAACATGCTTTCTTGTTCTTGTTGTTGGGAAAGAACGGGTTTTTGATCGCCGGAATCTTCATTAACGGACGACAGGCCGCCGTCATGGTCGGAGCTGCAGGTGAACTCAAAATCCCAATATGCATCGGTACAAGTACGACCCGCCGCCGGCAGATCTACTTCTGTTTTGGCGGCCTCCACCGCTTGCGAGTTTTTAATATCGTCGTCATCTCCGGCGTCGTCCAACTCCATTTCATCCATAAATGATGAAAAGTAGTGTTTGTTGGGATGATGATGGTCCACCGTGTGGTTGCTTTCACGGTGGCAGTGATTATCAGAGACGACACTGCTACATGTAATGTCTGGGTCAGGAACCTCTTGCTCTTCCTTCTTTGGACTCCATGGCATGCCCCAGTTACGCCCCATCTTTTTCTTTACCACTTTCTCTCTCTTTCTCTTTCTCTTTCTGTCTCACCTTGAATGATACTATTATTATGCATGAACAGGAAATTTTAGTGTATATATATACTAGCATTTTGTATCCTCTATGCGTCAAAATATTTGCATGCCAATATTGAAATATTAATAAATATAAATAATTAAAAATTACAGAGTATAATTCCAATTTTATATATATGCAAATAATATATGTATTATATACACACAACTTTTGGAAACCCCAAAAATAGCTTTTGGAAAATATTTTTGGAGTTTTCAGTGTTTGGATGCAATAGAAAAATTCAATTAATAGAAAACATTTTCCTTTTGACTGGGAAAAATGAGGGCATTTTGGCGAAAACAATAGTTATGGTTTTTGCCAAAAATAAGACGGAAACAAGTTTGTTTGTTTGTTTTTTAATTAAATATTTCGATAAATAATATTATTTTTAATATTATTATAAATCTTTTTATATTCTGAATAAAATATTTAAAATATTTAATTATACAATTCTACTCATTTTTCAGAAAATGAACCAAATATATCAAGACAATTTTTCAGAATGCAAAAGAAAATATTTTCTGAAAAATAACTCATTTTCCAGAAAACTTTTTTCAGAAGTCATTTTTTAAATTTCCAAACGGACCCTAAAACAAAAAGACTTCCAAAAAAGATTGATCACAATATAATAAATGTTAGGAAATCTTATAATGCCATTTTTGTTTAATTTCATAATGGTGAATATTTAAGGCTTATTGGTAGAAAACAAAAAGCTCAAACATTTACACTTTTATGTATAACTATATCCAAATCTTTCTATTCTTTTCAGAATATATATATATATATATATATATATATATATATATATATATATATATATATATATATATATATATATATATATATATAGACAGAGTAATCAGACAAGCAACACCGGAACCCGAACCACAACAATTGACCCAGAGGAAGACAAACGGTCACCAGTTATGCAAAGTCTACACATTGATGAGATGATAATTACTCCCACGACTCTCCATTATTACGACCCAGCACTCAATGTATGCTCACCATTATTAGGAGTCCGTTACATTCACCAGAAGAAGAGTCGTTGCAGCCGTTGTATAAGTAGCAGACTTGTGGTAGAGGATGGGGGACACTTTGTTTATTACACACCATATTATTGTACTGAGCTAATTATATCAAAATATACCCGGTAATATTATTACCGTCATTGGTGCTTTCATTGAGAGTCGAGATTAGATCTCAGGCAAACTTCACACATCACAAACACCCAGCTCATTTGATCACTATCAATGGCGCGATCTGCATCCAGCAGTTCTCATGGTTCTTGTCAAGTGAACAATGATCATGCCTCGGGTGATATTTGTGAGCAGCTCAACAGTAACCGTGTGGGTGATCTTCGCAGCCAGATCAATAACAATCATTGCCGAGAAGGTGATTTCCGCAGCAAACTCAACAACAATCATGATGGAGGCCGTGCTCCCCTCCTAGTGAATGCTGCTCCCATCCAAGCCACGGACTTCCAAGCGGCGACGCATGTCATTCAACAGGCGGCGGCGACGATGGCCCAGTTAGTAGCAGGGATGCAAGGCCAGGCCCCACCACCGCCACTGCCTCCTCAAGAGGTAGAGGTGCAATCTCCAAGAAGAGAGAGAACCTAGCGACAGGACGATGGTCCTTAACCGAGGGGTCTTGAGCAGCGCCCAGCGGCTTCCAGATCGGTTCGGGATCGGCTGGGGGTACAAGGATCCTCCAATAGGGGTCCACGTCAACAAGAAAGTAAGGAAGTAACTAGGTAGAATCTGGTGGACCGGCTCCGCGTCACTCCACTAGACACAGAACCCCACAGGAAGACTTGGTTGAGAAACTTCAGAGGAAGATAGACGACTTTGAGAGGAAAGTAGAAGCACGAGAGCATTCACTAGAGCCGGAAGTAAGGATGACTGCTCCATTCTCTCCGGACATAATGGAGGTACCCCTCCGAAAAGATTTTCGGTTGCCCACCATCAAGGCTTACACCGGGACTTCTAACCCACGTGCCCATATGACAAGATACAAGGCATCCATGGTGATGATCGGGGCAAGCGACGCCATCATGTGTAGAGCGTTCTTGTCTACTTTGGACGGAACGACACAAGATTGGTTCAATACGATCCCAGACGGTTCGATCCAGACTTTTGCAGAACTGTCCAAGAATTTCCTAACCTATTTCTCCAGAAATATACATCATAAAAAGCTATTTTCGCATCTCTGTGGAGTAAAGCAGGACAGGGGCGAAAGCTTAAGAAATTTCTTAAGCAAATGGAAGACGGAAGTCAACAATGTGTGTGACTTCGATTCTAAGACGACAATCCTCATGTTCATTCAAGCATTGAGGTCAGGAAATTTTCATAGACAGTTGAACACTCACCATCCACGCTCCTATGAGGAGCTAATGAGGACAGCGAACCGCTATGCGGAGGTAGAGAGGGCTGATAGAAAGAAGAAAGATGAGGAAGAGGGCAAGAGGAGTGGGCGAACTGATAAAGTTGGCCCGACCAACCAGGCACCACGCCCAAACCAATCATCCACAATAAAGGGGAGGGATCACGAGCGGCCTCGTCTTGCCACATCGCGACATTTAACACCGCTTACTCATCCAGTTAGTATGATTTTAAATGACGTTGAGGAAATGGGAATAGTACATTTTCCCTAGAGTGCATGATAGTTTCTCCGAGTGAGGACCAAATCAAATACTGTCAGTTCCACCAACAGGTTGGTCATGCCACGGACGAGTGTCACACTTTAAAATGGCAAATAGAGGACCTAGTGTAGAGCGGGTACTTTACGAAGTTTGTTAAGTATCAGGGACAGTACCAGCATCGACAAAGCCTATACGGAAATGTGTGCCGAAAGGAAGAGGACTCCGAGCCATCCACTTCCAACGTCAAAAAGAGAAGATTTGACCAGGCCATGCAAGAAAGGGACAATGGAATACAGGAGGAGCCCGTGCAACGCAAGAAATATGTTATTCGTTGATGGTCCGCCCTGATTAGATTTTTTTTTAAAAAAACCACTGTTGTATGCCAAGGCACGGTTACTATCGTCGCTACAAAAAAAAAACCTTGGTTGTGCCGAGGTGCACCTCGGCATAGTGATGGGCGCACCTCGGCCCAGCGCCAAGGTGCAAAGCCTCGGCACAGTGCTGAGGCACACCTCGGCTCTGTGCCGAGGTGAGTGCTAGGGCGCACCTCAGCTTTGTGCCGAGAAACAAAAAAAAAAACGCACCATGACTCTATGCCAAGCTAAGGAGTAAAGCCTCGGCATAGTGCCGAGACACACCTCGGCTCTATGCCGAGGTGCAAGCCCTCAGCTTAGTGCTGGGGCGCACCTTAGCTCTATGCCTAGGTGCAAAAAAAAAAAAAAACCTTGGTTGTGCCGAGGCGCACTTCAGCCCAGTGCTGGGCACACCTCGGCTCTGTGCCAAGGAGCAAAGCCTCAGCACAACGCTGGTGCGTACCTCAGCTCTGTGCCGAGGGGCAAAAAACAAAAACGCACCTCGGCTCTATGCCAAGGAGAAAAGCCTCGGCACAGTGCTGGGGCGCACCTCAACTCTGTGCCGAGGTGTAAAAAAAAAAAAAAAACAGCCGAGGCGCATCTCGGCTCTGTGCCCTCGGCACAGTGCTGGGCCGCACCTCAACTCTATGTCGAGGTGCAAAGCCGAGGTGCAGTGCCGAGGTGCAAAAAAAAAACAAGTTATTACTTCCAAGCCACCTCAACCACTCTCGCTGGCTAGGGAGTGGGGAGACTGGTGACAGAGTAATCAGGCAAGCAACACCGAAACCCGAACCACAAGCATTGACCCGGAGGAAGACAAACAGCCACCAGTTATGCAAAGTCTACAAATTGATGAGATGATAATTACTCCAACGGCTCTCCATTATTATGACCCAGCACTTAATGTATGCTCAGCATTACTAGGAGTCCGTTACACTCCCTAGAAGAAGAGTCGTTGCAGCCGTAGTATAAGTAGCAGACTTGTGGTAGAGGATGAGGGACACTTTGTTTATTACACAGCATATATATATATATATATATATATATATATATATATATATATATATATATATATATATATATATATATATATATATATATATATATATATATCTTTTAAACCTGGTGGAAAAACCTAAACATTTGTGTTTGTGACTATTTTATCCAAATAAGGTACAGAACTCTAAGAATAATTTATTTTTCTCAATTTAAGTATTAATTGGTGATTATAATATTCAAACATATTTTTATATTGTCAAAATATTTGTTTGAAGAGTTTATTTCCAAACGTTTACTTGTTTAAAGTATATATTTTACACAATATGTTTTGTTAAATAATGTTATACTTTTTAAACTAATTTTTGCGCAAACTCAAGGAACTTGGGTTAAATTTGATTTGTTCTTGGATTGAAAATTATAATTGTTAGTACTCGAAAATTATAATTGTTACAAAATACAAATGTTTGATATGAATTTGTTAAAATTTAGATGTTTTGATTATTTCTATGCGCAATTAGTATAATTGTCTCAAAATACAAATGCTTTTGTTTTGTTTTTTGTTTTGTTTTTTGTTTTTGTTTTTGTTTTTGTTTTTGTTTTTGTTTTTGTTTTTGTTTTTTTTTTTTAACAGAGTGAGCGTGTAAGGACTAAAGGAATGGGGTATAGAGTTAAGGAGTGTAGTTGGGGGGGGGAGGGGAGTTTGGGGACTAAAGTGCGATAAGTTATAAAGTATAGGGTCCAAGAGCACAATGATTTAGCTTAGAGATTGTTTGGCGAAGTGGTAAATACAAATTTCAAGAAGCAAAGAGTGAAAAGAGGGGGCAATATTCGCCCCGCCGCCTAGCCAGCACCCCAATATGCGGCTAGGGATGGCGAGTGGCCACTGACTAATCCCGAGGGCTATTGGGTAGTGCTAGTAATTGTTGGCAAGGATTTAGGTCTAATGCCTTGGGGACATTTTCACCCCCCTCCCCCTAGGCAGTGGGCCTAAGTAAGGGCAATGGATAGCTGCAGGGTGTAGATAAGGTGGGGAGGCGACAGTTTGACAATTAGGTAGCTTAGGGTTGTGTTTGGCAATGTGGCGAGTTATTTGGTAAGTAGGCATGAGATTTTGGCTATTAGGTGGGACATGCATGTGGTTAGTTGGGGATCCTTGAGAATCCTAGTTCACTTGTTATGCATATATGGGTCCAACTCCCATGGAAACGATGCCCCATGTGAGAACTATGATATAATCTGGGCCATTGGATTTAGACAATGCAGCAAATCAAATCTTCCTAACCATCTAAATAGCGTTGACCGAAGTAGTGTTTAAAAAGGAAAAAAATACAACCAAGAACAAATTAGTCTAGATTTGAACATGAAAACCTGACAAAACAGTGATATCTTCACTCACTATCATTTTTGAATGCACTCGATTCTCTATGTTTCCTAGTGTTCTACATTGCCAACTCTCGACTCCTCCAACCACTATATTGACATCCTCATAATCGACGAAAAAATACCATATGCAATCATTATAGTACGAGTATCAACCATGTGTATTCATATAATAATTGTTGTGCATTTATATTACTTTGATCATGTATTCGTATACCAAAGGTCATTAATAACTCTCTAGTTGTGCATCCACAAACGAGAAAATTGCCATTTTGGTCCAATGACTATTGTAGTAGTGTTAATTGCTATCCGCGACTTTCAAAAATGTTAATTGCGTACCATGACTATGCATTTTTTCTCAATTTTGGTCCAGCCGGCCAAATTGCCGACCTAAAGTGGCTGAAAAAAATTAAACCTCATTTTATCCTTAATTGACAAGGGTAAAATAGTCTTTTCTTGTTATTATGACTTGGTCTTTTAGTCGCCGGAAATGTTGCCGCCGCTACAAAGTTGTCGTCGTTGGTGCTCTCTTTGCTCTTCACAAGAACCCAACGTCTACCTACCATTCAATTCCCTCTTGGCCGCCATAAGTACATGTATGTGTGTCTATAGATTTTGTATTTTTTTTTTCTGGAATTAGAAGAAGCCATGCGCGCTGGATTTTCTAAAAGATTGTTGGAGTGAATTGAGGATGGAGGCGTTATGGAATTTGGAAGATAAATGGAAGGTGTCAACGAAGGTGGCAGCCGCCATTGCGTTGTGCGCATGCGCGACGGCGTCTTTGCTCGTCGCGGCGGTCTAGGTGGTGCTGCGGCGGCGGAAGGCGCGATTTTCTATCACTGGTTTTGGTTCAGATCTTCAGCTGGGTCAGATGAGGATGGAGAGCCGGAGGCGGCGACATTTTCGGCGATTTTGGTTCAGATCTCCGATTTTCTTCTCCGGTTTCCATGAACAAGATGGCAACAGCTGCGACGACATGGCGACTAAATGGAGAAGAAGAGCATAGGCGGGTGAAAATACCAAAATGCCATCCTTTTTAAGGATAAAATGACTATTTACCCCTATCAATTAAGGATAAAATTAAGTTTAATTTTTTTCCGGCCACTTTTGGCCGGCTGGACCAAAATTGAGAAAAAATGCATAGTCATGGTACACAATTAGCATTTTTGAAAGTCGCGGATAGCAATTAACACTACTACAATAGTCATTGGACGAAAATGACAATTTTCTCATCCACAAACACATAGCTTAGGCCAGAATGCACACCTTTACCGATAGCAATGCACAACTATACCTCTTTGAGTGCGCGCAGGTGCAACTAATGCACATCCAAATGACCAATACACAATGTAATAACCTATGATGCACAACACCCCCTGACACTCTGCAAACAGCGACTCGTCAAATCCCTTTCCTTATAAAATGGTTTACATTGTATAACGCTCTTTCCTTATAAAATGGTTTACATTGTATAATAAAGTGATATTTGAACCCTTAATCTCTTGATTAATAATCAAAGTCCTTTCCAATTAAGCTAATCTAACTCTTTTGAATTATTTTAGTTTAATTAAGTATTATACGATATTTTAAAGGGTTATGTTTTCAGAAAACTATTATTTAAAAAAAAAGGGTTTAGACTTTATAAACTTATTAGTTTGATAAACCAATCATCTATATTTGAAAATAGTATATATATTTTGAGAAAATATATTACTTGAAAACCTATGTACAATAAACTATGATAAATTACACTATTTTGGGGAATGATTTATATTTTAGAAAATTACATTATATACTTGAATATTGTTATGTGTGTGTGTGTGTATATATATATATATATATATATATATATATATATATATTATATGTATGTATGTATGTATGCATGTATTTTGGGTAATTATATATTTTGTAAATCTAAAAACAAAAGGTCTTTTTTTAGTGAATTAACCGATATTTGAAAATATTATACATATTTTGAGAAAATATATTACTTGAAAACCTATGTACAATAAACTATATATATATGTGTGTGTGTGTGTGTGTGAGACACACACACACACACACACACACACACACACACACACACACACACACACACACACACACATATATATATATATATATATATATATATATATATATATATATATATATGCATACATACATATATATGTATGTATGTATGTATGTATGTATGTATGTATGTATTTTGGGTAATTATATATTTTGTAAATCTATATACTATGAATTTGTGATAGTATATTCATTTTTTTATTGTTTTTATATCTTTTAGAAACATCGTGATATTGGGCGTGTTTGGTTATTGACGGATCCGCCAACTTTGACCTGCTGACCTTGGTCAAAACGCCAAAGAAAATGTTTGTTTTGCCCCAACCGCTTGAAACTCAAACGCCGCTATTAGCAGCGTCGTTTGAGCTTGGCATTTTGGGGAGAACATAATTTTCCCCAAAACGCCCTTACTTCTAAATATTAAAAAAAAAATTGAGAAGCCGAAACGTTTCCGAGAAACCTTTAAGGCTTTTTAAACGAGAGCCTTTGGGCTTCTCAAACAAATGGATGCAATTACATTTGGAAGAGGAGCTCAAGTGCTCCTCTTCCAAATGTTTTCGATGTGAGATCAATAAGATCCACATCATTTACAAAGGGGAGCCGCACGACTCCCCTTTGTGTTTTTTTTTTTAAATTTATGTATATATATATATATATATATATATATATATATATATATATATATATATATATATATATATTTGTTTTGTATTATTATTATTATTGGTGTTGTTGCTGTAATTATTGTTGTAATTGTTATTGTAAATTTTATTTTATTATTACATAATAATGATGATAATAATAATAATATGAATGTCCTTTTAGGTCATTTTAAATATTAACCGCTAATCTAAACAACTAATTTTACCAAATATCTTTTTACAAACCGCTAATACAATTCGATGGTCAAACCCGCTAATACAATCCGCTGTTTGATAACCGATAATACAAAATCTGCTAACCACTGATAACCAAACAAGCCCATTGTATTATAAATATTATGTGAGATAGAAAAAGCTATGTTTCAGAAAACCTTATTTTGAAAATGCGTTATATACGTATATGTTTTGAAAACCTTTTCTTTCTAGAAAAATATGTGAGTATTGTATTGTTTTGGGACTACCTTTGAGAAGGGTATCTTTATAGCCTAAGGGCATTATGCATTGGAAAATACTTACTTTATTTGGAGGGTGTTATTATAAAAATGTATTTTGGATGATTATGTTACAAAAATATTATTTTGGTGAGGGTACATGTGAAATATTTTACCTTAGAGGAAGTAACTATAAAAATGTACGTATTTTGGAGGATTTGTGCTTGTGATTTGGGCTGTGGTCCTATCACTGTGAATTGTATATGGTAGAAAACATCCTGGATACTTGATGTGAGAGATGAGTGTCGTGAGCTCCGCCTCTACCTAGGGTTGCGGTCATATTTTGAGATATATCCGATAGAAAACATCCTGGATATTTATGAGTTGAAAGGTAACCTGGTAGAAAATATCCTAGGTTGCTAATGGCTAGTTTACTAGTCTTTTGAGCATAGAATCACACTAGGGGGTATGCACACTTAAGGTAGCGGCTTTGTATCTACCTTGGTAAGTGGGGGTTGTGATGTGTTCAGTAGGGAGTTACTGTCCACTAGGGACTTTGTTGCGGTGATGTTCTTGCCCCACTAGAGAGATTCTGATACCTCCATATATATGTGTGTGATATGTGATATACTTGGAAAAGGTTTCGAGAAACGAGTTTTAAATTCCTCCATAACTATATTTATTTACGTATGCGCACGAGTACCAAACCCTATTTTAATTTCCAAAGTATATATATTTTCTAAACTAAAAATGTATTTATTTTACGGGGCAGAGTAGGGGTGTAAATGAGTCGAGCCGCTCGTTCAAAGCTCGGCTCGTGCTCGGTTAAAATCGAGCTCGAGCCGAACTCAAGCAACTCGTTTAGTAACCGAGCCGAGCTCGAACTTAAATATTCTAGGTGTAACCCCTCACTAATTCCAATAAGCTGCGATCATGCGTGCCGGTCACGAACTGTAAAATTTTTAGGAACTTGTGTTCGGACCCGTTTGTCCTAGGAAATGGATTATTAGGCACTATATTATTATTCTTGAGTTTCCTATTTAATTAAGTTGGCCCATAGCAGCGAAAATTTATTTTGATCGTACATCGCCAAATTTCGCGGTGTACCGAACCTAGCCCAATTTTGAGTTTCAGTCTGAGATAAATTTTTGGTTTCAAAATTCTTCCTATTTAAATTATTTTCCACCGAAACTTTATCTATTTGGACCCCAACTGATAAATTGGAAGATATTTTATTATTTTATTATTTTTTCTTAATCTTATCCCATAAGCCAAATGGGTGGAAGATATTTTATTATTTTATTATTTTTCCCTTAATCTTATCTTATAAGGGATATATATATGTTAAGATAAGAATGAAGAAATTTCATGTCTTCATTTCCCATTCCCATTTCGTGAGAAAAGAGAAAGAGAGAGAGAGAGAGAGAGGAAAGAGGGAGTTCATCTTCTTCCACCATTAGAGCTCACCTTCCATAGCCAAGCTTTCTTCACAAGTGTCAACCTATTCCGTAAAACTTTAATTTTATTCGGTAGAAAGCTTTGCATTCCTTCCTAGAGCTTGAATCTAAGCTTAGTTTCTTAAAATATTGTGTTATGTGTTGATTTTGATCATAGGATTTAAGGTGAATTTGGGGAAAAGATCCAAGAGTTGTTCCTACGGTGTTAGTAAACCTTCTTGAGGTAAGGAATCCCTTTATTTGGTTGAGGTTATTTGAAACTAGATAATTGATAGCTAGGTTATGAATTGTTGTTGATTGGTGTACATGAAACCTATATGTTATGTGGTGTACATATGCTATGAAGTGGGGAAATTATGTATTTAGGTATGAATATATATGTATATGACGTGTGTGTATATGTGGTGGGTGTGTGTGTCGTGATATGTGCATATATATATATATGTATTGTGTGTAGTATGATGCATATATATATACTGTGTACGTGTGTGTGTATTAAATATATGTTTGTAGTATAGTAAATATATATATGTGTGTATTATGTATATGAAACATATGTATGTACGTGTAGTATATATAGTTATGTGTGTATTATGTATAAATATACACGTGTGATGTGTGTGTGTTTAAACTATATATATATGTACATATATGAGTATATATGTATAATTAAATAAAGGTTGTATTATGTATATATATATGGTATGTGTACTTTATGTGAGTATGCATAAATGTGGAAAATGTTATGTTGAGTGCATATATACATATGTGTAGTGTGATGATGGGAAATGTTTTGAGCAAAATGTTTTGAGAGACAAGACTTTTGAACTAAGTTAAGAATGGTGATTGATTTCAAAGGAGGACTTGATTTTGTGGAAAATGTCTAAAAAGTGATTTTGACTCAAGGAAAGGGAAAAGGAAGGAAAATGTTTTCAAACCTTTGTTCTAGTAAAAGTGGTGAAGGACCTTGTCTTGTAGCCTACACGATAGAGAGCTTAAAGTGCCTTCTCGTATGGTGGTTACGTTATTGTATGACCAGTTCATACTGTTGTGGGCGAAGTCTATTCGCCGAGTACTATATCACCCGGAAGGAAAAGGGTCTCCTGCGGGGGTGTGCACACTTAAGTATAGTCACTCTATTTTCGGGTAGGTGTCATTCTTATGAACCTAGTGAGGCTAGCTAGGAATCATTCCAACGCGCCTATAAGTCCAGGGGATCAGTATTAGACCGGGCGATGACCACTAAACCCGAGTTGAACGATCCAAGTGGTCAATCAAAAGTGGAGAAAGGATACTCCAAAGGTTTCACACTAACTTTCTATCTAGGACCAAGTGGATTTTGAAATATGAATGTAGTTACGCTGTAGCTACGGAGAAGAGGTATGTGAAAAGTATTGAAAATACCCAAAGGTTGTGGGTGATCTCTCTGAAAGGTGAAAAGTGAAGAGAATTTCCTTATGAAAGAAATGTTTTTCAAAGAAAGTAATTGAGAACAAAAAGGTGGAATTTGTGTTTTTCCATTACTTGCTTATATGCTTAAATGTTTAGCAATATATGCTTTGAGTAAGTAAATGATTATTGTATGACCTCGTCTAGAGGGAAAGTGATTCAAGATTGATATTGAAATTGTTGCCTATTATGTGTGCACGTTGCTATGTGTAACTGTTATATGTAGAACCTCGGCTGATGAGTAAGGATAGGGTTTTGATGTAACAATTTTTACAAAACCTTTATTTAGTTTTGAATAACCCATGGATATCCTTACTTAGCCGTCGCGCTAACTGCATTTCAATGTGTATTGTTTTTATCAGATGCAGTTTAGTGAGTACCTCTGTAGCCGATGAGCTCAGAATAGAAGAGAAGTGCAGGTTGAGGTCTACTATGATGTTGTTGTAGTATGTTGCTGTTGTATGTTTAGCCTTAGCACTTAGAGTGGAGTTTGTCAAAGAGGTGATAGAATTCACTCTAGGTGTGGCGGTAGCACCCAGTTTTCTGTTGAGTAGATGTAAGCTTCCGCAGCGTCTGATTACTGATTTGTAATAAAGTATAAGAGTGGAAAATTGGGGTGTTACACTAGGCTCGTGGCTCATCAAGCTGCTCGCGAGCCATATATATATATATATATATATATATATATATATATATATATATATATATATATATATATATATATATATATATATATATATATATATATATATATATATATATATATATATAACAATAGAAATTAAAATTTCAATCACAAATTCTAAATCCCTAAAACATCAGTTCATTTCCTAATTGGCTGGACATAGTCATCGCTAATTTCAAGTTCAGATCATCGCAACTCGCAAGCCGCCATCTCCACACAACAGCTTTGTTCGTCGCACAATAGCTTCGACACTCAGCAGTCTAAGCAAGTAATTGGACCCAAGCAAGTAGCGCCTTCCCCTTTGCAGCACGACAACCAGATAATTTGTAGTCTTTCTACTTTCTAGTTTTCTTCACTTTGTTTTATCTAGGTTGAATTAGAGAAATTTGTTTACAAACAGGATAAATTGTTTGAATAGTTCAATTTGCAGGCCTAGTTTGAAGTTTGAATTGGGAGAACTTGATTAAAATGTTTGAATAATTCATTTGGAATTTTGGATGATGTATTATGTATATGATTATTGTGAATTTGGTTACTTATTTAATGAAAATTCAATTAACATGGAGTTGAGGTTGAGTTAGTTTATGTTATAGTTATGGGTTCTTTTGAAATGGTAATAGTTCAATTGTGCGTTACCATTTCTTATGGTTGTTGAGTTCGGGATTTGTAATATAATATTTTTTTCATTTTCTTATCAAACTTGTGATTATTGTTCCTAGGGCTTGTTTGGTTATCAGCGGTTAGCAGTTCGCTGTAGCCAATTGTGTTAGCGGTTATCAAATAGCGGATTGTATTAGCTGGTTTGACCAGCAAATTATGTTAGCGGGTTGTAAAAAAGATGTTTGGTAAAATTAGCTGTTTAAATTAGCGGTTAACATGTAAAATGACATATAAGTGCATTATTGTATTGTTTTTTTTTTAAATTGTTATGGGTAATAATTTTATAATAATTATAACCATTTAGAAACTATATAGCAATATTAATATTTTTAAAAGTGAATAAATAACAATATAGTAAAAAACATGAATTCAAATGAACAATACATTTCTAATTGAAAAACAAATCTATATCATAATAAATAATTATGATATAAAATAAGTCTAACAAGAATGTCTAGCTGCCATCAAACTTGAAGCAATGTCATTGCGAATACTTGTCATCTCTTGAGTTCTCATTTCTTCTTCACCTTGAGCAAAATTAACTTCAACATCTTGAAAAATATCTGGAGTTATGAATTCAGGGTCTTCGTCAATAACTCTTAAAGCTGGGTCTTCAATCGTACTTCTTCTAATATAGTTGTGTAGTGCAAAACATGAACAAATTATCCTATTTTGATCTATTAATGAATATCTTGGCATTTTTTGTAATATCTTCCATCGAGCTTTAAAAACACCAAAAGCCCTTTCAATACAACTTTTTAACGATTAATGAGCTCGATTAAATACTTCTCTAGATCCCCTTGGATTTGCCCCACGAAACTCCGATTGATGGTACCTTGTCTTGGGGTAAGGTGTCAAATACCCTTCTCTTTCTAGGTAGCCTTTGTCGACCAAATAATATTTGCCTAAATGAATACAATAGTGATATATTAATATATATAAGCAATATGAGTACATAATCATATCATATAAAATTACCTGGTGGGGGCTTTGGAAAATTGAGACTTGAATCATTGATCGTCTCAAGGAAAATGCGAGAATCATGAGCCGATCCCTCCCATCCTGTTAAAACATACGTGAATAGCAAATGAAAGTTAGATGCTGCTAAGACATTTGTAGTTGGTATCCCTTTCCTTCCTCTATAACGCATTTGATCCTCCTCATGTACAGTTATTGCAATATGTGTACCATCTATAGCTCCAATGCATTAGGATTGCATTGGAGCGTACGTTCAATATGTGTACCATCCAGAACTTCTTTAAAAATTCTACTCACAGTTTCACCGGAATGTTGAAAACGCTCTTGAGTATCCCTATTAGGAGCACCCTTACTAAGTACATATACAAATAAACCCACTTTCTCCAATATCGACATCCTTGAAGACCTCAAACCATACTTGTTTTCTAAAACAACACATAGTTGACGAAATACATTTTGACTCCGCTTTTCATGACCATTTAATAATTCATCCATCCATCTTTCTTCCGTTAAATAAGAAGTCATACATGGTTCTTTGTATATATGATTCAAAAAATAGAAACACATATAACCAATTGCACATGTTATCAAATCCCAAAATTCATCGTCATTTTTCAAATACTCTAGATAATGGAGATATTGTTGATTATATTGGAGGAGTTGTCTAAGTTGCATATCATTATTATCCATACCCGCATAGAAACAAATAAAACTTCTCTATAAAACTTATAAACATAATAAAACAATTTCATACATTTGATAGCAAAAGACAATAATAGCATAACATAGTTTGAAAGTTAAGTATTCATAAACCTTTTTTACAAAAAAAAGCTACACAATCCATCATGAACATCTTTATAAGTTTGATGGCAAAAAGGTAGCATAATATAGTTAGAAAGTTAAATGTTTATAAACTTTCTATACAAAAAATTACACCACCCATCATGAACATCTACATAAGTTTGATGGCAAAAATTAGTAGCATAACATAGTTAGAAAGTTAAAAATTCATAAACTTTCTACGCAAAAAACACCACCACCCATCATGATCAAAAGCTAAATAGGTTTAGCTTTTTGGATACTTCTCATGGTCATACAAATACTTAATGTATCCAAGCCTACTATCATCATCCGACAATCCAAAAAAAAAATAGATCTTTTTTGAGGATCTTCAATCATTGTGCAAGCAAAGAAAAACTCGAGGGCATGAGGCTCCAAACCGGGCAAGCTACACACTTTTGCCAAAGCGTCTTCAACACCATACTTTGTTGTACTAGCATTCATTGAATTTATCATATTCATGTTGCTATCCATCATGTTCCTCATTGAAGTATTCATTTCTTGTGTTGAAGTATTCCTTTCATTAATTTGTTGCATCAAGTCACCAAGCATTTGATGGATTGTGGCAACTCCTTCTTTTTTAGTAGAAGTCCTTGCACTCTTATTACTTTGTGATGAATCACCCTCAAAAGCTCTCTTACGTCTTCTTATGTCATCCTTCTCAACATGTGTCACTTTTGCTTTCAATTATTTCCATAAGCTCCATCTACTTCTCATCCAATCCACCTTATTTTTTAGTTTATTTTTATCCCATGCCAAGTTACTTTGGTTGTTGAATTCTAACTCAATCTTTTTCCACTTCAACCTTTTAGAAGTGACTCCACTTTTTTTCCCCTTACTCGTTTCAACATATTGAATACAAAGGTCATAAAGTATGTAAAGTAGTTCTTTCGACCAATTAACTCTACCTCCTTGATTTTAATCTTTGTTGTCATTTCTACTTCCTTGACTTGCATTTATATTTCTCTTTTGAGTTGGTGACATCTAAACATGAAAATATGAATGCAAAGTAGTATTTTAGATGAATAGAATGAACTATACATCAGTTGCAGTATTAAATGGTCGGAGTATTGGGATTAATATTAAATGAATAGAATATTAAATGGTGAAATATTGGGATTAATGAACTATACATCAGTTCCATAAGTGAAATATTAAATGGTGGGAGTATTGGGATTAGTAGTGTGATTAAAAAAACAAAGAGAAAGTAATTAAGAATGGACCTCAAATTATGCACAGCAGACAACAATGTTGAAAAAATAGCACTAAAATGGCATTATAAGTGGACATTTTGTGGTATAAATATATGTAGGATCCACATCCGATTTGGGTCGGGTCAAAGTGGATTCGGATTCTTCGTAGTGAGACGAAGAGATCGATATATTATACGCTCAAAATGGATAATGGGTGAATAAGAAATTGGTTCTCAAAGTAGACCCATTTGAGATGGAATTTTAAGTGAGGAAAAACTTATTAGCTTTGTCCCACATTGGTTGGGAATGAAGATTTGCCCCACTATAAATACAAGAGCCTTTTTAAGGCTAATTGACTTGTATGGCATAGAGGCTCTCTCTCGCGCGCAGGGGGGAGGGGTGCAAATCGAATCCCAAAATGAGTTCGAAAAGGCTTGAACTTGTGTGCGCCGGTTCCTGCGGGCACGAATGTCGTTCGGAAAAGTGGCTGGCCTTGCGGGCTAAGTAATTCCGAACAAGTTTTCCATCTCAGTCCACATACGAGACATCAAGATGAACTGACCTATCGAGAGGTAGTTCGATGTCTCGAAGCTCAGCGGAGTCGACCTCTCGAAGGTCGTTCGCGTGTGAGTGCGATGTCGCGCTGCCGGCATGATGTCTTGAAGCTTGCACTTCTCGATGTCTCGATGGTTCACAGTTTGGACCATGTCTCGCACTGCGACTCCAGTAACCTCTCGAACGCGACGTTTCACCTACCGTGTCCGTTCAGAAATGACTCTTGATATTACGGAATTAATTTGATTAATTCCAATCATTATTTTCAGAGTTATTTCGTGAATAATGGACTTAGTAGTGGGTGTAAATGTGTGCTGATGACAGAATTAAGTATTCTGCTAGTGGGAGGAGGATACAAATGGATTATCAATGCCATGATTAATGCTATGATCCATTTCCTCCACTATATATTCGTTGTGAGCAGCAGGTTTGGAACACACCAAGAACACACTATAATACATTGCTTTCTCCTCAAAACTCTGCTCACATTTCCTTCTAGCCACCTGCGTTGAACCCACGTTCCTAGTTCGCCGGATCCAAGTTCGTGTGCTCGAACGATTGGATCGTAGTACGTTTTATCCTGGGAAACCTAGACCGCAACGCTCCAGCACCCCGGGAGGCGGTAAATAAGGTTTTAAGGAGAGTGGCAACACGACTCGTGCTTCCAACCACCCGAGATCGTCCGGATTTCATCCTCAACCGTAGTTCAGGTTTTCAACCTTTTGTAGGTTGTGATATTTCCTGTAATATTATCCTTGTATTTTCGAGATCAACCTTGTAACAGTCTTAAAACCTTATCTGCTTCTTCCCCTTCTAATTCTCGAATTTCTGGAAAGAAATGGAAAACACTGAGGGTGTTAATCCGAATGTTGTTGGTGACAACAATGGTGGGAACGGCAACACTGTTGCACCTTCCCAGGCACCAGTGAGCGTAGGTTCACAAGAGGGTGTCAGCTCTAAGGGGTATATCCCCACGATGAGGGTCTTCGAATCTGACAAAGTAGTTTCTGGCTCGTTGAATAATGTGCTGTATGTTCCAGACCTTAGGAAGAATCTTGTTTCTGGCTCGTTGTTGAACAAACATGGATTCAAGATGGTCTTCGAATCTGACAAAGTAGTTTTGTCGAAGTTAGGGATGTTTGTTGGTAAGGGTTATGTAACTGACGGGCTTTTTAAGCTCAATGTAATGCCGATTATCAATAAAAGCAAAGTTAATTCCGTTTACTTGCTTGAGTCTTCCAATTTGTGGCATGGTAGACTAGGTCATGTTAATTTTAATTCTATGCGTAGATTAATTAGCATGAACCATATCCCTAATTTTCAAGTTAATACAAATAAGTGCGAAATTTGTGTTGAGGCAAAACTAACGAAAGCTCCCTTCAAATCGGTGAAAGGGAGATTGAGCCACTAGAATTGGTACATAGCGATTTGTGCAATTTTAGATTGATTCAATCGAGAGGTGGTAATAAGTATTTTATTACGTTTAACGATGATTGCACACGATTTCGCTATGTGTATTTGCTAAAGAGCAAAGACGAAGCCAAGGAAAAATTCGTTCTTTATAAGAATGAAGTGGAAAACCAACTTAATCGAAAGATTAAGAAGGTTAGAAGCGATAGAGGTGGTGAGTACGAAGTACCTATCGGTGACTTCTGTGCGAGTGTTGGTATAGTACACGAGCGTACTGCACCTTATGCACCTCAATCGAATGGTGTTGCCGAACGTAAGAATCGTACATTTAAATAAATGATGAATGCGATGCTTATAAGTTCGGGCCTACCCCAGAGCATGTGGGGTGAGGCTATTTTGACAAGTAATTACCTTTTGAATAAGGTACCTCACAAGAAGCTCGATAAGACTCCTTATGAGCTGTGGAAAGGTAGGAAACCTTCTTACCAATACCTCAAAGTGTGGGGGTGTCTTGCCAAAGTTTTGGTTCCAACACCAAAGAAAATAAAGATAGGTCCAAAGACGGTGGATTGTATCTTTATTGGATATGCACACAATAGTAGTGCTTATCGGTTCTTAGTACATGAGTCCCAAAATCCGAACGTGCATAAGAACACTATAATTGAATCAAGGAATGCATGTTTCTTTGAAAATGTATTTCCTTGTAGGTCCAGTGAGAGACCAAGTACGTCACTTCGAGAGATCGATACACTTCGAGAGATCGATGCACCTCGAGTGATCGATACACTTCGAGAGGTCGACGAACTGAGTACATCACTTCGAGAGGTGGATGTTACTATGGACGATGATGGCAGGCATTCTAAGGAAATACCCGAGCTCGAGCCGAGACGTAGTAAACGGGCGAGAGTTGAAAAATCATTTGGTCCAGATTTTCTAACTTACTTGTTAGAGTATGATTCGAACACTGTAACTTGTTTGATAGAAAATGAACCGGATTTTCTATCTTGTTTGATAGAGAACGAACCCAGGACTTATCGAGAAGCTATGACTTCTACGGAAGGTCCTATGTGGAAGGAAGCTATCAAAAGTGAAGTGGATTCTATCCTACAGAATCACACTTGGGAACTTGTTGATCTTCTTCCGGGTTGTAAACCTTTAGGATCCAAGTGGGTTTTTAAAAGGAAAATGAAACCAGATGGTTCCATCGAGAAGTATAAGGCTAGACTTGTAATCAAGGGTTACAGGCAACGAGAAGGCCTTGATTACTTCGATACGCATTCTCCTTTGACGAGAATAAATTCCATTAGGATGATCCTTGCCATAGCCGCATTGCGGAATTTGGAAGTTCATCAAATGGATGTAAAAACAGCTTTCTTAAATGGTGAGTTAGATGAGGAAATCTACATGGACCAACCTGAAGGGTTTGTGGTTCCAGGCCAAGAAAAGAAAGTATGTAAATTAGTTAAATCGCTCTATGGTTTGAAACAAGCGCCTAAGCAATGGCACGAGAAGTTTGACCACTCGATGTTAACTAATGGGTTTAAAATAAACGAAAGTGACAAATGTATCTACGTTAAGGAAACGATAGATGGCTACGTCATTCTTTGTTTATATGTGGATGATATACTCATCGTTGGTAGTAATGATCGAATGATCAAGTCTACCAAGAACATGTTAAATGCAAGATTTAACATAAAAGATATGGGTTTGGCTGATTTAATCCTCGGGATTAAGATCATCAAAAGACCTGACAGTCTTGTGTTGAGCCAATCTCATTATGTTGATAAAATCCTTGGAAAGTTTAACAAAGGATGATAATCAATTGGCTAAAACACCATTTGATACAAACTTTCAACTGACCAAAAACCACGGACAGTGTATCTCTCAAGTAGAATATGCTCGGGTTATTGGTAGTTTGATGTATCTTATGAGTTGTACAAGGCCGGATATTGCCTTCGCGGTTAGTAAACTTAGTAGGTATACTAGCAATCCCGGTGAAATGCACTGGAAGGCAAATAGTGAGAGTCATGAGATACTGTTAGGAATAAAATTGTAATAGTTTTGATGAGCCAATTTGTATTTTAGAAATTCCCTACTTTATTTTTAGAGTGTAGAGTTTGGACCCGAAAGGCAAGTCATGACAACAGTTTGGTTCGAATTATTGTCTTATTGAGTTCATTTTATTATGACTCTTGTAAGTCATTTGCTTCCACTATATACATGAGTGTATATGATCCAATGGACAAAGCCTATTTATCATTGCCAAAAGTCTGAAGTTCGAATCTTATTGATAACATTTTGAGCTTTGGAGAGCAAGAAATGGAGCTAGTACTATCACGGCTCAAAGTCAATTTTTGGGTCAATAGAGGAACTTGTGGAGTAACTTATGGAGCTAGTCAAAGGTCAATGGAGGAAGTTTAAGTCAAATGGTCAAAGCCGAGAAGAAGTTCAAGATCCACTATCTCTACACCATACTCTATACAATGCCAAGAAGGATCAAATATATTTATTTGATAGATATGATTGAATGAGCTGAAATGGAGAAATGGTTAAAGAGTTGAGCATATGCCTAATGGTTTAGTGTTCGAATCCTGCTTGCTACATTTTATTACTAAGGAAGAAGCTTGGGAGTAAGTTACACGGCCAAGTCAATAGAGCTAATTTTTTGTCAATAAATGGAGCTAGTTTGGTCAATGGAGCAAGTGATGGAGGAAGTCAAAGTCAACATGGAGTAACTTTGCATGGATTACACGCGTGAACACTACATCATCTTTACATGCGTGAAGGCTATTTTAAAGCACTTTGGAGCAACCTAAAGTGGAATTTATACTTAACCATTTTTGCATGGTTCATATTTATTCCAGTACGTGATGCTATGAACCAGAAGAAATCTGAAGGTGGTGATTTTCTGAAGATCATTGTTCATACTCAAGCAAGAACCACCCGGAAAATATTTTGAAAGAGCAACTTGCCAAAGATCAAATCAAGAATACAACAAAGTCAAGAATATCAAGCTCTGAAGAATACAAAGTCTGCAATATCAAGCTGAGAAGGTAACAAAGTCAAAAATTGGAGGCTACAAGTTTCAAGGATCAATCAAGCCGTAAAAGAAGACTTTGTGAGCATTTTACAGAAGTGATTTGTGAAAAGTTACCAGCGACATTAAATGTGCAGATCAAATTGAAGATTTTATCAAATCAAATTGGCAAGTTATCAGATCAACGGTATGGTCATTAAATGAGAAGGTATGGCCATCAAGATCAGATTGGAATGACCAATCAGATCAAGTAAACGTTCAAAATTTGAATGTTCATAATGGGCAAATAATTCTTTGAATTATAAGAAGCCCAAGAAGACTTGAAGACAAGAAAAAGAACAGCACGACGAGACAATACGAGATACACGGTAGAAAACGAACAACAAGTGATATTGAGCGGTGAATGCGATAAAAATACAAAGTGCTGAGATATTGAGCTATACACAAGAGAATTCAAGTCTTAGAAAAAGAAATCTTTATTTCTTTGTAACAATTGTATCTCTACTGAAGGTAGAAAGGAGTGTAGCTGGGTGCGTAACACTCGGGTGAACTAAGTGCAGCTTTGTGCGTAACACTTAGTTGGAACGTAGCTTTGTGCGTAGCGTTCGGGAACGTAGCTTTGTGCGTAGCGTTCGGGGAGCGTAGCTTTGTGCGTAGCGCTCGGGAGCTTAGCTTTGTGCGAAGAGCTCGTGGTTAAGTGTAGCTTTGTGCGTAGCACTCGGGAGTTTCACTATTGTATCTGGGTGATTGAAGATAGTAGAAACCTTCCTTGGAGCAAGGAAGAAGTGGAGTAGGAGAATTACACCATCTCCGAACCACTATAAATCTCTGCCTCTCATTTACTTTACTGCACTTTACATATTTGCATGTTTTAACATAATAACCCTTTACGTACTGTGTTGATCACATCATCTGGGTTTGCGTGTTCACACGTTCGCATGTGGCTCAAACTTTGCATACATGTTCTTTGAGCTATTCTGAGAGTTTCCAACGTATTGCATGCGAGTTATCTCTTCAGTTTTACGCAGTTTCGTTTTATAGCACTTTACCGTACGATATTCCGCTGCACATTTCAAGTTGAATTTATTCACTTGAAATCTCTCTGGTTGAAGTGTTATAAAGTTTTTAATTGTTTAAGAAGCCTATACCTATTCACCCCCTTCCCCTCTAGACTTCTTCCACCCTATCGGGACCAACAGATACTTAAGGTATACTCGTGATTTCGGACTGCACTATGTAAGATATCTTGCTGTACTCGAAGGGTATAGCGACGCAAGTTGGATATCTGACATTAAGGATTCTAAATCCACGAGTGGTTATGTGTTTACACTAGCCGGTGTAGCCGTTGCGTGGAAATCTTCCAAGCAAACAGTAATAGCTAGATCCACAATGGAATCTGAAATGATTGCCTTGGACAAATGCTGTGAAGAGGCTGAATGGTTACGCCATTTTTTGGAAGACATTCCTAGTTGGGAAAGACCTGTACCTCCAATTTGTGTGCATTGTGATAGTCAAGCAACAATCGGGAGAGTAAAGAGTCATATGTATAATGGTAAGTCTAGACATATGCGTCGTAGACATAACACCATTAAACAACTTCTCGCAACTGGTGTTGTCTCGATTGACTTCGTGAGGTCAATAGACAATATAGCGGATCCGCTAACCAAAGGGTTAAGCAAAGAAGTTGTCGAGAGGTTGGCACGAGGAATGGGTCTAAAGCCCCTGAGCTAAAACTTCCATAGTGGATACCCAACCTAGCTGGCACCTAGGTTCAATGGGACAACTAAATTATGGAATAGCATGTCACTGTGGGGGTCCCGGACTTCCTACCACTCCTCGTTAAAACAGTGAGTCCCGATAGAGGCTAGCACATTAGTGCTTTAATGATTCGATTGTTGAATTGATTTGTGCTAAGTGCGCAAAGTCAATTAACATGTG
Organism: Ipomoea trifida; assembly: GCA_003576665.1. NCBI lineage: Eukaryota > Viridiplantae > Streptophyta > Magnoliopsida > Solanales > Convolvulaceae > Ipomoea > Ipomoea trifida. Next base: position 14,448,256 of record CP025650.1, read on the forward strand.
TTGAGTTGCGGGAAACTCGAGAAAGAATCACCTATGTGAGAGAGAAGTGTGGGTCGCTTCAAAGGAGAATTGAATTGGGCTTAATTCTTTAGAAACTCTTGCAGAACCAGACAGGTGTCCCACGACCAAAATGGGCACACTCATGAGAACAGGACGTGGTTGGATGGTTCTTGTGTGAGATTTGCCAATGTCTACACAAACGGCAGTCGGTTCAAAGACATCGCGCTCTACCGTACAGCTAGTAGAGTATATAGATCTCACGAGGCAAGGTTCAAAGGGTTACACCTACCTCTGCTATGCAGGAATCAACCGTTGAACGCAGTTGTTTCTGATTTCAAAATTCCCTTGAAAATAAATTTTCATTCATTTGGGGGATTGTTGGAAAAATAGCACTAAAATGGCATTTTAAGTGGCCATTTTGTGGTATAAATATATGTAGGATCCACATCCGATTTGGGTGGGGTCAAAGTGGATTCGGATTCTTCGTAGTGAGATGAAGAGATCGATATATTATACGCTCAAAATGGATAATGGGTGAATGAGAAATTGGTTCTCAATGTAGACCCATTTGAGATGGAATTTTAAGTGAGGAAAAACATATTAGCTTTGTCCCACATTGGTTGGGAATGAAGATTTGCCCCACTATAAATACAAGAGCCTTTTTAAGGCTAATTGACTTGTATGGCATAGAGGCTCTCTCTCGCACGCAGGGGGTGGGGGGTGCAAATCAAATCCCAAAATGAGTTCGAAAAGGCTTGAACTTGTGTGCGCCGGCACCTGCGGGCACGAATGTCGTTCGGAAAAGTGGTTGGCCTTGCGGGCTAAGTAATTCTGAACAAGTTTTCCATCTCAGTCCACATAAGTTCGAGACATCAAGACGAACTGACCTATCGAGAGGGCTGGCGCTCGCGGACCAATGCGATGTTGCGCTGCGGCATGATGTCTCGAAGCTTGCACTTTTCGATGTCTCGATGGTTCACAGTTTGGACCATGTCTCGCACTACGACTCCAGTAACCTCTCGAACGCGACGTTTCACCTACCGTGTCCGTTCAGAAATGACTCTTGATATTACGGAATTAATTTGATTAATTCCAATCATTATTTTCAGAGTTATTTCGTAAATAATGGACTTAGTAGTGGGTGTAAATGTGTGCTAATGACAGAATTAAGTATTCTGCTAGTGGGAGGAGGTTACAAATGGATTATCAATGCCATGATTAATGCTATGATCCATTTCCTCCACTATATATTCGTTGTGAGCAGCACGTTTGGAACACACCAAGAACACACTGCAATACACTGCTTTCTCCTCAAAACTCTGCTCACATTTTCTTCTAGCCACCTACGTTGAACCCACGTTCCTAGTTCGCCGGATCCAAGTTCGTGTGCTCGAACGATTGGATCGTAGTACGTTTTATCATGGGAAACCTAGACCGCAACGCTCCAGCACCCCGGGAGGCGGTAAATAAGGTTTTAAGGAGAGTGGCAACACGACTCGTGTTTCCAACCACCCGAGATCGTCCGAATTTCATCCTCAACCATAGTTCAGGTTTTCAACCTTTTGTAGGTTGTGATATTTCCTGTAATATTATCCTTCGTGGATAATTTTCTGTTTGTATTTCTGTTATTTCCTTGTATTTTCGAGATCAACTTTGTGACAAGCAGCAGCAAACACATTATAAGAATGGACCTCAAGTTTTTGGGGGTGTATGTTAGTCTTAGATTATTATTAGTCCTAATTCAAAATTTATATATATAAATTTGTTATCCCTTTCTCTGCAATACACAATCACTACATTTCATACTACCACATTGCTGTTATACTAACATACTACCTCTGCAATTCACAATTAGGAGTCACTTTGCTATACTAACATACTATACTAACATACTACCACTATACTAACATACTGCGTCTTCTATACTAACATACTACCTCACTGTACACACTCACTGTCTCCCTTTCTCTGCAGTACAAAAACCTCTACTGCATACATACAATAAACACATTACACACTACCTTACTGCATACATAGACACATTACATCAACAAACTCGCAGGAATCAAAGCACAAAAATGTCAACAAATTAAAAGAATACACTAGCAAATCTCCGTTCAAAGCACCGTAAATATACAACATAGTTCAGGATTCAAAGCACAAAAATGTCACATTCATGTAGAAACAAAACGAGAACACCTGGAAAAAGAGAATAAGAAATCGTACCTCAGAAAACAATGGATGCGTAACTCACATAAACCCTAGGTCAAAGATACGATACAACGTAGCTTGCCGGAAAGCTTCCTGGAAACAAAGGTGTGCAGAGTAGCCCGTGAGCAATTTTTGGCCGGGGAGTAGATTTGAAACTGAGAGAAGTAGATCTGCGATGGAGAGAAGTCGGACTGAGAGGAGAGAACCAAATAGCGACTGAGATGAGATGAGAGAAATAAGGGAAAATTATAACTTTGAAAATAAAAAAAGGAATCGTTGTGTTTAACGCTGCTCTCCCTAGCGTGTCAAACTTGGCGGTTTGGATGGCGATTTGCTAATTGAAAAAGCTATTAACCAAACATCTTATTTAGCTGTTTGACTAAGTCAAACCGCTAAAATGGTCAAATCCGCTAAAAATCAGCGGATCAGCTGATAACCAAACATAGCCCTAGTGTTTCCTAACCCATAAATGAAACTACCACTTATATTTCAGGGTGTAAAACCATACTTCCTATTTTAGTTTTGTTTCATTCCAATTTTTGGAGCAACTATAATCTTTGTTGCACTGACCAAGTGGTCTAAGTCAGTATTAGGCGATGTTTCCTTTTATGTAATGCTTTCATGCTCAAAAGAAGTATAAAAACACTTCAATCTTTCCTATTAAAGTTTGATAGTACATTAATGTTGAGGTATGAATGTATGATTATGTTGTGCTGACTGGTTTCATTATTATTTTTCATTAGTCATATCCACAGAGAATTCATTTATTCCGCAAAACCCACACACTTCAAGTAGTGTGGTTGGTGAAAGTAATGAAAAACATAATGAGGTGAATGAAAAAAATGTAGTAACATCTTAATTAAAATCTATATCTTGATAATTTACAGATTATATATATGTATGTATGTGTGTGTGTATATATAGTTAGTTAGTTAGTTAGTGTGTTGAATGTAACAAGTTCAATCATAGCTAAAGATCTAAAGATTTGCAGGTTATGTTTGAATGATTGTTGCTAATAATCTTTTTGGATGGCGTGTTGTTGCTGGAAAGAGTGAAGATTGAAGAACATGGTGGATGTGAAGTTGATGTAAAGTTGTTAACTTGTATTGAGTTGATGTGAAGTTTCTAAACTATTTGTAGTGATGTTGTAGACTTCTAGTTGATGTGAAGTTGTTAACTTGTATTGATTGTTTTGAACTTTGAAGTTTTTTTTTTCTGGAGTTTTTATTATTTGTTGGGTTCTAAAGCATGAAGTTAATTAGATTAAAATTGAGCTCGAACTCAAGCATAAAAGTTCGAGCAACCTTACCCGAACTCGAACACGAGCTCAATTTGAGCCATGTCGGGTCGAGCATCATCTCGAGCTTGAGCAGCTCGAAAATATGGCGAGCCGAGCTCGAGCTTGAAGTTGAGGTTGAGCACCTTGTTACTATTCGAGCTCGAGCTTGAGCCACCCCGAGCTCGAGCTCCACTCAGCTCGTTTACATCCCAAGGGCATAGTGGTTCTAACTTAGCATTTTATGCTAACTGTTTGTTTCTTGTGTTTTTCAACTTAACTCAATTTTCAGGTTTGGCCGATGCATGATGAAAGCGTAGTAGAGGCGATTGACTCTTCGGTAGTTCTACCTTGTTAGTTTAGTCATTCTAGATGAACCCCCCCCCCCCCCCGTATTTTTATAGTTAGTGTGAATGCTTGATTTCGGTAGCGTTTCCTGGTGACTATTAGTTTGTTTGATGTTGATACATCCGGGTCTTAGAATGCTTGTTTATTTTTAGAATGTGAATGTTGTTTTGTGGTTTTAGCCTTAACAACTACTCGGGAATGGGTAGTTGTGGCGGTAGCATACCTCGACTTGTGACTATGGATTCTAGACTTGCTGTATGTCAATTTAAATAGAATCCTTTTGGTTATTCTGCTGCATAAGTTATAATTAATCTAGGCTCTAGGATTGGGAATTCAGGGGTGTTACAATATTCTACTATATTTTTAGTTTATGACAATTATAAATTTTACGTGTTGACATATTCATTTTTGGGCATATATATATATATATATATATATATATATATATATATATATATATATATATATAAAATATGGTATAGAATTTTAACTTAAGAGTTTCGAGTGAGTCAATTATTAATTCATTTACTAATTTTAAATCAATATCATACTATTGAGTTATTTATTTATTTTTCTTAATTTATGATGAGTTTTCAAATCTTGGGAGATTTATTATAAGTATATGTAGAGTTGTCGAAACGAGCTGGAGGGGAGGGACCCGCCTAAGCCCGCAATATGGTGGGGGCGGGCTAAAAAGCTAATCAAAATGCGGGTCTAAGGGAGTTCGGCTTGCCCCGCCCCGCTTTAGGCCCACGAGAATTGGTGGGGCCTGCCAAATTTGAAAATATTTAAATTTAAATATAAATTAATATGAAAAATTTAATAAGTGTATACTAAAATAATTTGGATAGTTTAAACATATATTAATACATTTGTAATTTGTTAAACACAATAATAACACATGCACTGTTATGGAGTAAATTAAGGGGGGTGTATTCAATCATCACTTTTGTAGATTTTTAAAAACTTTTAAAATGATAGATTTTAATAAACTTTTATTAATTTTCATAGAGTCGTTCAAAACTTTTTAAAACTTTGTAAAACTCTAT
>CP025650.1:14459591-14556247 GCA_003576665.1 Ipomoea trifida
ATATGCATACTTGGTGCTACGCTATACTTATAAAATTGAAATAACAATAATTAGGCACATAATTTACCTCTTTACAGAAAGGGAGTGATTGAGTGAAATTAAATGCAAAACATTTTTTAGTTCGAGTCTTCCAGAGTGTAATTAAATACTTTTAAATAATTCGAACATTTTTCATTACATTTTTTTTCAAATTTTTTAAGGATGACAGCAAAAAGTCAATAAATCATTATTTTGTGTATTCCTCGAAAGATAAAGGTGACACTCGTGACAAATAGAAAAAGACAAGCATATATTATCATTTGTGCAATGGGATCCCATCATCTTTTACAGAGGACACTCGAAGTAGTTCTCTTTTTTGGTCACGAGGATCGGAAAACCACAAAATAGTACTCTTGTAATGACTTATCATGTTTATGTTTGATTTAATATTAAGAGTTAATTCCACTTTTGGTCCTAGACTTATGGGGCGTTTGACACTTTTAGTCCTCCATAATAAAAATGACCAGATTCTAGCCACACTTTTTGGACGTCGGACACTTTTGGTCCTCCGTCAGGTTAGCCGTCTGTTGGCCGTGAAGTGGATGGGCAATTTCGTCTTTTCACGTGGTCTTCTCCCAATCCCTCTTTTATTAGTCCATTGCAGTGTGTTTCAACGAGAACAGACAGAGCTTGAGAGACCCTAAGGTAGAGTGCTGCAACTGTTCTTCTCAGAAACGTCTTCAACAACGAAATAGCAGGATCTACGGGAGAGAGCTGCAATTGTTCGAGTTCTTCAACATCGAGAAATACGTACATGTATGGGGAATGGATTTCGATCCAAGTATGTGAATGTGGTGAAGAACTGATTTTGAGAACTTCATGGACAAATGATAACCCGGGTAGGAGGTATTGGGAATGCTCGAGATGTAAGGTTAGTATGAATTTATGGTTTTTGCAATGAGGGTTAATTTAAATAGTGATTTTTTATTTGCAATGAATTTTTCAAATTTGCAAAATTCAGGCTGGATCACGCACAAGATTTGTGAAGTGGCATGATCCTCCAATGTGCCCTAGGTCAAAGAGGATTATACCTGGGTTATTGAAGAGAATTAACAAAAATGAAGAAGAGATTGCAATGTTAAAATCCAAACTTAGAAGTGTATCGAGTGGGGAAGATGGTGAAATCAAAGATATGCAAGGTAGGAGCAAAAAATGTAGATACATAAAGTTGGTTGTTGTTGGTGGCTTGTTTGTACTCTTAATTGCTTATTGTACAAGTGTTTTAGCAAACAATGAGAGCCCAAGTAGTGTTATGGCCATAGGCAATTGACAATGTGTATTTTGGTAGTGTGAGTAAGGTGCCTATTGTTTGTAAGGCATTTGGTATTTTGGTTGGCTTTGTAATGTTGTTTGACTATGTTTTGTAAGCCATTTGGCAGTGCTAATGCAATGGTAATATTGGTTTGAACTGTCAGTGTTAATGCAATGTTATAGTACTATTACCTTTTATTGGTTTGAATTGGCAGTGTCATGCTAATAAAAGAGGCAAATAAGTCATTCTAATAAAGCATTTCACTACCAGCTAGAACACACAGAGCTGTTCACCAAGATAATAAGTCATTCTAATAAAGCCATTTGTACAATAACAGTTTGCTACCATAACAGTTTACTACCAGCTACCATAACAGTTTACTACCATAACAGGTTGCTCACAATTGTCAACCATAACATTTTTGTAGCAACAAAACAACATAGACAATGGCATGCTAATAAAACAGATCCTGAAAGTAGCAAAATTAGTAACCATAGTGTTGTAGGATACTAAGTAACCAAAAAAGCCATCCTGAAAGTAGCAAAATAACATTCCAGACATGTGGCAAAACAAAACCATCCTTTAATTGTTCACTCGATGGTTAGAGGCTTGTCAGGTGTGTTACCATGTAGATGGTTCAGCCATTGAAAAGCATCTGGATCTAAGTCCTTGATTTCTGTCATAGCATCACTAAAGCTGTTCACTGTTGTGGCCTTGGCTGCTGCCCATAAAGCATCCTTCATTGCTTTGCCTAGAAATCCTGCCAGCTTCATGTTACCATGTAGATGCCTGACACAGAATCTGTGTGAGGCAATAGGCAACACTTCTTGGAATGCAGGAAAAAGCCCTTTCTATTTGTCTGCACCTCAAACAAAACACACAAAAAAAGGGTTACACCTATGATTTGTAAGTCTGTCTTGAGTAACTTAAAAAAAAAGGGTTCAAATTCACCTGAGATAAATGTTAGTTGGTGTTGTGCTTCCACTGTGATTTGTAAACCTTTCTTGAGTAACTTCAAAAACCAGCTCCATGAGTCCTTGGTTTCCCCTTCAACAATTGCATACGCCAACGGGAAGATACTGTCATTCCCGTCAATCCCAACAGCAGTTAGCAGTTGACCTCCAAACTTAGTTTTCAAATGGCAACCATCCACTCCAATGAGCTTCCTACAAAACTTGTATCCCTCCTTTGAAGCCTCCCAAGAGAAATACATACTTAGTGAAGTATTTGGGTTTGTTTTCTCAATCTCCAAGCAGTAGTCCCAAATTTTTCTAAAAGACTCTTCAGCTTCTCCATCAAGGATTGCCTTTGCTTTCTTCATTGCTCTGTAGGCTTGCTTGCTAGACAGCTCAAAACCCTCATCAACTTTGACCTTCTTTCTAAATTCTGCAGTTGTCCATGTGACATGGTGTCCAATCTCTTTCACCCATCTCTTTGCAACCTTAGTTGATTTAACCATACTATTTTCATACACCCAACCACAGCCCTCATGCTCCTCATGATAACTGGCAATTCTCCAAGTCATGACATTTTTAACTTTCCAAGCATTAATTCTAAATGGGCAACCAGTTTGTCTACACCTAACATAGACCCTATTCTTGTCATTTCTAATAAACTTCAATTCCTTCCCATTGTTGAAAGCATGATTGTAAACTGCATCTTTAAACTCTTGCTTTGTTGCAAATGTTAAACCAACACAGAACTTAGGGGATTGCATTTGAGTACTAGCCCTAAATTCAGGCCATTTGAAATTTTGTTCATCATCACTACCTTTCTGACTGTCTTCATCAGACAAATGAAGGCCTTCATCAGTGTCTTTGCCTTTCACCCTAGTTGCCTGCCCTCTGGAATCAGGGTGACCACTCTGTGTTACCCCTTCAAACTCCACAGTTTGATCTACATTTGCCTCAAACTCTTGGTCATCTCCAATACTATCACCACTATCACCACTGTTCTCAAAGTCATCTAAATCCTCCTCAGATTCTGACTCACCCTCATTTTCTGTTGATGGTTCACCCTCACCTTCTACACATCCCCCAACATCACCTTCTACAACATCTACTACCCAAATCTCAATCTCTTCGGGAAACATTCCAACATCGCAAATAGCCCAACAGTCACTATCATTTGATAATTCAAATAAACTGCCACTCCCAACAACTGTGTAATATTTATACTTGTCTAGCATGTTGTACCCCAACTCCTCAACAGTTTCCCTAAGAGTGATCATTCCCCACAAATCAATGTCCAGTTTATAATTGTTAATAACCCCTCCTATATATCCTATTCCCTGTGGTTTAAGAGAACCACCATGTCTTAACTTCAAAGTGAATTCACCTGAGCTACATCCTCCATCTATTTAATAAGGTTACAAAAAGGAGACAACATTTAACTACCATAGCAAAAAATGCACTAAAAAGGCACTAAGATTGGAACATGTGGTCCCCATGTGTAACAAAAAACAGGGATTACTTAGGTTTGAAAGCAACTTGTGGTCCCCATGTGTTAAAAAAGAAAGCAAATGTGGTCCATAGCAGTTTGAATTAAAAAACATACAAAGTTTTTGAAAACACCACCACATGAATGGGAAGTGTACTGCACTTCATAAAGTGCAACGCCAACCCCAACAAACAACCCCACCATATTAGCAAACAGCAGGCAGTCAATGACATGTACAGTATATTTAAAGCTACTGCTTTTGAACTTATTCTATTACATACACACATAACCAGAAACTATATATACAAGCAACAATCCACACTTCCTTAACCTATTTCACATCATTACTTAACAACTCAGCAACTATAGATCAGAAACTATATATACAAGCAACAATCCACAATCCACCTTGTTCAGTATAGACGCACAGAACTCAACAACTCAGCAAATATATCTAAAATCAACAACCCACAACAAATTAACCTATTACAATCCTACTAAACATAAAAAAGATCACACATAAGTAATAATCGAATTTTACCTGGAATATCGTTGTCGCCTTCTCCGAAATCATCCATTGTGCTTGGCCGTTCTTCGTCCTCGCTTGGTGTGGGTCTTCCAATTAGGGGAGAATTCCTCGAATTACGTAGGAATTGGTTCGGATTAGGTCAGAAATTGTGGTATGTTGCTTGTCGAATTGATTAGGGTTCTTCGAATTGGTGTTGGTTTAGGGGTCTCCGGAATATTCTAAGTAAGACGACCGTGGACTAAGAGGGATTGGGAGAAGACCACGTGAAAAGACGAATTTGCCCATCCACTTCACGGCCAACAGACGGCAAACCTGACGGAGGAACAAAAGTGTCCGACGTCCAAAAAGTGTGGCTAGAATCTGGTCATTTTTATTATGGAGGACTAAAAGTGTCAAACGCCCCATAAGTCTAGGACCAAAAGTGGAATTAACTCTAATATTAATTTCTTTTCATAAATGATAAATCATAATACATATATCCTCACTAGGTAATCTATGTTGATTGAGTTTCGATAAATAATAATAATAATAATAATAATAATAATAATAATAATAATAATAATAATAATAATAAGGGGAATCCAAGGGATCAGAGTAGAACCCACAACATATATTTTGATTTTATTCAAGGTTGTAAAATACGTTGGCGTTAGTCGGGTGCCAAGCTGCATAGGCAAAAGTCTAGAAAAAAGAAAGGATTGTGTGTGTATTGTATTTTTTTTTTGAGTACTACCGACTCGGTTACAATGTAGTATCTGTTCATAGTTATTGAGTTAACAGTTGCCTCCACTAAGCTCGAACATACTCCCATCATCCATGTGGGAGTATAAACCGGGACACTGAATGCCACTAGACCACAAGGTCTTTGGCGTGTGTATTGTATTTTGTGTGTATATATATAGGAAAGGGTTCCCATGCAAAGACAGCTTCCCGTGCGGAAGTGTGGTTAACACAAAAGGACGCACCTTAATTGTATAAATGACGCACTTTAAGTATAGAATTTACGCACACCTTAAGTGTCAACCTGACGCACCTTAAACTTTAAAAATGCACCTTAAGTGTTAAAATGACGCATCCTAAGCTATAAAACGACGCACCTTAAGTTTTAGATTTAAGCACCTCAAACTATAAACTCATGCACCTAGCGCTACAAACTCACGCACCTTAAGCTTTACAATTAAGAACCTTAAGTTTTCAAGTGTAGAACTGATGCGCCCCTTAAGTACTAAAATGGAGCACCTTAAGTACTGAAATGGCACACCTTAAGTACTGAAACGACACACCTAAAGCTTTCAACAAATATGTAAAATCACCATAATGTCACAGCATTTTTTTTTAAAAATTTATGTTCATTATGGGGTTCATTTATCTTGATGACCTTTGAATAAATGGCGCAAATTTAACTGCAGAACCGCACGGGACACACCCAACCACATGGGAACCCAATTATATATATATATATATATATATATATATATATATATATATATATATATATATATATATATATATATATATAATTACATTACTGTAAAAACAGTGCTTAAAATACAAATAAGTGGACTAATATGGAACGTTAGATTGTTGATATGTACGACTATGATTTCTTTTCATATTTTGGTGGTTTTTCTTGTTTTTTTTTTGGGAGGGGGGGGGGCATTTGGGGATCTTGTAATTTATTCTCTTTCCCAACATTAATTTCATGCGTATAATGTCTGTATCTTTCCCATCTGTGTGTCTCTCGCAAACGGTCCTATGTGTTTCTTCAATCGTGAATGTGCATTCTTCAATCTCCTTCAATCGAGAAGCTCTGGGTTCGTTCTTCCGTCTCTCCAACAGCGCAGATGGTACTGGATGGGACCACGGTTGAGACAAGCGGGGGAGACCACCGGGACTACCTGTCGGTTGAATTAGGGTTTTTTTCCCCATTTTTGTCGTGTTTGTGTTGTTGTTGTTCGCATTGGTTTTTGTCGCAATTGGGGTGGATGTTTTGTTTCAATAGTGTATTGTATTTGCCGGGGGAGGTTCGGGGGTTTGGTTGCCAGATTGTTTACAAAATTGAAGTTTTTGGCAAATTAAGGCTACTCAATTTAGTATTTGATGGGGTTGCTTCGTCATTTTTTTTTTTTGCAATACTGGTGTTGGTTTCATAGGTGTGCGCACGACCTAGATTTTGTGGGTACTAAACTATTCCTAAGATTGCATGTTTCATTGTGATTAAGATAATATGATTAAATTTGGTAATTAGTGAATCTCTGCAAATCGCTCTGTGTTCAATATGTATATATTATTGCTTACTACTATGTTGAAATTAAGTAATCTGAGGTCATAATTCATTATTTTGTAGAACAAAGCTATATTATTAAAAATAAACAATACTAAACTATTCCTAAGATTGCATACTTCATTGTGATTAAGATACTGATTAAATTTGGTAATTAGTGAATCTATGCAAATCGTACTGTTTTCAATATGAATATATTAGTGCTTATTATTGTGTTGAAACCGAGTAACCTGAGGTCATAATTCATTGTTTTATAGAACAAAGCTATATTATTAAAAAACAAATCATTAGTTAATCAAATGAGGACAAACTCTAATTAATGTCTTAATTATAATTAATTTAGTTATCAAATCAGTGAAAAGTTTGGGTTAAATGACACTTTGTACTTGCGTGATTATGATTCAATTACATTTGGTACCTATATTTAGTCTCATGGAGTGCAATTACATTTGGTATCGACATTCAGTTCTGGTGTTGGCAGTATTTGAACTCAGGTCATTATACTACAATTACATTTGGTTCATGAGTATTTTATTTTATTTTTTGTTATTTCAGTATTCGCCTTGCAGCCTTGCGATCTTGTGGGCATACTGCTCAGTTTTGCTTAATTCATAGTGACCGTGTGCATTCGTCTTTGTTACTGTGTGTATCGCTGCTTTTTTTTTTTGTGTTTGTTTTTTTTTTTTTGTTTTTTTTTTCGTTTGTTTATTGTCTATTCTTGTGGTCTTGCCGTTTTCTCATGGTCATCTTCTCATGTTTCAATTGTGGTGTACTGTCTGTTTGTTGATGTTAAGGTCGGAAGTTTGGTTTTATGCATTTGTTTCTTTTTTAGGTGTCTGTATTATTTTAGTTGGTTCACACCCATACTTTTTGCTGTACTCTGTTGTGTGCATTTGCAAGTCGATTGTGTTCATAAACCTGACCTGTGTGTGAATTCGTCTTTTTGAATTGTTTGGTGGTTGATTTTGTCTTGCGTGTTGCCTGGTTGCTGCAAGTAATAAATCTAAGGTATCACATTTAGATGCTGGTGGTTCGGGTTTTTCTAAGGATGATGATGATTTCGTGACCCCATCTTTAGCAGTCCTTGCAAGGTTGCAACAATACCATGTGTGGAATGTCCCCGATTATGAATGCATTGCGGAGGAGGCTGTTAGGTTTCCTAGGGTGAACTTTACTAATCCTGGGTTAGGCTTTTTGTTTGTGTAGGTTGTTAACTTTTTGACAATTACAAAATTATTGCACTTACGGTATCTATTCGGTCTTTTGGTGGCATATTTAATACGTAATGCTATTTCTCTTTGTTTTGATCAGTGATTAAATCATCTTCCGTACATGTATGTGGTGTCCATTTTTGTACATAATGTAGCTATGTGGGTGCACAGTGTTCATGTATCCCTGTGAAATAATGAAGGTATCATTTGGCTCATTATATGCGTGTGCACCAGTTGGTTATGTGTATTGAAGATTAGTGGTGCTATGTCTAAGCGTGTGCATATCACCACACATCCGTATGCATTACTAAGTGATTCCGAGAAACCCGACCAACCAATATTAAAATCATGCCATTTCTGTTACTGTACACACAAGATTACTAAAATGCACACTATACTGAACGACAATTCTGTTTGTACACACACAAGTGTTCAAAAACAAACTGAGTATTGAACTTGGTTTTCCAGTTCTAACTATGTTGTTTCGGTCTTAAATTTGCCTGCACACACACCTAGTAGTCTTTGTGTACACACAGTATCTCAAGTTTGTTTTTCACGTACTAAAAAATATTAACTGTAATAAATTTTGTGTATTCTTGAATGCGTAGTACATTCAACTACCAGTACTGTTTTCTTCGATTTATTCAATTAGAAGTCATTTTTTTTAAAAGTGAGTATCGATCGTGGCTTTCTAGTTCTAGTTGTGTTATTTCGGTCTTAAATCTACCTACGCACACACCTAGTAGCCTCTGTGCACACACAGTATCTAAAATTTGTTATTCACGTACTAAAAAATATTAATTATAATAAATTTTGTATATCCCTGCATGCATAGTACATTCAACTACTAGATACTGTTTACTTCGATTTATTCAATTATAAGTCATTTTATTAATAAAATAAAGTGAGTACTGAACGTAGCTTTCCAGTTCTAATTGTGTTATTTCAGTCTTAAATCTGTCTGCGCACACACCTAGTAGTCTCCGTGCACACACTATAGCTCAAGTGCGTGCACTTGATACCTTCCTTTAGCACACCTAGTTAACACCATACATGCATTACACCCTGCCCTATTTGGCATCCTTCGTCTTTTGTTGGTCTTTGTATTGTTTTCTTCACTGTTGTTGTTGTCATCATTTCAACGTGGCTTATACTCTTCCCACGAACACACCATATACTTTTATCCCACTTGACCGTCTCTATTTTTCCGCATCGTGTTATTTCTGACATCAAACTCAACCGTTACGGGGTACACTCTGCGGAAATGTCTTTTATACATTATTGTTTTACTATTTTAAAACGCTACCCAACAAATGGTTGAATTTGTTGGTTGCATTCTAGTCTCCAAAGCTTTGTACCATCTACGAAAAAGTCCATTACACATTCATCTAGCCCACTAACATTTTGTTCACTACTTGTGAACCACACCAACCAAACAAATCATCATCATATTGTTACTAGAAAGTATTGTGTCAATTAAATGTCTACCTGAATTACTTGTAAACACACATATCCAACCATGAACACACACATTACGCAATTTAATGTGACATGTGTCATTCGAAGACTACCAACCTACCATGAACGTAATGCCTTTTATGTGTGCACATGGTTGGGCATGGGGTACCAGGTTTGTGCAGACCAAATTTTAAATGTGTGCAGAGTAAGCTCATGTGCAGCGGTACTTCCCTTCCCTTTTGTCTATGCTATTTCTATTACTTAACCATTTGCTTACCTAACAAATATAGTTTATTACTAACCGAGTCAGTAGAACTCAAAAAAAAAATATAGTTTATTACTACGCTTTAACCTATCTAGTATGTCTACTAACATTTGACCATGCACACAGATCGTTCATTGTGTGCACACGGTTTGATATGGTTTAAGATGTGTGCATTTCTAACGAATATTGTTTATTACTACGCTTTAACCTATCTAGTTTGTCTATTAACATTTGACAATGCACACAGATCGTTCACTGTGTGCACAGATCATAAGCATACGTCACTGTTTTTCCTCTCAATAAGTGTGTGCACATGTAGTGTCTCTGGATGGGATTGTCATCCCCAGTTCATGTGCACGTTACTGTGTGCACACAGGGATCCCGGTGTGAGCGGAAGGAGTTTTGCTTCGCCAGGTTTTCTGCGCATCAGTGTGTGTACACGATTACGTAAGTGTATGCTACTGGTTTTTCAGCTCCAATAACTCTGAGGGTCGGTGTGTGCGCATGTAGTTTGTATGTGTGCACGGATTGGGTTCACACTGCAATTCCTACAGAACCACGAGGTGGCACATTATTATGTGTGCGCCTCCGGGCTTTCTCGTGTGCATGGCGGTGTCAAATAATCACGTCCGCACCGGTGTGCGTCTCAGTGTGTACAAGCTTTCAATCCCCTATTCAAGTCATTCTATTTAGAAATTTTCACACAGTTTGTAATCATAAAATTCTCCTCACCGAACCCAAACGTGATTTGTTAAACAACTCTTAACCATCATGTTGTGCACTATTTTGTCTTTGTTCGCGATATTGAATTTGGAACTACGATACTAACCTAAGTCGTTCGCACCCATTCTCGCAGCATTCGCATCCATAGTTTTTCCTCTCTTCGTGTTCTTGGATTCTCTACGCTCCCGTGGTTACTGTAGTGAAGGGGGTAGACTAATCCTACCAAAGTTACACTACCTAATTTGTAGCCGAAATTCCATACCATAAATAATTGAATTGTATATTACCTATTGATTTGTCTTAATTACCCTTTACTTACATTAATCAGTTAGTATAATTTCATGAGTTTATTAATCTCCAGCCGTCTATCTTGTGTAATCTAGAGGCTATCATTAATCCACATGTTTGATTTTAAGAGTGTTTACATTATAATGCAACCCTAAAATACAAACATGTGGATTAATGATAGACTCTAGATTACACAAGATAGACGGCTGGAGATTAATAAACCCATGGAGTTATACTGACTGATTAATGTAAGTAATGGGTAATTAAGGCAAATCAATAGGTAATATATTATTTATGGTATGGAATTTCGGCTACAAATTAGGTAGTATAACTTTGGTAGGATTAGTCTACCCCCTTCACTACAGCAACCACGGGAGCGCAGAGAATCCAAGAACACGAAAATGATTTCCGTTGACTTGGAAAAATAAGCCCCATTCGGCGGAAAATGACTTCCGCCAATTTGGGCGGAAGTCATTTTCCCCCGAGCCAATGGAACACACATATCAACGTTTCCGGCGAAAACCATGGTATGGTTTTCGGCGAGAAATCAGAGCACTGTGCTATGGTTTTTGTAGCGAGGAACCAGAGCACTGTGCTCTGGTTCCCGATGAGAAACCAGACTCGTTGCGGAAACTAGAGCGGGAAACCTCTAGTTTTCGCAAGGTTTCCGGCGAAAACTAGATTTGGTTTCTGCCGAAAATCGGGTTTTTTTTAAATATAAATTATAAATATTATTTTTAATATTATTATAATTATTTTAATATTTTAAATAAAATAATAAAAATATATAATTATACATTTCTACCTATTTTTCGGAAAATGAACAAAACACACAAAGATTGTTTTCTAGAGTGCAACCAAACACTAGAAATGAAACCATTTTCCAGAAAACATTATCTAGAAGTCATTTTCCTGCTTTCCAAACACACCATAAATAGCATAATGAGATGCCATCAATAATAGGAGAATATGTCTGTTAAAAATCAATTTTGAGTCTATACGTGAACCCATAAGCTATCAATCTCGCTTTATATCTAACCAGCTCATTGTTTTCATTCCTCTTTAGTACGAATACCCACTTAGATCCTACTTGGATCACATCTTTTGGGGTAAGTACGGTGGGACCAAACACTTTTCTTTTATTAAGCGAGTTGAACTCTATTTCAATTGCCTCGTTCCACTTCAACTAGTAAGAGCGCTACCGACACTCTGGTATTGATTTTGGTTCTGGATCCAGATTATTGTGTGGAATATTATAGGCAACTGCATAGGCAAAAGTGTGGTCGGCGATTATTAAATCTTTGTTATGTGTTTCTCCTGTATCAACAAAATTTATGGCGGTTTCTAATTAAAATCAACCAGATCATTGTCATTTCCCAAAATATTCTGATCGGGATGTTCCGCATCCCCAGTCACTGTGACTGAGATATTTTATTAATTCCCTTCTTCTGCGGATTTATATCTTTTGCACCAAGTGGTCTCCCGCGTTTCTGGCGATGAGGAGTGTTAGTGTGCATACCAGATCCCTCGGGGACATCTACTCTCGAAGGAGCATTCACAGCAGGGATATGGGACCTGGTCACTCCTCTATAATCAGTAAAAGCATCTGGTAGGTTATTTGCTGAATTTTGTAAATTAATAATTTTCTAAAGCATCAGGGATATGGGACCGTACGCAAGCTCGTACGCGACGGTATTTTGGCTATTAGTCCTTCCTTCATGCTTCATTTGCTTGTCAAGTCCTTATATTTGTCCATTATATCCTTGGGACCTGAAAAATCATCTAAACACACCAAAATAGAGCATTGAAATAAAGTTACACATTAGAGCATGAAAACGATATGAATAGTTCACAAAAGAGTGCCAAATGCAACTAATTAACCACAACATAGACCCTTAATTCTAGCTATATTTGGTGCTTATCACTAAACTTCCAGTTCAGTTTGACTAGTACGTGGGTCTAGGTATTGAAGATCCTTTTCATCCCATGAAATTTCTCGGCATTTCGTTAAATAAGGTCTTTTATCTCCCCCTAATGCCGGGAAATGATCTTCATAAAAAATGCAGTTAGCGTACCTCGCAGTAAACTGATATCCTGTTATGGGCTCTAGGTATTTAATGAGGGAGATTAATAACCAACTTGTATACTTAGTTTTCGTTGCGGGCCCATGGAGGTACGGTTTGTAGGTGGTATGGGGTATAGACTGCACACCCGAATACACGCATATGGGAGATATTGGATTCTATATGACATAGTAGTTGCAAGGGCGAATAATCATGATATGCAGTGGGTTAGATTTGTATTAAAGCTGCAGCATACAATACTGCATGTCCTCAACAAGAAACCGGTAAACCGGGCTTCTGCAATAATGGTCTATCAATCAATTTAATACGCTTAATAAGAGATTCAGCTAGACCATTCTGAGTACGGACATTCTTATTGATTTTATAGGATAATCTCGGAATTGGGCATTTAACTCAATAATTTTCGGAATAAATTTAGCGAAAGCTTTTTTCCTTGTGGATAATAGACTAACATGAGTCCAACAAGTGGAAGCATCAATAAGGACCATAAAATATCTGAATGGCCCAGAAGGTGGACTAATTGGTCCACAAATGTCGCCTTGTAACCTTTGTAGAAAAATAGGCGATTCATGTTCAACCTTAGTACGCGACGGACATACAATATATTTACCTTTTGCATAGGCGACACACGTAAACATAATTGGCGAAAGTACATGAGATCTAGAAAGATTATGTCCAGTAGAATTAGATATGATCCGACCCATAATATTCTGCCTAGGATGACCTAGACAGTCATGCCACAATTAAAAAGAATGTGGATTTTTTAGTTTCATAGTTAGTGCAACACATGAATTATTGGGTTGTATATAGGTATAATATAACCCAGAAGATAAGGAAACAAGTTCCTCAACCTCTCGCTTTTGACCAGTGATCAACTGAGTCATGATCAAGAACTCCTTATTGTTCTTAGTCTTGGTTTCGATATGCAAACCATTTGATCGAATGTCCTTAAAACTCAACAAGGTTCGTTTAGATTGGGGATACAACAAAGCATTTTCAATTAGTAGCTCTATACCCTTAGGGAGGATGATGGATGCTCTTCCAGAGCCCACTATCTGTACCTCATCATTAGTAATGCTAGTAATATTACTACTTGATTTGTTCAAGGTACGAAAAAACCTCCTATCCGTAAGGATAGTATGTGTGGTTGCACTATCCACCAAACACAATGTTGGTTTATGCTCCATTGTGTGGACAACGATAGATTTCGTAATGTTGTAAGATCTGAGAGGTAAAATTTGAAAAAAAAAATACCCTTATCATATTTGCACAAAGAAAACAAGTGAAGAGTAAAAGCATATCATCCACTACGATTAAAGAAAAATGTCCATAGACATTTAAGTTATAAAAAAAATTCAATATAAAAAGCATAAGGTCATGACCCAAAAACATAAATAGATCACTAATGATCACCAAAGTCTTCAAGCTCATATTTAAAAGGTCGTCGTCATCATTCATCACTGAATTTGCTTTAGGCAAATTAGTGTTAGTATGATGAGATTCTTTTCCTGACGGCTATTTATCATCATTTCTTTGCATCATTTTGTACGCTTCAACCAGATGCTTTGGTGTGCGGCACATACGGGACCAGTGCCCCTCGCACCCACACCAATAGTAGATTTGTGACCTCGATGAACCTTGATCCTTCGTTTCTTATCTTGGTCCCAGGAGTCATTGTTACCTTTGCCTCTACCACTTTGGTTGTTTCGACTGTGACCTCTACCACGACCCCTTCCTTGACCCCTTCTAGAATTGTTTCCCTGGGCAATATGATGTGCTTCAGGCACTGGGCAGACCCAACTGGTCGTGCATTATGATTTTTCATCACAACTGATTGTGCTTCTCGGTCAGAAGAAATGCAGATATTAGCTCAGAATGCTTTTCATAATTCTTTACCCTATACTGCTGCTGGAGTACAAGGTTACTCGTATGAAAAGTAGACAATGTCTTTTCAATTAAATCTTTCTCTGAAACTTCTTGTTTGCAGAGCTTTAGTTGTGAGACTATTTTATGAAGGGCTGAATGGTAATCAATCACTGACTTATAGTCTTGAAACCTAAGATTAAGCCAACCAAATTGGGCTTGATGAAGGACAATCGATGACTGCTGGTCAAAACGGTCCTTCAGGGACTTCCATAATGCAAAAGGGTCCTTTTCAGTCAGGTATTCATTTTTCGTGTTGTGGTTCAAGTGGTGACATAAGAAAATGAGAGCTTGCGCCTTCTGGGCGTTAGTACACTGTGACTTAGCAATAATGGTTTGGCTCAACTCTTTAGACGCGGGATGAATCTTGATGTCTAGAGCCCAAGTTAAATAGTTGCTCCCTTCAAGTGAGAGCTGAGTAAATTGTCGTTTGGTGATAGAAGACATGATCTACAAAAACATATTGCATGCAGTCATTTTGGATGCATTTTCCAAAATGAACATAAAAGCCAATAATGAGAATAATTCAAAAAAAACATTATCTCACTTTTACAAAAATCATTATCTCACATTTACATATGCAAATATCTTGTAGGCAGATTCCCAAAAGAATGCAAAGGAAAATAATTCACATGTTCTCATATAGATTCATACTTCTCCAGGTAAACATAATAAAGATCATACGGAAAAAAAATAACATGCATATTTCACAAAAACATAGGCACCTCCTAGATGCAAAATTTTCACAAAAAGACATAAATATCTATTTTAGGGGAAAACATACAAAAATAGGTAGAGGATTATATACAAGTATTATTTTGCATAAGAAAACAAATATCAAGCATACCAATGATCAAATATAATCATTACAAACTAAATATGCAGTACGTACAAACTATATAAACTAAGAATTTAATAATTTGAAGGCATATATACAAACTATACGTACATATGCAATATCATAATATCTAGACAATATAATATAATATATTAGGAAGACAACTGAGCATATCGTTCACCGGGAAGTATGCTAGCGATTCGTGTTGATAACGTGTTATAATTTGGTCTTTCGTTTAGTTCAGTTCTCGCGTGATGGTTTCACGGTAATTGCTAATAGATGATATATATGATAATGTAGTGTAGAAAAAAAAAAAGGAGAAGAAGAAGAACAAGAAGTAGAGTATAAGAACATAAGATAACCAAGATCATCTTTCATTAAGCCTGCAACACCAATATATACACATCCATACAACCTTTCAATTTTTTTTAACATAAACATGAGATTAAATAGAAGGCAAATGAAGAGTTTAAGAGTTAATGGTCATAAACAAAATATTTATAACATAGCTCACATTTTACAAAGACGCGACGTAGAATATGGAATAGAATGTGAGGGTATGTGTAGTATTATTCAGTTCTAATCAACATGATATATGCCAATATTTTTTATTGGGATGAGACTCAAACTTGTAACCTTTTGTTTAAAATAGTAATACTAATGTCATCAAATCATAAGATATTTGACTAGATACATTTTTAATATACTAAAAGTTCATTTTTAATACATTGAATGTTTACTTTTTAAAGGTATACCAAATAATGAACTATCGATACACAAATAATAATTTTTTTTTTGAAGAAACAAATAATAATTTTTTAATATATTAAAAATGAATTGTAAGTGTACAAATGATACACGGTCCTTTGTTATTGGCTATATTATTTGTCAAAAATACACTTAGCCTATATCTAGTTGTTTATTAGTTTTTGGACCGTCAACCAGTCTGTCTACCAGTGCTGATAGTGAAGCTGTGCCAGCGGACGCTGTCTCAGACAGCAAGCTCTCAACAAGGAATTAATCCACCCATTTAATTTGTGTGGCTAACAGCTTTTTAAGGGATGTGGCTATCATTAAATCAAGCTGATTTTCAGATCTATAATTGTGAAGTTTGTTGAAGGATCCTATGCTATAAATAGGAAGGCATTTGAAGCTCTAAAATACACCTCTACACACGATATAAGTTCAGAGCTTCACACGTGAATTTTAAGAAGATTTATTTGAAGAATTAATGGCGTTTTGCTACTGTTTTTGAGGCTGTCATTGATGCTGAGTCGAGATGAAGAATTGAAGAATTCTTGGCTTGCAGTTTTGTCAATTCAAAAGTAGATGTTGAAGGTTGTGTGTTGGTTTTGAACCATTGTACGTTTGGGTTGTGCTCAAACTTTGTAAACCTTGGTGCATCTAGTGGATTGGGCAAAAACTGAGTAGCCCCGCAGACGTAGGAGTTTTAGCTCCGAACTGCGTGATCAATTCCTGTGTCCGGGTTCTTTTTCTTTACTTGTGTTTTTATTCTTGTTTGTCTTTTAGTTTTATCTAATATGGACTAATAACTATAAAAACGTTAAATAATCCCTGAACCCGTAAAGTCTTGCATTCAAGATCCACGAAGTAATTTCATGAATATTTATTCAGAATCCATATTACAATGTCAATCGTTATACCTAGGGGTGGGCACGGGTCGGGTTCGGGTTCGACCCGTGCCCATAATGGTCACCCGAAATTATTTCGGGTAGCCTCTTTTAAAGTCCGAAACTGAACCGAAAATCTTCAGGTATTTTTCGGGTTCGGGTGGTTCGGATTCGGATTTGGTCGGGTTCGGGCTTGGAAACCCGAAATTGTAACATTGTTCTACAAGTTTTGAAAACTGTGAAATTTTATATCTTTAAGCAATAAAATTCTGGAAGCAAACCTAAAATTGAAAATCCAATCTAAACAAAATAAAATATGCAAAACAATAAAAATAAAATATTTTACACAACACAGAAGGGCAAAATAACTTATCTAGTTAATTACAATTTTACAATCACCAAAAAAGAAAAAAACTAAACAAAGCATAGAGAAATAAAATTAAGGGGAAAGCTAAGTGTCATGTATTGCATTTAGTTTGCTCCCCTGAGGCAAAATTGATCCAGTGATCTCCTACTCATTTGTATGAACCCCGTACAAGAAACAACAATAAAATTAGTTAATTGTGAAATTTCATATATGAATTTCAATAATGCTAATTATGCTATGATACTTGGGATACAAATTAAAAGCACAAGTTAATGGGCATAATTGCATAACTACAGAATATATAGTTTCCAATTGGACACATCAACAAAACTATCCAATGTAAAACTTCCAGTAGTCTGATCTATCTTTCATTTCTTCCAGTAGTGATAAACAATTCACACTAATATATAACGATTCACATTAGTCATAATTAAAGAATTATGACTTTAACAATTCACAATAAAGATCATAAATTCATAAAATTCAATTTTTTTTTTGAAAATTTCAAGACTTTTAACACTATATTAACATATAATCACATTTTGACATATCACATATATATACACATACAATTCACAATTAACTATTTAACTTAATTAAATTTACTTACCTTTTTTCCTTAAAAAGCAACTACAAAGTCTTAGCCTCTAGTCCTCTCAAATTTACTGAGCTTCTGGGCACTGAAAAACACATAAAATAAAGTATATAGTAAAATACTAGTATATATAGTAAAATACTAATATATAGTAAAATATACAAACAAATTTTCTGGACAGTGTATAAAACTATACTTTCTACACACTGAAAAACACATAAAATAAATTTTCTAGGCAGTCTATGCACAAACAAATTTTCTGGACACTATAAGTCTATAATGATGGTTTGAAACCCCTAAAAGAATATTAAAAAACTTAAAGAAACATTAATTTTCTGGGGACATACAGATGAACAATACGATATTCTGTTATTGATCGATACAGTACAAATGAGAGTCCTATAGGAGAGTGAACACATAACTCTCCTATCCTTTAGGTAACACATTATTGACTAAGTACAAATGTAACAACATAACATTATAAGAATAATATAAATATGAATATGGTTAATACTCCCCCTCAAGCGCAAGGTTGTATAGCCGCAACGTTGAGCTTGTCACTGAGAAACTGAAACCGTTGCGCGGGTAAAGGTTTGGTGAAGATATCAGCTACCTGATCCCGTGTGGACACAAAGTTTACGATTAGATCACCGGTTGCGACTTTGTCACGCACAAAATGGTAGTCAATTTCAACATGTTTTGTACGAGCATGGAACACCGGATTCGCCGCTAAGTAGGTTGCCCCAAGATTGTCACACCACAGCGTAGCTGGTTTACCCGAATGAAGTCCCAACTCAACGAGGAGAGATACTATCCAAGTGACTTCAGCAGAAACATCGGCCAAACCCTTATACTCAACTTCTGTAGAGGAACGGGCTACTGTGCGTTGTTTCCGAGAAACCCATGACACAAGATTGGAACCTAGAAAAACCGCATAACCACTGGTTGATTTTCGGTCTATAGGACAGCCAGCCCAGTCTGAATCGGAGTATGCCTGTATCTTAGTACTCGGAGAAGCCACAATACGTAAACCATACTCCTGTGAACCTTTAACATACCGCAGGACCCGCTTCAACAAAGCCCAATGATCTTCTGTGGGTGAGTGCATAAACTGACATAGTCGGTTAACCGCATAGGAAAGATCCGGGCGTGTAATGGTAAGATACTGCAGAGCTCCGACAATTCGGCGATACTGAGTGGGATTTTCATATGGCTCGAGTGACGGAGTGGCCGGTTGAGTGACAGCTGCGGGTGTTGCTAGTGGTTTGCAATCGGACATGCCTGCACGGTGTAGAATATCAGCCATGTATCGTTTCTGAGATAAGAGAAATCCTTTTCCATCAGTGAGCGTCTCTATCCCTAAAAAGAAACTCGGAGTTCCTAAGTCCCTGATCTTAAAAACAGAGGAGAGTCGCAGCAGTAGATCATCAATCAAGCTGGCATCATTCCCTAGCATGATGATGTCATCAACATACACGAGTAAGAATACTCTGGAGGATTTCAATGAGTAGTAAAACAGCGAAACGTCAGTCTTCGATGGTGAGAATCCCGTAGAGACTAAAAAGTCATGTAGTCTTTTGAACCAAGCACGCGGAGCCTGTTTTAAGCTATACAAGGAGCGCTGTAGGTGACATACATGATCAGGATGTAAAGGGTCTTCATAGCCTGGTGGTTGCTTCATATATACAGTCTCTGCTAGATTCCCATTAAGAAACGCATTGTGCACATCAAGTTGGCGTAATGTCCATGAGTTTGAAACTGCAAGCGAAAACAACATTCTCACAGTAGTTGGCTTGACTACGGGACTGAAAGTGTCAAAAAAAATCTTCACCCGCTACCTGATTAAACCCCTTCGCCACAAGTCGTGCTTTATATCGCTCAACTGTACCATCTGCCTTTCTCTTGTTGCGGTATACCCACTTGCAGCCGATGATATTCATGAGAGGTGTTGGTGGAACCAACTTCCAAGTGTGATTATGCAATAGAGCATTGAACTCCTGGTCCATGGCATCACGCCATTGTGGATGACCGACTGCTTGAGAGTAACATGATGGTTCGACTGTAGCGTTGAGAGCATAGAATTGCTCTCCCGTACCCTTAGTCTTGTTTCGTGTTCTCATAACATGACCACCTGGTTGCACTTTGCCTGTATAAGGTTGTGTTTCAGAGGAGGTGGTTTGACCCTGGCCAGAGGAAGGTGGGGCCATTGTGTTAGAAGTAGATGGTGGTTGAACAACAAGTAAAGAATCCGAGTCCTGCCCTGCTGGTGGAGCCATATTTAGCGGTAGAGGAGCTAGTGCCACAACAACTGGACCCACCCCGTATGGCGGGTTATCTTGCGGCATTGTGATACTGCACTGTGGAGACTGCAAGGCAAAAGGGAAAACACTTTCATAAAAGCGTACATGACGACAGATAAAGACATTACCCGTGTTTAGGTCTAGACATCGGTATCCACTAAATGAAACTGGGTAACCTAAGAACACACACGGAGATGACCTGTATTCGACCTTATGACGGTTATATGGCCGAAGATAAGGAAAACAACGGCAACCAAAGACCCGGAAAAAGGTATATGGGGGATGACTCTGGTGGACACGGAAATATGGGGTTTCAAAGTGTATAGCTGATGAGGGTAGACAATTGATTAAGTACGTTGCAGCTTCAAAAGCAAAATCCCAGTATTTAAAGGGAGTGGAGCTTTAAGCTAATAGGGCAAGGCCAGTTTCAACAATATGTCTATTTCGACGCTCGACATGGCCGTTTTGCTCATGTGTATAGGCACAGGATTGCCGGTGCACGATACCTAGTGACTCAAAAGTTTGATGTAGTCGACGATATTCGCCGCCTAAATCGGATTGAATAGATTTGATAGAATGCGAGAATTGCCGTTCTACCATAACACGGAAAGCATCAAAAACTTTGTATACATCTGATTTTAACCTTAATGGGTAAAACCAGCAAAACCTCGAATAGTCGTCTACAAAGAGTACAAAATATCTATAACCGGAAACTGAAATAATAGGGGACGGACCCCAAATGTCCGTATATAGCAAATCAAGTACATTATTACTACTTCTGGTGACCCTATCTAGAGGAAATCGAGATGACTTTCCCATTTGACACGATGCGCAAACTGAAGACGAACTATCTTTATTTGGAATGACTGGACACATCCGGAGGACACGATCTAGGGCTTGTTTGTGCGGGTGGCCTAACCGTTGGTGCCATACAACTGAGGTGGTTCTGGCTGATAAAAAGGCAAAATGACTCCGAGGAACAAGGAGTTTGTATAGACCTCCCGCAGTGGACCCCTTAAGCAGAATTACCTGCGTTTTGCAATCCTTCACAAGAAACAAATTTTTGTGAAACTCGAAGTAAACGTCATTTTCGTTAGTAAACCGATAGAGTGACAGTAAAGGTAAAGACAACTTGGGTACACATAAAACATTTGACATTTTTAAATTGTGAGAGGGAGAATGGATAACCGAGTCACCAACACGAGTAACGTTCAAACCTGGTCCGTTGCCAACTTTCAGAACATCACCGCTGGAGTAAATATTAAAATGATCCAGCATGGTGTCGTCCGGAGTTGCGTGAGATGTTGCGCCGGTGTCCGGGTACCACGCGTCGGCTGCATTCGTGACGGATCCATCACCGGAGTAGGCGACATGTGCTTGCGACTCCTGACGATCTGCATAGCGCCGGAAACATGTGACGGCGGTGTGGCCATGAGATCTACAAATTTGGCAGCGAGGAGCTCCGCCTCTGCCGCGGCCTTGATTGCCGCCGTTCCGTCCTCGCCCATGCCGCCCTCGGCCATTGGAGTTGTGACGGCCTCCATGATTTCCGCGGCCGCGACCAGCGTAAAATGCCTGTGAACCCGGCGCAACCGTGGGCTCGGCAGGATAAATGTCATCGGCATGGATGAACTCCTGAGCTTGTAGGTGATCTGCAAGCTGCGGTAAGGTCATCGACGTTCCGGAGATATTGAGAGAAGAGGCCATCGCCCGGAATTCTGGGCGCAGACCACGCAGGGCATAGAGGATCGCCTCCTCGGCAGTCAGCGGTCGGCCGGCGAGCGATAGAGCCTCAACAAGCATTTGGGCCTTGCCAAGGTACTCCGCCAGAGAAGAATTACCTTGCCGTAATGTCTGAAATTGGCCGAATAGACTGAGACACCTGGAACGAGTCGATGAAGCGAGGGCGGTGGTGATGGAATTCTAGACCTCCGCCGCGGTTTCACGCCCCACTGCTAAGTACATCACTTCGTCGGTCAGCGAAGAGATGATCAGTGAAAGTATGGACTGATCTTGCTGCACCCAGGTGTGGTACGCCGGATTGGGCGTGGCGGTGGCAGTTGCTGAAGACGAAGCAGCAGCCGGCGTCGGTGATCCAAGAGTAGCCGGCGGACAGGGGAGCGTACCATCTAAATAACCGAGAAGATTCTAGCCTTTCAAGAAGGGAAGGATTTGGGTTCTCCAATAAAGGTAATTTCAAGAGGTGAGTTTGATAGAGATATGGTGATTGGAGGTGGTAAGAACTAGAGGAGCCACCGGCGGGTGAGCCGCGGCGGTGACAGTTTGTTCAATGGAAGGAGTGGTGGTCGCCATTTGGTTACGGAAGCGGAGAAGGGATCGCCTAACACTACTAATACCAAATGAACAATACGATATTCTATTATTGATCGATACAGTACAAATGAGAGTCCTATAGGAGAGTGAACACATAACTCTCCTATTCTTTAGGTAACACATTATTGACTAAGTACAAATGTAACAACATAACATTATAAGAATAATATAAATATGAATATGGTTAATAATACACAACTTTTCTAGTTTTCAAAAGCAGAAAACTGAAAAAAAAAATAACAGAAAAATGAAGAAAAAAAAACAAACAAACAAAATTAAGCCATGAATAAAGAGAGTAATTGAGTTTTCAAAACACTTTTATTAAGCTATTAAACTTTAATATTCTGAAAAATGAATATATATATATATATATATATATATATATATATATATATATATATATATATATATATATATATATATATATATATACCTGTTGGCTAGAGTCACTGTGTCTCACTCTCACTATCTTAGGCTCTAGTAGTCCCAATCGATGTAGATCTCGGTTCTCCTCAGTCCTGGAGAGGGTGTCCTCTGTAGAAGGTTAAAAAAATCAAGCAAATTAGTTTACTAGTTAGTAAGAGTGTAAGACCAACAAACCAACAGATTAAGAGGCAAGAGTAGATGATATGAGAGATTTAGAGAGGACTTAGATATTTAGAGAGGACTTAGTGACGTACCGTCTAACCGGAAACTCGGAGAAGTAGTTGCTCGCTGGTGAGAAGTGAAGAGGCGGAAGTGGAGAGGGCCGAGAGGCTGTCGCCGGTGGCTTTGTTCTGGACGTCTCTGGATGTCGCCTCTCCGGTGAGAAGCGGAGAGGGCCGAGAGGCAGTTTCCGGTGGCTTTGCGGAGAGGACCGAGATGCGATCTCCAGTGGCCTTGCGGAGAGGACCGAGAGGCGGTCACCGGTGACTATGGTCTGGGCGTCTCACATCTGGAAATCAAGGTGAGGGTCTAAGACTGAGACTGTTTGAGACTTGAGAGGAAACGTGAGTAGTGTTTGAAAGGTGAGAGCCTGAGAGAGTGAGAGGTGAGAGCCTGAGAGGTGAGACTGAGGGTTTGAGAGCGTTTGAGAGGTAGAGCGGCGCAGAGTTGAGAGAAATTAGGGTTATGTCTGAAGGAATGAAACCCCTACTCCTTATATATTAATATATACTTCGGGTTTCGGGTCAGATTCGAAATTTTATCTCAGGACCCGAAACCCGAACCGTATTTAATACAAATGCCTGGCTTCTTTTCGGATTGGACCCGCGATGGGTCGAATCCGACCCGATTCTGTCTGTGCGGGTCGAACCCGCGATTTTTTCGGGCCAGACCCATTTTATGCCCACCGAAAGAAGACGTCGTTTTAGTGTTAGTGGACGCGGACGCGAATGACTCAGGGAATTCATTATCTATAATACGCATAATCATTATCTATAATACACAAAACGTTTGCCTAGAATACACAGAATGTTTGCCCAGAATACACAGAATATTGACACAAAATACACAGATGTTAGTGGATGCGAACGCGAATGCGAATGACTCCAGGAAATTCAGTATCTATAATACACATAATCATTATATAGAATATACATAATGTTTGTCGAGAATACACAGAATATTGACACAAAATACATAGAGAACTCATCCTCCTAACATTCGAATGCACAAACACATCACAACTTGTGTTAATAACATGAATACACAGAATATTTACACAAAATACACAGAACTCATATTCCTAAACATTCGAATGCAGAAACACATCACAACATGTGTTACTAACATGAAATCACAACATGTGTTACTAACATGAATTCACATAACGGTTGCCTAGAATACACAGAACGGTTGCCTGTAATACACAGAATGATTGCCTGGAATACATAGAATATTAACATAAATACAGACAGGCCGAAACGGGAAACGTGATTTTCAAAAAAAAAAAAAACGAATGATTAGTTTACAATGCTCAAAACGACGTCGTTTAGGTACGTGGTGCACATTGCTATGTGCACCGTGGTGCACAGTATAATTTGCCTTACAATGTATACCATGATCTATAATATAGTTTGCCCAGTTCTCCATGGCAAATTATATCGTGCACCACGGTGCACATAGCAATGTACACCACGTACCTAAACGACGTCGTTTTGAGCATTGTAAATTAATCGTCTGTTTTTTTAGAAATCACGTTTCCCGTTTTGGCTGATCTCTGTATTTATGTTAATATTCTGTGTATTCCAGGCAATCATTCTGTGTATTCTAGACAACCGTTCTGTGTATTCTAGGCAACCGTTATGTGTATAAATGTATTAATGTTAGTAACACATGTTGTGATGTGTTTGTGCATTCGAATGTTTAGGAGGATGAGTTCTGTGTATTTTGTGTCAATATTCTGTGTATTCATGTTATTAACACAGGTTGTGATGTGTTTGTGCATTCGAATGTCAGGAGGATGAGTTATGTGTATTGTGTGTCAATATTCTGTGTATTCTAGGCAAACATTCTGTGTATTCTAGGCAAACGTTCTGTGTATTCTAGATAATGAATATGTGTATTATAGATAATGAATTCCCTGGAGTCATTCAAGTCCGCGTCCACTAACACCAAAACGACGTCGTTTTACGTACGTGGTGCACATTGCTATGTACACCGTGGTGCAGGGTATAACGATTGGTTCTCCATAGCTCCGTCAAAAAGGTTTTGGGCTTACCTTCCCATCAAAGCCCAACATTTCAGGGTTCTTATTTTGAAAATCTTTTCCTCTTTATTTCTTAAAATGTGTTAAATTAAGGGCCCGAAATTACCTACCGATCCGGGTTTCCTTCCGTAATACCACCGCCGGGTATATAAACTGTACGGCAAAGCCTTTTTCCGTTCTAATGGCGGGACGGAATTATTTACCGCCAGATGCCTTAGCGTTTAGGGAAGGGGAGTGTCATCCGCTGGCAATCGGCGATCATCGGGTGATCCCTCGAATCCCTCCACCTGAAGCCCAAGCCCGATTCCGCCCTGCGGCCATATTGGAGGACGGTATCGCCGTCCAACACCGCCATATCCAAACCCTCCTCCTCGAGAACCAGCGCTTCGCCACTACTCACGTCGCGCTCAAGCGGCAGCTTGCCGCCGCCCAGCAGGATCTCCGACAGCTTACCGTAGTCGCATCCGCAGTCAAGGCCGAGTGCGATGCCGAGGTGCGAGGGGTATATGAGAATTCAATTAGAGCGGAGGCCGAGATCCGCGCCGTCGCTGAGCTGGCGCAAGTCAAGGATGGTATTGAGAGAATGAAGGCTGACCGTGAAGAGCTTACTGCTAAGTTGAAGGAGATTGAGGATGAACTAGCGATGGTCCGGCCGGAGTTGAAGCAATTGAAGGAGATTAAAACTGACATTGCTACAATGCAGAAGGAAATCCAAAGAGGAAGGTATTGCAGTATTACAATTTTCATATTTACATCCTTCAATTTGAACTATTTATCCAACTATGGTGTACACAACTGCGAAGATACACGAAAAGCTTTTAATTCATTAATACTCAGTAACCATTAAATTGCTAATTTTTGGCAACGGCGCACTAATCAGGAAGTTTTCATGCTCTCGCAATGTCAGCAATTTCCTCAGAAAACAGTAATTCACATCTTTGGCTAAAACAGTAGCAATAGTTCTCAAGAAAACTCAGAATTTTGATAAGAAAAGAAACACAATGGAATGAGAAATTTGAACCTGAAAGATTATTACATAAATTGACTGATTTAGGTCACCTACAAACAATCATATTTAAACCATGGCCATTAGCTACTACGGTTATGGGATTTTAGTTAATTGGGATTTTTGGTGTTATGATTCTTCTTAGCTTTAACCCTGCTACCTTGTTGTCTTGTCTTGCTTTTTTACCTCCTATATTTCTTTTTAAAAATAAAGTATGAAAAATAATTTAATAAAACCTTCACTGTGTCTTCTCATGCGGACAAGAGCAGGGCTGCTGTTGAATATGAAAAGAAGATGAAAAAAATTAATCATGAACAGAGTCAGATAATGGAGAAGAATATGATGTCGATGAGTTGTGAAATTGAAAAGCTACGTGCTGAGCTAGCAATTGCAGAGAACAGGGCGAGGGCAGTTGCTGCTGTAGCACCAAGTATGTTAATGGAATATTTCTGTTCTTCTCTTGCTATTTACTAAGAACAAGTTGTTGATCTTTCTTTTTCTTCAGGCCCAGCGTATCCAGCAGGTTATGGAGTTCCTTCAACTGGTTATGGTGGAAACATGTATCCTAACTCTTATGCTGTGCAGCAGGTTTGTGTTCATGTTTTCATGATATGACATTAATGATGTTGCAATGGCCAATGATATCTTCGTTTGACCTGATTATTTATGGAGTTCAAACACTCCATGAGTATTGATCAAATTGAATTTGCTTCTTAGAAAAAATGAGTGTTAAAGTTATTAGCTTGTAAAAACCTCAGTCACCATGAAACTTGATTATCATGATGAGTGCACTCTATTCTACTTGAGAAGTACATTGGAGGCACTATTGTTTTCGCAAAATCTTTGTTTTCAGTGGGCTCCATTTAGATTTCTTTCTGAGGTTTAAAGCCCCTTCCCTTCATAAATGTCATTAGAAAGATTCATTTTTGTAGAATGCTAGAGAAACTTTGCAACTTTCCAACAAAATGTTACCACCAGAAACATAGGACTTTCTAACAGATTTCTCTTGCAATGGTCTTTGTCTGCCTTCAAGGCTGACTTTAAGTTTCATTTTCCACATTCTAATTTGTCCAACACCCAGCATGCAAAAAATGGCCGAACACCTATGCTGATCATTTTGAAGAATCTCCTGATTAACCTCTCTTAGTGTAATCAACTCACATTTCTTAAATCATATCTTCCACCATGCCTCAACTATCGTTCACTCTTCTTCAAGCTTGAGCTGGTGAGGACTTTAAATCTTTAATTATGTTGAGTGATGGTAACACACTAACACTTATGCCTAATTATGATTGTATATTGTAATAAGGCTCAATAATGAAAACCATCATGTTTGTCTCTATATATATATATATTTGGGGGGGGGGGGGGGGGGGTTATTTAAGTGCTGCTTTTTCCAACAACTTTGTCCTGTCACTCCAGTGAAGTTCAAAGTTTCCTGAGCCATTTCTTACAGCAACTGTTGAAGTAAGCAGAGCCATATGTGCGAAAATAAAAAAACATCGCATATGCCAGTAATAGTATTCTTAATTTGAGCTAACATGAAGTGTGTTCTAAAAGTCAGTTTAGCAGCATTCTGGTTTCAACCTCCTGGTGCTATGACAGCTTTTGTTAATTCTCTTGTTGCTCTAGTTTTTGCTACTGGCACTGTAGTTTATAGCAGCTTTTCTAATTAGCATGGCTTCTGGTTTATTGAAAATCGCCGAGTATTTAACTCTCTCAATCCTCTTTTTTCATACTTCAGGTTCAGCCTAGTACTGATGATGGTTCCGGATATGGTGGAGCAAATTACAACCCGTATGCCCCTTATGATACGCAACAACCACACATCTCATAGGCAGGTTTTCGTTGGATTGTTTGCAGTCAGTCGAATGCTTCCAGCGAAGATAATCCGTTTCTGTGATGGCTTCGAAAGAATTGCAGAGCAAATAGAACATTGTTTTTGCTGTTGTCCCCTGCATGAGAGCTTGAAAGATCTTCAACAAGCTAAAAGATCAACTTTGTAAGTAGCAGATGAAGACGCATCATTGAGTTCTTCCTCGAAGCTGTGTGTCGTTTATATGCTCCAACCCATGCTTCTCTCCTTGTTACATTTTTGTTTAATCTTAGTTTAAACTATTAGAGATTTTTTTTTTTTTTTTTTTGGCAATTTAAACTATTAGAGATATTTATACCTTTCCACAATTTTTTCCAAAAAAGTAACGTGGAAAGCTTATTGGGTTTGAACCAAAGACGGCATAGTTTTATAAGCAAGTAATGTTTCAGTTAGCAGAACGACACTTCCTAGAACGCATGACGCACATGCTTTCCTATAAATGGCGATAAGTGATACAATAAATTGCAAATTTTATTGTAGACTGTGGTCTACAATGGATTGTGGTTCATGCATCAAAACGATGTGAGAAAATAATTTCCTTCAATCCGATGAAGGATTCAAATAGATTGCATTACCAGAGGCTGCTCTTGCTTAGAGCACCTGTTAGATGATTTTACCAAAAAACGGAGTAGGAGGTGAAGCCTATAAGGATGCCATGGATCTAGTAAAGAACGGCGGAAGCCCGCTTGATCAATTTGAGATTTCGCTTCGATTCTGTCTGTCTTCGCTCCTCTCCTGTCGAGTGGCTTACGCTCCCGAACCGTGCTGGATAGTCACCCATCACACGGCTCTCAAACCCAACCTGTGATGGATCCCGGGAGACAACTCAACGAAATACGAGAAGTGCTTTTCTGCCATCCAAAAAGTGTTGCAGGAGGGTGGATACAATTTATCATTTCTGGGACTCCTAACTCATTTAAAGTAAAATTGCTATCAGGTAAACGGTCCTGTTCAAGCATTGGCGCATAACGGGAGGCTAGCTCAGTAGATTACCATTCCTTTTCATGCATCAAAACGACGTTTTAGTTAGTAGAACGCGTGACGCACATGCTTTCCTATAAATGGCGGTAAGTGATACAATAGATTGTGGTCTATGCATCAAAACTACGTCGTTTTGATTAATGAAAACAAATGGTTGAAACGGTTCTGTTCCGCGAGCTATTAATTTTCATTTTATATATATTGCAGTTCTCTTTCAACACAATTACATTTCCTTTTCGATATAACTACAGTTTCATTCAACATTATACATTCAAATATGTGATGCGAAATTGTTATTCAGTTTCCTTTCAACACAACTACAATATCATTTCGATATAACTATAGTTTTATTGGACAATATACACTCAAATATGTGAAACTGTTATTCAGTTTCATTTCGTACACACTGTAATTTCATTTCAACACAACTACAATTTTATTTTGATATAACTACAGTTTTATTTGATAATATAAAAATAAATGTGAGACAGTATCTTTTGAGATGAACTGTAGTTTCCTTTACAGAGCTCCGTTTCTTTACTTAATGAAATGGCGGCGTTTTGTGACCATGGTCCACAGTATAATGACCCACAATAAATAATAATGTCGCAGACGCGCACTAAGTTAAAAGATTCAATGTTGTTACATATTCTAGGTATATTATGATACCACTATTATTTTATTAGGATGGCGGACCACCCGACTTTCGTCTTAAAAAACCCGCGCCACTCTTAGGTTGGCGGACCACCCGACTCTCGTCTTAAAGAACCTGCGCCATTTTGGGGCTGGCAGACCACCCGGCTTAACACTTCACTGCTGGAAATCTCGCGTTTTCTGTCCAACATAAATTTGGTCGGTACTTTAATAAAAATCTCAACTCTATGTCGCCAAAGTTATGTGGACGGAAAGTTGGACGGAATTTCCGTCCAACATATGGTTGGACGGAAATTCCGTCCAACATTTATTGGTTGTCGGTAAATTTGAACTGACTGGTAGGTGAAAAGTAAATGATGGTAGGTATTTTAATTTCCGTCCAACTTCAAGTTGGACGAGAAATGACAATATTTCAGATCTACCCTGCATATTTCAGCTCACTTTTTCAACTTTCTTCTTCATTACCCTATTCTTTTGTCTCAAATTTGCTTCTTCATTCAGGTATGTGTTTTTTTTAAATGGATATATTTGCTCTTGCAATGCTATTATATATCTTGTATCATGGTTGTATATATTTTAATCAAGTTATATATGTGTGTATATATATACTCTTGCAATGCTATTATATATATCATGTATCATTGTTATATATATTTTAATTGAGTTATGTGTGTGTGTGTGTAAATAGATATTTGTGATTATATATATATATATATATATATATATATATTTATTTATTTATTTATTTATTTATTTATTTATATATATTTACTTATATATATATTTATTTATTTATTTGTGTGTGTGTGTGTGAAATAATAATAATAATAATAATAATAATAATAATTTTTGTGATTTTGAGATATTTGTTTCTTAATACTAGGTGTATATGGAAAGTATACCAGAACATCGAAAATGGATGTATAATCGATTGTTACCTGGAAAGAGGGGAATTACTGATGAGTTTTTAGCTAGTGTTGAGCAATTTGTTAATTATGCATGTACACTTCCTGTATTTGAGTTGACAAATACAATTAGGTGTCCATGTAGTAAATGCAAGAATAGAGTACACTTATCTGCTGATGATGTTCGTGTTCACTTATATAAGAAAGGATTTGAACCGTATTATTGGGTATGAACGTGTCATGGTGAACCTATTCCCACGGTAAACGAACAAGTTTTGGAAACACGTAACGAAAATAATCAATATGAAGCAATGGTGTTTGATGTAGGTGGTTCATCATTTATTCCATTTCATGTGGAAAATAACCAAGAAGAAGAGCCACATACAAGTGCACAAAACTTTTATGATTTATTAAACACTGCTAGACAACCTTTGTCACCTAGTTGTGTTAATGAAACAGAGTTGTCATATGCATTGAAAATGATGAATATAAAGGCAACTTTTAACATTCCACAGTTAGCAATGGATCAAATATTTGAGTACAATAAGCATATAATGGGTCCAAATAATCGAGTACCATTTAGTTATTATGATTCGGAGAAATTGATTTCAAAGCTTGGTCTTGATCATGAAAAGATTGACTGTTGTGTTAATAGTTGTATGTTATACTATAAGTCTGATATCAATGAGAGACATTGTAAGTTTTGTGGCGAGTCTCAGTTTAAACCACAAGCGCCTACTTGTGCTCGTGGGAAAGAAGTTCCTAAAAAAAAGGATGCATTACTTGCCTCTCATCCCTAGATTGCAGCGATTGTATGCATCACCAAGTTCTGCTGAGCACATGAGGTGGCATTATGAAAATCGCAGTCAACCAGGTATTATGTGTCATCCCTCTGATGGTGAAGCGTGGAAACACTTTGATACTCAATATCCTGACTTTGCAGCAGATCCTAGGAATGTTAGACTAGGTTTGTGTGCTGACGGGTTTTCTCCTTTTGGTTTAAATGCTAAATCATATTCTTGTTGGCCGGTTATGGTTGTTCCATATAATCTTCCACCTTCAATGTGTATGACTACCCCATATATATTTTTAACTTATATTATTCCTGGGGAACACAATCCAAAGGCAAATATTGATGTGTATCTACAGCCTTTAATCGATGAGCTTCAGTTGCTATGGGATACAGGGGTTTTAACTTATGATGTCTCGTTAAAACAAAACTTTATGATGCGAGCTATGTTGATGTGGACCATCAATGACTTTCCTGCCTATAGTATGTTATCTGGATGGCAAACAGCAGGAAAACTAGCATGTCCTTATTGCACTCATTATACTAAATCTTTCTATTTAAAGAATGGACGTAAAACATGCTGGTTTGATTGCCATCGACAATTTCTTCCAATGGATCACCCTTTTAGAAAAAATCGTGATTTGTTCTTAAAACAGCGGGTAGAGAAATCAAAACCCCCAAGGATTTTGACAGGGGAAGAGTTGTTGCCTACTATTGATATGTTGCCAAAAATTACTGATGGGCCAATCGGTCGACTTGAAGGGTTTGGATGTTCACATAATTAGAAGAAAAGAAGTATATTCTGGGATTTACCATATTGGAAAGATAACCTCTTCCGTCATAACCTTGATGTCATGCATATAGAGAAGAATGTGTTTGATAACATCTTCCACACAGTTATGGATGTTAAAGGAACCAGAAAAAACAAAGACACACCTGCTGTTCGTTTGGATAAAAGAGATATGTCATAGGCCACAACTCAAATTGGTGGAACATAATGGTCGATATCTTATGCCAAAGGCGAGTTATAGTTTGAGCCAAGATCAGCAGACTATTGTGTATGAGTGGTTAAGAACTCTGAAATTACCTGATGGGTTTTCTTCAAATATAAGTAATTGTGTTGATTCAACGTGTTTAAAATTATGTGGAATGAAAAGTCATGATTGTCACATTTTTATGCAGTGTCTATTACCAAGTGTCTTTATAGTTTTACCAAAATCACACCGGAAGGCTTTAGTTGAGTTAAGCATATTTTTTCGAGATCTATGCTCAATTTCTCTCAGGGTTGACACGTTGAATGAAATGAATACTTCCATCGTCCTTATACTTTGTAAGTTAGAGCGTATCTTTCCCCCAACAATGTTTGATTGCATAGAGCATTTACCTGTACACTTGGCTATTGAAGCACGTCTAGGTGGACCATTCCAATATCGTTGGATGTATCCATTTGAAAGGTTCATTAACCATCTCAAATCTAAAATAAAGAATAAGAGATATGTTGAAGGGTCGATATGTGATGCATATTTGGTTGAAGAGACAACACATTTTGCATCATTTTACTTTGAAGATAATGTGCAAAGTAGAAGGACACAGATTGGTCGAAATTTGAATGATGGTGGAATTGACACTAGCTTGCCGACAACTTTATCAGTTTTTAATCGACCAGGCCGTCCAATCGGTGCAAAAGGTCAAAGATACTTAAACAATAAAGAGCGATTCGCAGCTCACCAATATATATTGCTTAACTATGAAGAGGTTCAACCAATTTTAAGGTATGCACTATGCCTTTATTAAATGCATTGTTTGTATTAGACATTTTATAATTGTTTTGTTTGTAGGTTGTATGAGACAGGTTTACGGCAGTACAATCCTGGTGTCAATGATGAAGACATTGACAATGAAGTCGAAAAGAATTTTGCAAGCTGGTTTAGAGATTATGTAATATTATACGAGTAATATCTTTATATTCTTGTTTTTGCAATACACATGCAATTAACTAATTTTAACAATTAAACATTGCAGGTTTACAATCCTGGAAATAATATTTGTAACCAATCGTTGATTGATTTAGCATGCGGTCCACTACTGCAGGCTACCACATATAATGGGCTTGTTGTTAATGGTTTTAAGTTTCAAACTGAAGAACAATGTGTTCGAAAGTCAACAAACAATTTTGGAGTGTCCATAAAGGGGACAAGTTTATCACATGATGAATCATTTTTCTTCGACACTTTGAAAGAGGTTGTTGAAATTGAGTACCCAAATATCCCATTGAAAAGAGTGGTGTTGTTTAATTGTGAATGGTTTGAACCAACCCCCAAATATAGGTACCAAATTAGATTTTGATAGTGGTCTTGTAGAAGTGTATTGTAGGAGACAGTATAGAAAGTATGATCTTTTTATAATTGCACAAAATGCATGTCAAGTGTGTTATATTCCATACCCTAGATGTATAAGAGAAAAATTGAATTGGTGGATTGTTTTAAATGTCCGACCGAGAGGAACCATCGATAGTGCTTATAAGCACATTGAGAGTTATCAACACGATAGCATACCTATGCCAACATATGGTGTGGGTGTAGTTCAAGAGGGTGGTGATGATTTACTACACAATCCACTAGTTTTAACTGAAGTTGAAGTTAACCCAATTGGAAGTACGCAAGGACTAGATGACCACTATGAAATAGAGGATGAAAGTGAAAAAACTGAGCAAGATGATGAAGTTGTTATGAAGATAGTGAGAACGATGAAGAAGAGAATGTTGATGAATTTAATAGAGATTGTGAAGAAGATTGAATAGTGTTGTGGTTTTTATTATTATATTTTTTTATTTTTTTTATTTAATAAAATATATGTAGACATATATAATGTGTTATGCTTGTATTTTGGATATATCTATTTAAAATATGTATTAAGTAAAATAAAGAAAAAAAATAGAGGAATAGAGAAGCGAGAACTTTTTGTGACTTGGTGGGAAAGAATTAACTTTACGCTAAACTAGAAGAAACTGAGTACAAACACCACCATTTGGCGAATCTCCTCCTGCGACAGAGCTCAAAACCCCATTTGGCGAAATCTCCCCCTGCAAACAGAGCTCAAGACCCCAGCGAAATCTCCTCCTGCAAACAGAGCTCAAGACCGCATATACTAACCGTCATGTGCTGCCACCATTTGCAATCGTAGTGGGAACCACCGTCGCCTCGTGACAGTCTGAGCCTCATCTATTGCTTTGTCGTCTGCCTAAAGAGAAAAACAACTGATATTTTGTATTGGTCATTGAAGGTGAGAATTTCTAAAATCCCTAAGCTGATATTTTGTATTGGTCATCTGATGCTTCATCTGGCCTCATCTCCACAGTTTCCTTCCCTAAAACCCTAATCCCTAAGGAGTAATTTTCCAAAACCCTATTTTCCCTATTATTTCTTTTATGTTTCTTCACTTCCTTCTCTCGGCGATTACCGTTTTTCTGGCTCAGGTGCAGCTACCTCTCGGTGAAGGCGAGGTTGTTGATAGCTATGAAAAGAAATAATTCCTCCTAAATCTTGTTTTGTGGTTAGTTATATTGGTTTGGTGAAATGTCATTTTGATGAAAAGTATGAATATGCAATTATGTATTTCTCTCCCTCATTTTTCTTTGGTAGTTCTTCTGGCTGATGTCGAAATATTATTAATTCATTGGCTGTCAATTTATCTTCTTCTTTGCAACATAACTTGGCCAGTGAGGACCATAGAAGGTTTCAAAGTTCATAACTTGATATGCCAAATGACTATGAGGATTAGGTAATTCGTTGTCCATATTAAAAGATCCCTCGTAGTTCTTGTGGTACTGTCTGTTGTGGCATCAATACCACTTGGATTGCCAAATGACTATGAGGATTAGGTAATTCGTTGTCCATATTAAAAGATCCCTCGTAGTTCTTGTGGTACTGTCTGTTGTGGCATCAATACCACTTGGATTTCTTTAGGAAGAAGACAGTGAATTATAGAATAAAGTGGACATTAAGAAATGTAAAGGAAAAAAGTAATTGCACTTAAGAAGTTAATTATAAACTGTTTTATGTTCCTGTGTACTGTGAATACAACCCATATGTCATGCCCTCTTATATGTATGTAAATGTATTTATGCGTAAGTAAACTATGTGAGTTTGGATTTGAAATGGTGTTGGCAAGTCAAATAATGCTAAATGCTAAGTCTGTTTTTGAGTTTTGGAGTATTGTTTAGCCATTTGATTTAATGCTCTTAACTAATATTTTGTATGGGTTATTGAAGGTGGGAAAGGAATAAGGATTAGGGAGTTGACATCATTGTGCAAAAGAGGTTCAAGTTTAAAGAGAATGCCATGAAAATGTATGTAGAGAAGGTGAGAAAGGAAGAAAGATTAGGGAGTTTACATCACTTGTGCCATTCCTCAAGCTAAGTCTCTTCATTACAAGCTGCTTTGTGGCCGGGCAATTAGGAGGTAAAATAGTTTGAATTATTTCTACTTAAATCCATCGTCTTACATGTTAAGCTTTGATGATTTTGAATATTTTTCTTTGTTAGTTGTTTGTTAAAGCAGTCTTTGTTGAATTTCATTATAAATAATGTGATTTATCATAAACACCACAATGTTTTATATACATTGACTATCCAAAATAAATTAACAATGAAATTATTTAAAAAAATAACGAATATTAAATTATTTAAGATAGATTCAACAAATAAAAGTAAATCAAGTAATGTTACCCTTTACAGCTCCCTCTATTGCTCAAGTACACCATGTTGTATTGAGAGATCATCAAGAAGTGGTTGTCAAGGTTTGTAAATTGGGTATAATTTATGCTTGAAGTTCCATTAATTCATAACTCATATTTTCTATGCTGATCACTTTTCTATTGTTTAGATGTCACAACGTAAAAGAAATAGAGGTAAAGGTAAAACAGTTACGGGTAGTCATTCACAAGCTGACATCTCACAACCGCCATCGTTGCATGCATTAATTGATGATCCAGAAGAAGGAAGTACACCTGTAATGGAAACACCACGTAATGAAGTCCATATACGGTTGGAGGACACGGACTCTCAGCATACTCCCTCAAGCTCAAGGCCCACAGAGCATACTACCGAAGGACCTAGCGAGCATACTTCTTATGCAGCTTCTGAGAGTATTGATGAAGCTACTTTAGGTGGAGGAGGCGAGGGTATGACAACAGAATCACCACCAAGCACGATTCCAGCAGACCGATTTACCACTTTTATTCGCACAGTTGGCAGAACAGCGTAAGACTTCATTTAATTTAATTTCTGATTTTTGCTGCAATTAGTTTAGCTATTTAGTATGATGAATTTTAATTATTGGTTTACATGCATTATGAAAGTGATCATGCAGTCCATTAAGTAATTATATTATGTTATATATGTATCATATTGATCAATACTATTTCATATGAAGTATATATATTAGATTTTGCATTCAATGGAATTTCAGACACTAAGCATAAATTTAATGAAGAAGCAAGTACTGATACAGTCTCATACTGAATGCTGTAAAATAAGAGAATTGTGTTCCTGTGTACTGTGAATACAATGAACCCATATGCCTTGCTCTTATATGTATGTAAATGTATCTATGTGTAAGTAAACTATGTGAAAGTTTGGATTTGAAATGGTGCTAGCAAGTGAAATAATGCTAAATGCTAAGTCTGGCTTTTAGTTTTGGAGTATTGTTTAACCATTTAATTTTTTTATTTTCGCTGCATTAGGAAAGTGATTATGCAATCCAATAACTGTAATTATTCTTTGCCATCCTTTTTTCTTTTTATAATTCAGATTTGAGCCTCATACAGCACACCGTCATATCATACTTTGTATACAACGGATGTTCACACAACCAATAAGATCATTCAAGTATGCTCCTCAACAGTTGAAAGATGTGTGGTTTAATGAGTTTAAGGTAAGTTATTGAATGCAAAATCATCTCTTTTTGTGACTTAATAATATAATTTAGGTTAAAGTGTCATCCCGCACCATGAACCAATCACGATTATTCATCCCGCACCATGGTCTTTAATAAGTGATTATTTGAGCCATAAACCAAATTTTTTTTTGCGCCTAGCCTTTTTTGTAGGTTTTCCGGTAAACATTATGACATGGTGTCAGTTTTCTGCTGATTTGGACTTATTTTTTAATGACATGGCTTTAATCAGATGAGATGGAGTCCATGTAAGATTAAATATTTTAAAAAAAAACCTAAGAGTCAATCGACGACTATTTCCATT
Organism: Ipomoea trifida; assembly: GCA_003576665.1. Classification (NCBI taxonomy): domain Eukaryota; kingdom Viridiplantae; phylum Streptophyta; class Magnoliopsida; order Solanales; family Convolvulaceae; genus Ipomoea; species Ipomoea trifida. Next base: position 14,497,311 of record CP025650.1, read on the forward strand.
TTCCCCAAATTCTACCGTTTGAATTCCATCAGGCGAAATCGGCAACTGCACCCAAATCCAAAGCCACAGCAAATGCCCGTCCGAATCGACGACTCGTTAATCTTCCGGCGGGTCGATTTTTGACAACTTCTGCGTGGATTCATGTTTGACAGAGCTATGGGGTTAGCCCAACTTGCGCAGAAGTGGAGGAAGTAACTGAGTTTGTACAATCAAGAAGGCTATGCAAATTGACGAAGCCTTGGTAATCTAGCCATAGAGCCATCACTATCCACAACTTCACAAAGAACAGCAACATGATCTAATCCAGCTAAGGTTTGCAAAGTAGATTTGTATGCAGAAAGATACAGAGAAGTATCAACTTAAGGCTTGCAAAGTAGATTTTTTACCCAGAGAAATATCAACTTAAAATAAGCTTCTTTCATGAAGGATAGCAACAAGAATTTTTCAAACCAAGACACGCTCTACGCCCACTCAAATCGGCAATTCTACCGCCCATGGAAACAGTACTCCACCACTGTCATCATGCAGTCAACGATTGGGTCGTTCTTGAAGCCGCAAGGCTGGATTGAGTGGGTCCCTAGTGTTGATCCTCCGTCCACCATTTTTTACGGCGAGTATATGAACACCGGCACCGGCGACGGCGTGGAACAAAGGGTGAAATGGGCTGGGTATAAACCTAGTATCACGTCGAACCAGGCTTCCAAATTCCTAATAATAATAGTAATAAACTAAAATTGGTGTTGGGTGTCGTCGATTCAAACAGTACAAAAAACTAGAGCTTATTGTTTCCAACTCTTAGTTTATTATTATTATTATTATTATTATTCCAAGTCATTAACAAATAAGCCACATCAGCTTTCAAACCGGTGACATGTCATACACTTTACCGGAAACCTACAAAAAATGCTAGGCGCAAAAAAATAATTGGTTTATGGCTCAAATAATCACTTATTGAAGACCATGGTGCGGGATGAATAATCGTGATTGGTTCATGGTGCAGGATGACACTTTAGCCTATAATTTACAAAACATTTCATACTTTAAAATTTGATTTTCATTGTTAATAGAAAAAACATCGTTGGGATCCATCGGAGGAGGATACTGTTCGCCGCATTTTTCAGAAAAAAAGGTGTAAAGCTGCTTCCAGACCATCTTCGAGAAGCTCACGAGGGCTTTGCAAGAAAAATAGAGCGAAACCAGACTGGATTTCGGATGATGTGATGGCTGGTTTAGTTTGCATTTGGGGGAGTGATGAGTTCAAAAAGCTGTCTGAAAAAAAATAAGCGGAACAAAAATTCAGATTGCGATGGACTAGGTGCATCACTCCACAGCTGTGGTTCTATTCCAATCGGAGCATCGTAGAAGATTGGTAAGCTAAGTTTGAAAAAATTAATATAGTTTATCTTATAATATTATACTGAGTATGTTGTGTATTTTGTATATTGTTCTTGAATAGAAAGAAAAGTTGGGAGAAGATCCAAGTCATGCAGCTTTGTATGAACACACTCATAAGCGCAAAAATGGAATGGAGCATATGTTTGTATAAAAGCACAGAAAGTTGTTGTAAGAAATATTCTTCTTATTACATCTATTTTAATTATCGCATGAAATTATTTTAGTAGATGAACATGCTTTGACTTATTCTGTAGGATGTAGCGAATGACTTGCGACAAAGTCAACCTGATGCATCAAATGCACAGTTGTGGTTGGAGGCCATCGGTGGTGTTAAGAGAGGAGGCTATGTATATGGGTTTGGCTCAAATACCCAGCATTATTTCCCGGAGGCTTCAAGGGGATCAAATTCTAAATCAGCAGAGTCATCTTCCAATGCAGCTTTGTTAGCAAAAATTCAACAAATGCGGGAAGAGAACAAGATGTTTAGGGAAGACAACAAGATGTTCCGAGAAGAGGTTGGTAAGATGGGTGCTATATTGACACAGCTCAGTCCAAATTCTGAATGGTTAGCTTCCTTGAATATAAATAACTCTACTTCGACAAATGATGAAACACAAGCACCTAATGATGAAGATTAAGTGGTATATATATATATATATATATATATATATTTTCATTACTTTTTGTTGGTGTATGCTAATAGGCTGACTGCTATGTAGCTTTTAGTGGTTAAGCACACCCTAGTAAAGTTATGTTTTAGTTTTTTTGGATAGTGCTAGCACATGATTTGGTTTTGTAGCTTTGGTTTTGAGGTCATCAAGCTAGCTAGCACATGAATTATTTTGGTTCCTAACATGTTTTTAGTGTTTGGTAATACTTTGTTGTTCGAAGTACTATGAACATGATTATATTTTTATTGTAAATATTTTTGATATTTAAATATATTTTCAATTTGAAATTTAGTGTGTTCATTCATTTGTTGATGATATAATTTATTAAAAACAGGTAGAATTAATATTTCATATGAATTACGATTTTCCTACCAACAGTTGGAAGGAAACGCACAACATTTAGTACTTAATATTTCTGTCCAACTACGTCTGTTGATCGGAATTTCCGTCCAACATTTGGAAGGAAAATAAAAAAAATATAATATGTGAATTTTCCGTCCAATGTTGGTCGAAATTTTTGATCAACGGATGTAGTTGGACGGAAATTCCCACGGTTAAAAGTGGCGGGGTTCTCTCCGGAATTTCCGTCCAACGTTGGTCAGAAAATCCGTCCAACGTTGGTCAGAAAATCCGACCAACAGACATAGTTGGACGGAAATTCCCACATTTTAAGAATGGTGGGATTCTCTCCGGAATTTCTGTCCAATTTTTATTCGTTGGACACTATTTCTGACCAAATATTGTAGTTGGACGGAATTTCAGACAACGGTTTTTCCGAATCTTCAATTTGGTCGGTATGTTGGACGGAAACTTCGTTTCCGACCTATATATCGCGTTTTTCCTCCAACATTCGTTGGACGGAAAACGCGAGATTTCTAGCAATGCTTAAAGATAGTTCGAAACATATATTTCTATTTCTGAAAATAATCGAATTTTAGGTTTTTCGGCCCTTTACACGAAATGAGCTTTTTAGCTACTAAGTATAATAGACCTTTCGGCCACTAACTAGTTAAGGGTCTTTCGACCTATGGGACGGACTTTTCAGCCTACCCTAAATTCTAGACTTTTCAGCGTTTACATTAACTCGGACTTTTCAGCCCACCCTAAATTCTAGACTTTTCAGCTTTTACATTAACTCGGACTTTTCAGCCCTTCACAATAGCTTAGACTTTACTTTTCAACCTTTACATTAACTCAGACTTTTCAGCCCTTCACAATAGCTTAGACTTTTCAGCCCTTACTGGTATAATTTCTTGAGATGATGTGAGTTCCATATCCTCTCTACTGGTCATCCATTCATTGCTTCTAATCAGTACGTCCCAGGTTGAACTACAGCAGCTATGCGGTAAGGTCCTTCCCACTTTTTTACAAACTTTCCTCCTTCATTTGGCTGACTAGCGGTCCGACTTCTGAGTACTAAGTCCCCTTCAAGGAAGTAGCGGGGCTTGGTACGCTTATCCTGGTATCTCTTAACCGACCTTTGATACTCGACCATTCGGCGCCGAGCAACCTTTCTCCTTTCTTATAAGAAATTCTTTTCTACCATCAAACTTTCCTCGTTTGCCTCATCGGTGTACCGCCTGACTCGGTCACTAGGCTCGAGTACTTTGCTCAGCCTTGGCCTAAAATCCATATGTTAAGGAAAATGCTGTTTCTCTAATTTACCTCCTCGGACTTGTGCGATAGGCTCATAACCCTCGTTCTAACTCGCTCACCAAGCTTCCTTGCAGATCACGCAACATCTTCCGTATTCCATCAACGATGGTCCGATTGATGTTTTCTGCTTGTCCGTTCGCCTAAGGGTAGAGCTGTCAATACGGGCTCGCGGGGCGGGGCAGGCCAAAGCCCTGCGGGCCGCGGGCCTAAACGGGGCGGGCCAAAAAAGCCCGCCCCTTGGCGGGCCTGGAAATCCCAGGCCCTGCCCGCCCTGCCTAAGGCCCGCGGGCTAGGCGGGCCCCCGTTTTTTTTTTTTTTTTTTTTGTAAATTGTTAGTTTAGTATTCTTTTTTTAAAATTTTATCATTTGTACATAAAAGAAATAATTAAAATAACTTAAACATAACTCACATAAAACATAATTCATCAAACATTAAACATTACATAATTGATCATACATAAGCACATATTCATATTAGTAAATAGTAATTTAACAACAATAATACATTGCAACAATAAACTATAAAAAAATATATATATATATATATATATAAAATGTAGTAATGTACTGTGCTTAACTATATATATGCACAGTACATTACATTACTACATTTATATATTTATATATATATAATATTATATATATATAATTAAAAAAAAAAAAAAAAAAAAAAAAAGCTGCGGGTAGCCCGCGCCCGCCAGGCCCGCCCGCCAACCCGCGGGCCTAGGCGGGGCGGCCCAAAAAGCACGCTCTTTGGCGGGCTTCAATTTTGAAAACCCGCCCCTACCTAAGTAGGGGGCGGGGCGGCCGGCCCGGCGGGCTAAAGCCCGTTTTGACGGCTCTACCTAAGGGTAGGCTACAGACACTTTTTTGTAAATTGTTAGTTTAGTATTCTTTTTTTAAAATTTTATCATTTGTACGTAAAAGAAATAATTAAAATAACTTAAACATAACTCACATAAAACATAATTCATCAAACATTAAACATAATTGATCATACATAAGCACATATTCATATTAGTAAATAGTAATTTAACAACAATAATACATTGCAAACAATAAACTATAAAAAATATTATATATATATATATATATATATATATATATATATATATATATATATAAATAAAAAAAAAAAAAAAAAAAAAAAAAGCTGCGGGTAGCCCGCGCCCGCCAGGCCCGCCCGCCAACCCGCGGGCCTAGGCGGGGCGGGCCCAAAAAGCCCGCTCTTTGGCGGGCTTCAATTTTTGAAACCCGCCCCCTACTTAGGTAGGGGGCGGGGCGGGCCGGCCCGGCGGGCTAAGCCCGTTTTGACGGCTCTACCTAAGGGTAGGCTACAGACACCCTAGTGTGCCGAATCCCAAACTACTCACAGAACTCGGCAAAGGACCGACAATCAAACTGCCGACCATTGTCACTTATCAAATGCTCGGGAATACCAAATCGACAAATTATGTTTTTCCAAAGGAACTTCCTACACTAATACTCGGTTATGGTGACCAATGGCTCGGCCTCTACCCACTTAGTGAAGTAATCGACAGCTATTATGCAGAACTTATGCCGCCCTGGTGCCATTGGTAATGGACCTAACAAATCGATGCCCGATATTGCGAAGGGAATGGCGGTGGTGATTGGCGTATAGAAGGAAGCTGGCCTCGTCTCCTTTCAAGCAAAAACTTGACAAACGGGGCAGTTGGCTACCTTTTGGATGTAGTCTTTAACCATGGTCGGCCAATAGTATCCTTGTAGTACTAACTTTCGTGCCAGAGTATGAGCCCCTTGATGCGCCGAGCAAATTCCTGAGTGCGCCTCCTCCATTACATTTTCAGCATCGGTCCAAAACAAACACAGTAAAAGGGGTCCCCCGAAATATCTTTTGTATAGTTTTCCATCCTGCATGACATAGGACGGTGCAATTCTCTTGATTTTAGCTGCTTTCAGCTGCTCATCAGGTAGCTCGATCTTCTCTTTGTACATGATAAGACTGGCTAAGACTTGAGCCTCGGGATTTATTTCCTCCTCATTACTGCTTTCTCCTTGGTGTGGCCCTTGCTGGCTTATCTCATTCACTTTCTCCGCCAGCCTATCTTGAGTCTCTATACTCGGTCGTTCCACCATCTCCTTCCGACATATGCTCACTAAGTACTCCGATATTCCTCCCAACTTTATCTTAGATAAAACGTCTACCTCCGAGTTTTCTGCTCTGGAACATGGTCGATCTCATAAGTTTGGAACTCCCTTAGGAGTCCCTCAGTCATGTCCTTATACTGCCTCATTCTTTCTCCTTTGGTCTCATAAGTTCCCTTCACTTGCTCGACCACTAACCGTGAGTCAGTCCAGATGGGTGGTCTCGTAGCTCCTAAAGCTTTGGCTACCTACAGCCCACCAAGGACGGCTTCATACTCAGCTTCGTTGTTGGAGGTTTTGAACTGGTATTCTAGGGCGTAGTACAATCGGAATCCTTCTGGGGTAGTTAACATTACTCCCCCTCCATGGTGCTTTTGACTCGAGGCACCATCAGCATGCATTTCTCACCATTCCTTGGAGTTAGGAACAATCACAGAGTCGTCCTTTAAATCCTAGGCCGTGTATTCAACTATGAAGTCAGCTAATACTTGGGCTTTAATAACAGGACGCGGCTGGTCTTCAATTACATACTGCGTCAGCTCGACGACTCACTTCACCAGTCGACCGAACGAGGTCAGATTTCTGAGAACAACCACTAACGGTTGGTCAGTTACGGATCACGTGAGCATGGAAGTAGGGGACCAATTTTCTGGCCGTGACTACTAATGTGTAGACCATTTCTCGAGTGGTGAGTAACGAAATTCAACAACCTTTAAAGCTCTACTGACATAGTATATCGGATGTTGAACCTTGTCTTCTTCTCGAATAAGGACCGAGCTGACTGCCTGTTGGGAGGCGGCTAGATAAAGAAACAACACTTCTCCCTCCACCGATTTGGACAATAATGGAGGGGAAGCAAGTACTTCTTGAGGCCTTCAAAGGCAGTATGAAACTCCTTCAACCAAACGAATCCATCCCTAGTCTTCAAGGGGCATCGAAGAAAGGTTGGGATCAGTCGGCTGATTTGGATAAAAATCGACTTAACGCTGCTAACCGACCAGTTAGGTGTTGTAACTCCTTGATAGTTTTAGGCGGCTACATGTCAAGGACGCCCTAACCTTTTCAGGGTTTGGCTTCATCCCTCGTCGAGTTACCAAGTAACCTAGGAACTTACCCGCCTGTACTACAAAAGCACACTTATTTGCATTTAGCATCAAGTTGCGTTTCTCCATAACTCGGAAACTAGTAGCGAGGTCGTCCGCATGATTCTCTTTGACACTCTTCACCAGCATGTCGTCAACATAGGCGGCCATAGATTTATCCAACAAGTCTTTGAACTATTGAAACGCCATTCTGGTATAAGTCGCACTAGAATTCTTCAAACCGAAGGGCATTACTCAGTAATAGTACACTCCGTCCGGAGTCACGAAAGCGGTTTTATCCTCATCAGGCGCATGCATGAAGATTTGGTGGTAACCTCGGAAGGCGTCCATGAAACTCAGTAAAGCACACCTACTGTCTCGTCCACCATCTAATCAATCCTCGGCAACGGGAATGGGTTTTTGGGGCAAGCCTTGTTTATGTCGGTGTAGTCGACCCACATTCTCCAAGCGGGTGGCATTGAGACCAACACCACGTTGGCCAACCATTTAGGATATTTCACCTCCCAGATATACCCAACAGCCAGTAATGCATCAATTTCTTTCTTCACAATCTCCCTTCGATCAGTTGAGAGATATCTTTTCCTATGGACCACAAATCGATAAGTCGGGTCCACTGCCAACTGGTGAGTTATTATGGATCGGTCTACCACTGGCATATCCTCAGGTCCCCATGCAAAGATTTTCTTACACTTTCTCAACACTCGTACTACCGATTCCTTGACGGCTTCGGGTAAATCTTTGCTGATCCTCGCCCGTCTTTCAGGATAGGTCGGATCAATGTCTACATCCTCTAACTCAACCACTGGTTCGGGTCATTCCAGGGGCCGTTGCACTATGTATACTTTCTTAGTAATGGTATGAATTCGCAGGTCGGACTTTCCTATCTTGCGACAGGATTGTAGGTAACAATCACGATCTACCTTCTGATCGCTCCGTAGCACTTCGACCCCATAGGCATTCGAAACTTCATGCACAGATGTTTCAACGATATCAAGGCTCCTAGGTCTTCCAATCCCGACCTCCCCAAAATCGCGTTATGAGAAAATTCCAATCGGAAGACTATGAATTTTATCTCCATAGTGGTAACTTTTGGGTAGGTGCCTAACTCAACCAGTAGCTTTATAGAACCCTCGGCCTCAATCGGATCACTAGTGAACCTGACCAAATGAGTCATGACCGGTCTGAGGACATCTCTATCCAATCCCAACTTGTCAAAAGTGTTGGAATAAAGCACGTTAACACTACTACCAGTGTCTACTAGTACCCGCCTGATGATGGTGCAAACTATATCCATAGCTATGACCAAGGCATCCCTATGCGGTCCTTCGCCTAAAGGTAGGTTGTCATCTGTGAAAGTGATTGGTTCTCGACATGCTCTTTATACTTGTTCCGCCCGTCCATAAATAGCCCCAGCATACAACTGTCAAGCCCAAGCTTTCCTCGACCCGGCCGAAGCACCCCCTTCTGGTCCTCCGACAATCATGTTGATGGCGTTTTTACATTTCCACTTGTCTTCTTTCTCCTCTGAAGCAGGCTATTTTCCCTTATCGCGGTTACCCTCTTCGGCTTGACTCACGTTCCCGCGCTGCCAAGGCAGACCCTAACGCCATTGACTCGGTGTACTCTTTTGATTAATGGCCTCCATTCTTTCTTCAAGAAATCACATTCCTTGGTCGAGTGGGTGGTCGACCAATGCAATCGACAAAACTTGCCAATTCCCAAAATCTACCCAGTGGTCGTGGGTGCGTTTGTCAGCCGTACCAATGGTTGCAGTAGGCGCTAGGCGCTAGTCGGGCGGTAGACTAGTGCCTAGCGCCTAAGCGGTCTTTGCAGCGTCTAGGCGGCGACCTATAAAAACAAAAAGTTAACTCGGCCAAATTCGACCGAGTCGGTCGCCAACTCAACCCAGTCGGCCGAGTTAGGCGCTAGGCGGTTGCGTAGGCGGCCGGCCACTTAGGCAGACATTTAAGGAGCAATTCGCCTCGGTCTAGAGGCCCGGGGAATTTTTGCAATAGTAGTCGTACCTGAATTTGTGGTTAAGCCTTCACCTCTTGAACGACGACCAGTTGTTGGCGAAACGGTGGGACACCCGCTCTTTCAGGGTTCCGACTAGTCTCCTGTCAGCCTAGTCGACTCTTATCAAACCTCTTGGTCCGCGACTCCTCTAGACGAGGCTTCTTGGATCGGGACAACCCTCCTTCCTGAATCCTTTTATACCTTATCGCATCATCAGCGTCTGCGTGTCAGTTCGCCCTTCGAATGGCTTGAGCGTACGAGCTTGGCCACTTAGTATGGAGGTTGGTATACAGCTTTCCCAACCTTAGATTCTCCATGAACAAGATTAGCATCGTCTTGTCATCCAGATCGTCCACCGCGTGAACCTCTTTCTGCCACCTTGCCAAAAACAACCTAAGTGATTCAGTGAGATCTTGCTTAATCCCGGATAGGTACACAGAGTTCTTCTTAGAAAGTAAGTAAGCGGCATAATTGGTCAAGAAAAGCTCGGCCAATTGGGTGAAACTGCTCACGATTGAGCAGAACCGGTTAGAGTTGTTAGGAAGGCCGTACACATCAAAAGATCCTCGGCTCCATGAATCTGCATCTGAGCTTGAAAGCTAAGCATGTGCTCTCGGGGGTTTTCGGTGCCATCATACGTCAAATTCTCAGGTAATTTAAACTTTGCTGTGGTTTTTCGAAAGCCAAATATATGTATATGTATATATTTATATATGTATATATGTATGTGTGTGTGTGTATATATATATATATATATATATATATATATACACACACACACACACATACATATATACATATATAAATATATATATATATATATATATATACATACATATAGGGTCATAATCAGGTGTGGCCGCCCCTTAATGTGCGGTCAGTGCGACTACACTACTATGTATACAAATATACACCACTAAATGTTAGAAAATGCACCACACAAATATGCATCATTAGGTACACATCACCAAAAGATACACCACTAGGTATGCAAATATACACCACACAATGTTACCAAATGCACCATTAGGAGTAGGGGAGTTATGGTGCATTATTTTGACTGTGTTGTGTGTTTTAAAGTGTTTTTGTACATTTTCATTGTGGTGTGTTTTCTAACATTGATATACGTATACATATATATATACATACATATATACATACATACATACATATATACATACATATATACATATATACAATCATATATACATACATACATAGGTGCACCTAATTATAACGTTGGTACAACTAGTTATAGCATTAGGTGCACTTAGCACTTAGTATTGATGCTCAATGTACATTTTATTTGTACTTGTGCACCTATTTTCACTTACAAGTACAAGTAATTTACCTTGTTAACATTCATGCACCTAGGTACACTTAATTATAACGTTAAGAGCAACTAGATCTGGACACGTGGACGTATGACATGCGTTCTCAGTTCTCTCCTGGTTCACACCTGAACGCGATCCTGTATATATATATATATATATATATATATATATATATATATATATGTGTGTGTGTGTGTGTGTGTGTGTGTGTGTGGTGTGTGTGTGTGTGTGTGTGTGTGTGTGTGTGTGTGTGTATAGGAAGGTGTTCAGGTGAGATAAAAGCCCCAAATGAGAAGTGAGATAGAATCTTAGTCGTAGATAAAAAAAAATCACCACCTACAAAATTCAACAACGTGCACTGGAAGAAGGGAAAATGTGCACCAAAAGGCAAAAATGCGCACTAGAGGCACAAAGATATGAAACAATTATTGAAAAAATTAAATTTAATATAGGATCTTCAACACAAATCATAAACGACCATAAATAATAAACAAACAAACAATATTCAACCCAAATTCGTAATTAGTGATCAAGATTAATTGATCTTTTAGAAAAAAAAGTTCGTCATCTACAATTAAAATAAAATAAAAAAAAATAAAAAAAAAAGCTCTTGAATGCACAACAATGTGCACTGTATGGTATAAAAATGTGCATCGTATGACATAAAAATGTGCACTGAAAGAAGGAAAAATATGCACTGTATGGCACAACAATGTGCTCTGGTAGAAGGAACAATGTGTACTGTATGGCATAACAATATGCACTGGAAGAAGGAAAAACGTGCATTATGCCACTATATGGCATAACAATGTGCACTGGAAGAAGAAACAATGTGCACTGTATGACATAGCAATGTGCACTAGAAGAAAGAAAAATGTGCACTGTATGACATAGCAATGTGCACTAAAAGAAGGAAAAATATGCACTGGAAGGAAAAAAAATTAACTTACACAAAATTACAATAATGCCACCGCTCTAATTTGGACCCTTGATCTGGACTCGATCTACGGATATAATTTCATCCTATTTCTCACCTAAGACAATTGTTTCACATGATCCTTTATATCTGTGTGTGTGTGTGTGTGTGTGCGCGCGCTTGTTTGTTTGTTTAAATGGGAACATCTTCCTTTTGTACTTGTAAAAAATGATACTCCCTCTATGTCATTTTACCTATCTTACTTCTTTGTTGTCCACTTTCAAAATTGAACATCGCCATCATTCTACTTTTCCAAATTTACCCTTAGGAGTTATGTTTTCTTTATTGCTTTTATTTCTAGAAGTGAGAAAAGTGAGGAGGCGAAGTGAGAAAAGTGAGAAAAGTGAGGAGGAGGCAACGTCGTGGATGAGGAGGCGATGACGCTTGATGAGAAGGACGCCGCTTGATGAGCAGGGGCCGCTAGAGGAAGCAACGCCATGGATGCGGAAGCGACGCCATTGAGGATGCGACGCCACTTGATGAGCAGGACGCTGCTTGAAGAAGGCGACGCCATTGAGGATGCGATGCCACATGATGAGCAGGACGCTGCTTGAAGAAGGCGACGTCGTGGATGAGGAGGCGACACCATTGAGAAGGCGATGCCATTTGATGAGCAGGCGCCGCTGGAGGAGGCAACGCCGTGCATGAGGAGGCGATGCCGCTTGATGAGGAGGACGCCGCTTGAGGAAGGAACGTCGTGGATGGAAGGCACCGAGGAGGCCTTCCTTTGTAATATAGAGAGTTGTGCCTGAGATTTGGCTTCTGCTCTCAATAAAAGCACCAATGACGGTAAATATTGTTACCGGAATACAATTGAGTATTACTTTTCTGGGTCAACCCGGAGGCTTGATTTCTAATACACCACACACTAGTCCCTTAGGGCTGGCACGAGATCTGATCTCGCTAGCTACCTGACGGGAGAGCTGACCTTTGATCGAGCCTACGGCTGGTCGAAGTGAGCTCGCACACAAAAAGCCAAACAAAAAACAAAAACAAAAACAAAATAAAAAAACAAAACACAATAATGGCCGAGGTCGCCTCGGCCACAATTAATTGGCTGAGGTCATGCCTCGGCCAAAAATTTTGGCCGAGGCCTGACCTCGGCCAAAAATTGGTTGAGGCCTGACCTCAGCCAAAAACTGGCCGAGGCCTGACCTCAGCCAAAAATTGGCCAGGCCTGACCTCGGCCACAATGCTCGTACTCTTAAAAAAAACAATTTTTAGACACTTAATTACTCCCAAATCACTTCAATCGCTCTCGTTGGCTAGGGAGTGGGGGGACTGGTGATAGGATCATCAGCACTGCCCCAAATCATCAGCAGTTCAGCACTGACCCGAAGACAAGACAACAGACGTTTAAACCAGCCGTTCAACATTTCACTCCAACGGCTCCTCAGCATTAATGCTCAACGGCTCCTCATCACCTTAGCGTTAACGCTCCATTACTGCGTTGAGGAAGATAAAAAGACGCTCACAACACTTGCAGATGGACGACACTTCTTACTAGACAAAAACACACACTGAATTGAGCATTGTATTGAACACAGACGCTGTGCTCAACACTTCACCACTGTACTCAAAGCCACGGCACAGTGCTGGGGTGCACCTCAGCTCTGTGCCAAGGAGCCAAAAAAAAAAAAAAAGAACCTCAGCTCTGTGCTGAGGTGCAGCACTTTGTCCCAACGTCGAGGTTCAACACTTGGTCCCAGCGCTGAGGTGCAGCACTTGGTCGCAGCGCTGAGGTGCAAAGCCTCGGCACAGTGCTGGGGTGCACCTCAGCTCTGTGCCGAGGTGCCAAAAAAAAAAAAAAAAAAAAAAAAAAAAAGAGAACACAGCTCAGCACTGGGGCGCACATTAGTTTTGTGCCGAGGTGCAGCACTTCGTCCTAGTGCTGAGGTGCAAAGCCTCGGCACAGTGTTGGGGTGCACCTCAGCTCTATGCCGAGGTGCCAAAAAAAAAAAAAAGAACTCAGCTCAGCGCTGGGGCGCACCTCAGCTCTGTGCCAAGGTGCAGCACTCCGTCCCAGCGCTGAGGTGCAAAGCCTCGGCACAGTGGTGGGGTGCACCTCAGCTCTATGCCGAGGTGCCAAAAAAAACTCTATTCCATTAGGGCCGGCACGAGATCCAATCTTGCTAGCTACCTGAAGGGAAAGCTGACCTTTAACCGAGTCTACGGCTCGTCGAAGTGAGCTCGCGCTCAGAGCGCAAAAAAAAAATGGCTGATGCTGACCTCGGCCACCGCTGAGTTTGGACGAGGTCAGTCCTCGGCCAATCTCGCACTCCAAAAAAAAAAAGAAGAAGAAAGGTCGCAGTTAAGCCTCGACCAAACTTCGGCCGAGGTCCCGCTCCTCGCCTCGGTTAGGATAGGTCGAGGCACTTTGTCGGCCTCGGTCACAATTCTCTTATTGTTCGAAAAAAAATAAACACAAACAAAAACAATTTTTACACAAGTCATTATTCCTAAGCCACCTCAACCACTCTCGTTGGCTAGGGAGTGGGGGGACTGGTGACAGAGTAATCAGGCAAGCAGTATTCGACCAGGACCACCACATTATTACCGTCATTGGTGCTCTTGTTGAGAGCTGAGGCCTAATCTCAAGCACAACTCTACATATTACAAAAGAAGGCTGCCTCGGTGCCTTCCATGGCAGGGTGTCCGCCTCCTCAAATGGGGTCGCGCCATCCACGACGTCGCCTTCTTCAAGCAGCTTCCTGCTCATCAAGTGGCGTCGCCTCCACATCCACGACGTCGCCTTCTTCAAGCAACGTCCTGCATGTCAAGTGGCGCCGCATCCTCAATGGCGTCGTCTCCTCATCCACGGCCTTGCCTTCTTCACCGGCATTCACTAATAACACAATCTGCGTACGAAAGATTCCGTAACATACCGTTAATAATATTAGCAAAGCCTCTCTCTTTAACCCATGATAGTGCTTCCTTGACTGCAAGAGCTTCAGCTAGATGAGGATCATCTAAGCACCGTAAGGGTACGTTCTTTGCCGCCACATATACACCACTGCTATTCTCTACAAAGATACCATAGTAAGCATCTCCAGTCTCCGGAAAACAAGCTGCATCAACAAAAACTTTCATGATATCCATACTGCCCATATTTTCGGACGAAGATGGTGGAATCACACATGCATCCGCTGCCCTTGGTTGCCCCAACTCACCCTACCAACCTAGAAGAAGGACACGAGCTTTGTAAAGAATATTTGTAATTAGATTTTGATGAGCCAAAAATGTATTTTAGTTTGAAAAATTAGAAACCCAAAAATTTCGTAAGCTAATGTACCTAAAGAGTCAAAAGTCAACTTGGAAGGATTCTTGGAGAAGGAAGGAACTTGGTTCGAATTTGATGGAGCTTACATTTATTTGGAGCACAAGGAGTAATGAAAGGTTGAAGACGCAAAGATGGTAGAAGATTTGTAAAGATGGTGAATGGTCTTTGGTTTGAATTTCCTTAGCCACAAATTTTTAGGAAATTAGGACATCTCAGTATATTATGATCTGTATAATATTTACAGGCTTAGTAAACAAAGGATTGAATGGAGCATTGGAGATGGACTTGGTGTATGTTGTGATTTTACCTATGTTTGAATCCCATGAAAGTCATTTTTGCAACTATCACATTGATTAAGATAGAAGACAGATAAAAGTATTCAGAAAACTTTTCAACAGTTAGTGTGGTAGTATCACAAAATGTTTTTCTAGTTCTCTTTCTCCCACGAAATACATTAGCGTTCATAGTTGCTACATCTATCGCTGTAGTGGTATTATCTTTTCAAAAGTTAGTGTGGTAGTATCACAAAATGTTTTTCTTGTTCTCTTTTTCCCACGAAATACATTTGCGTTCATAGTTGCTACATCTATCGTTGTAGTTGTATTATCTTCCTCCACTACCACAGGTGTACCTTGATCAACATCCACAACATCTGTACCCGTAGCACCTGGTGGAGCAATTATCTCATTCAACTCTGGTGGAGCATTCTCAAAATTTTCGACAGCAGTAAGATCTATACTTTGTGCACTATCTCTTAACGGTAATAGGATAATGTCATCCCAAAAGGAAGAGTTATCCGAAGATGAGGGATATGTCGTATTTTCCATTTCTTTTATAAAAGCTATAAAATCAAGCAGATTGATGGAAAGACGAATGGTGATTTTATAGCAAAGAAAATCGTGTGAGAATGTTAACATTGTTCAAACCAATTGAGTGTTTCAAGGAAGGTCGTACTGTCGAAAAATATCAATTATCGCCTCTTACTCTCGTCGATTACAGTTTTCAATCGTTTTTATCACAAGGGAATATTGATCTATCGGGGCTATGCCTTATTGTGAAATGGTTAGGTTGATCCTATTACTAGGGTCTCGTACCCCATTTTGTGGAATACTCAATTTTTGCTACACTTGTGGAACAAGCAAGCAAATGCACCATGGCGCAAATGATTCAAGAGCAAGGATTTCATTCCTATCCAGCGTTTCTTTGATGATGACAAAAAGGGGGAAAAGAATGACAATCATTTGGTGCAAAAGAAGTCTCAAAAAGGATCGCAAAGAGGTAAATATTTGGTATATATGTTCTTTATTTATTTTGGGCATATAAATAGGGGGAATGAGTTATTTAGTACAAGTTTATTTTAATTTTTGGTATGAAGAATTGTTGTTGATTTAGTTTGTCTAAATGCATATTTGAGAAATATTTCAAAATGAATTAAACTAACCTCAATTCTTCTAGGTCAAAAATCATTTGTTAAACTCATCTATGGCTAGTCGAAATAAAATGAAAATTTTTGAAGTTATATTTTTCAAAGACTAAGCCAAATGACTGAGTATAGGTTTTGGCATCATCAAAAAGGGGGAAATTGTTAGGAATATTTGTAATTAGATTTTGATGAGCCAAAAATGTATTTTAGTTTGAAAAATTAGAAACCCAAAAATTTCGTAAGCTAATGTACCTAAAGAGTCAAAAGTCAACTTGGAAGGATTCTTGGAGAAGAAGGAACTTAGTTCGAATCTGATGGAGTTTACATTTATTTGGAGCACAAGGAATCACGAAAGGTTGAAGCAACAATGAAGGTAGAAAACTTGTAAAGATGGTGAATGGTTTCTGGTACGAATTCCCTTAGCCACGAATTTTTAGGAAATTAGGATATCTCAATATATTATGATCTGTATAATATTTACAGGCCTAGTAAATAAAGGATTGAATGGAGCATTGGAGATGGACTTGGTGAATGTTGTGATTTCACTTGTGTCCGAGTCCTAGGAAAGTTATTTTTGCCACTGCACAGTGATTAAGATCAATGAAATATGTATTTACAGGCTTAATAAACAATTGGTTAAGATCAGTAGAATATGTATGACTGTGACTACAATAGCTTATGTCAAAGGACACGACTACCGACTACAATAGCTTATGTCGAAGGACACATTGGTTAAGATTAGTGGAAGTGAAGACTACAATAGCTTATGTCGAAGGAATTTAAAGGGAACACAATAATGAGAAGCTTCCAAACCCAATACTTTATTTAATTAATCAATATTATTTTGTTTAATTAAAAGTCAACCAACGCCACAAAATCATGGAAAATCTGCAGAAGTCACGCAGGAATATCTGAAGATGCAAAGAAAAAAGGAAAAAGTCTGAAGAAATATAACAACGGAGATACAACTCATCAGACCACCTAAACCACATGGAGACTACAATCAGCACATGGGATTGACAATAAAGAATTAATTCTCTCCAACGGATTAATTCTTTCTTCATCTATAAATACGGGACACTTGAGCGAAGACCAAAGAGATAGGCATATACAAGTGATAAGCAAGAAAAGCAGTTTGAAACATCTGAGAAGAGCAAAGCTCGAAAAATTCGAAAAATTCGAAAAATTCGAAAAATTCGAAAAATTCGAAAAATTCGAAAAATTCGAAAAATTCGAAAAATTCGAAAAATTCGAAAAATTCGAAAAATTCGAAAAATTCGAAAAATCAGAAACCCATATCTCTAGTCCGTGAGAGTTGGAGAAAAATATTTTCTTTTACTACTTTGTACCAAAATTTCTACTGAATGTAAATAGAGAGCTGAGTAACAAGAGGAGCTTGTGAAAACTCTGGCGAGTGTAGCTTTGTCAAGACACTCGTTGGTGTAGGAGTATAGCTTTGTGCGAAATACTCAAATTTCTACTAATGTAGATAGACGTGCTGGGTTGGCACTTGGTGTTCGCTATTGTTTCTGGGTGATTGAAGATAGTGGATTCCTCCTTGGAGTGAAAGGAGTAGAGTCGACGTAGGCTGGGTTTGGCCGAACCACTTAAAAATCTCTCTCTCATTTACTTACTGCCCATATATATTTTGCTATGTACACATAATATCTGCTTGCACGTACACACACTGATTTGCAAGATTCATATTTGTCAAACCCATTTAATATTCCTAATCTCTACAACTTGCTTAATTGGGTTTGCTACTTTCATCTCTGCATGCATAATATTTTCTAAACTCAGTTACTATTTCGTCACTATTCATCATTATTCATTCTTATTTGGGTTTGCTATTATTTGTTATCTTTTACGTTCGCATGCAAGCCAAACTTTTTATATATCATATTTAAGCTATTCCAAGTATTTCTATCGTATTGCATGTGATATATCTCATCTCCATCACTGAGTTTTAATTATAGCACTTTACGTACATTATTCCACTGTGCATTTCAAGTTGAATTTATTCACTTGGAATTATCTTTAGTTAAAGTGTTATTAATTTTTTTAATTTGCTTGAAAAGTCAATTCCTCCCCCCCCCCCCCCCCCTCGTCTAGACTTTTCACCACCCATTCGGGACCAACAAGCTTCCTCCCTTATACGAACAACATTCCAAGGTGTCTGCTTCCATACTATGGCATTCCTACCCTTCCAAATACACCAACAAATAGCCATGCAGAACAACTTAGCAGCCTCATCCGTACCTTTCTGCCATTTAACCATTATTGAAGCAAAGCTTTCATCTCCTGCTGGAAGAGGACAATTAATTAACACCACTCCATATTGGTTGAACCTGAACACAACCAAACATAATATGTTCCAAAGATTCTGGATGGCCCCCCCATAAGTGACACTGAACATCTACATCATCTTTTTTGTTAAATAACGCCACCATCGTTGGCAAAACCCCATGCACACACCGCCATATGAAATTCTAAACATTTTCGAGGGATTTTTAATCTCCAAATATCATTCCAAGCTGGGAAGGGGAACATATCCTGGCCATGTAATTCAGACAGCAACTTGTAGCCATTTTTCACCGTATACATACCCTTGGCGTCACCTCTCCAGTACCAACTATCAGTAAAAAGAGTACTACTGGCAGTTTCAATATGAGACCAACATCACGATCATCAAACAACTCAGAAACAATCCTATAATCCCAATCCTTTGTATCATTATTGATCAATTCAGAGACCCTCATATTGCTATTATGATCTAAATAAGGGGTAGAAATAAATGGTTCTGTTGCATCAGGAAGCCAAGGATGCTTCCAAACAAATGTTCTGCGATGCTACGATCACAAAAAAAATTTCACTGTTACGGCTAAATTTTCGGGGTATTACATGGACCTCCAACAGTAGCTTGGATTGGCTCTTGTTTTCACATCAAGGAATTCTCCATTCGGATAATACCTTGCTTTAAAAATCTGTGCCACCAAAGAAGATGATTTGGTTAACAAACGCCAGCCTTGTTTAGGTAACACGACATTAAATCGATGAAGCTGTTTAAAACCAAAACCTCCTCCCACCTTAGGACTACACAACTTATTCCAAGCCATCCACCTTATTCCACCACCTCCACCACAATTAGACTCCCACCAAAATTTATTCATCATCCTCTCAATATACTCGCAAAACGTAATAGGGAGGTGATAAATACCCATGGTGTAAGTAAGGAGTTCTTGTGCAACACTTTTCAGGAGAATCTCTTTACCAGCTCTTGATAACACTTTCTTATGCCAACCACTCAATCGATGTTTAAGCTTGGCCTCAATATAAAAAAATACTTCTTTCTTGTTACGTCCTATTCCCAATGGCAGGCTGAGATATTTACCAATATTATTCACTACAGTGACATGAAGAGTATCCGACATAGCAAGTTTATCCTCCTCCGTCATATTACGACTGAAAATAACACACGACTTACTAAAATTTACAGACTGCCCTGACATGGCTTCATACTTGGATAAACATCCCTTTATAGCATCAACTTCTTGAATTGTGGCTTTAAAAAACAAAAGACTGTCACAAATGTGAAATACCAGGAGCCCCTCTAGCAACCACACAAGGACAAGGAGAAATATGTCGATTAATAACTGTGGTATTAAGTAAATGTGCCAGACCCTCCGCACATAAAATGAAAAAGATACGGCAACAACGGGTCCCCCTGTCTCTCAAACCACGAGTCAGAACCATAAAATCAGATAAAACACCATTAATCCCCACCTTATATCGAACCATGGTAACACAGCGCATAATAAGCTCAACCAAACTAGGATCGAATCCCATTTGGAGCATAATATCTTTCAAGAACACCCATTCCATCTTGTCGTACGCCTTTGCCACGTCCAATTTTAACGCACACCACCCACTCTATCCTTATCTTTTGCGGCTAAGAAAATGCACCGCCTCCGAGGCAATGAGAACATTATCAGTGATAAGGCGCCCAGGAATAAAAGCACTCTGAGGAGCAGAAATTACACTTTGTAAAACCTCCTTCAATCTGTTTGTCAACATTTTTGAAAATATTTTATAAACAACGTTACACAATGCTATTGGTCGAAGATCCCCCATAGTATTTGGCACCGACTTCTTAGGAATTAAGGTAATAAACACATCGTTCATTCCTATCGGGAACTCCCTGGTCACATAGTTAAGAATAAATCGTGCCACATCCTGACCAATCTCCCTCCAAAAATGCTGAAAAAAGGTTGGACTAAATCTATCCGGGCCGTGAGATTTATCTGGCCCCATAGAAAAAAGTGTTTCCTTTACCCTATCCACAAAAAATGGTTGAAGTAATCTTTGATTTCCGGACTCTAAAACCCTTGGCAGCAGATTATCAAAAGCATTGGCCGTTAACGTAGCTCTAGAGGTAAAAAGATCAGTAATCAGTAAAACATCTTGAAGCCAAACCAACCAGCACAACCCCTTCACACCATTGATCAGTCTCGTCCTTGAGCTTATTAATGCAATTTTTCGGCTTCCTCGCAGAGGCATATAAATGAAAGTAACGGGTTTACGATCACCTTTTCATAACCAATACTGTTTCGCATGTTGCCGCCAATAAACGTTCAACTGATCATTTAGCATACTCAATCTCTCGTTTAATTACCGGAATGTGCGTAAAGACGTAACATCTCGACTATTGCGAAGATGATTAAGTCTATTCTGGAGCTGCACAATTTCCGCTTCAGTACGCTTCACAAAATCACCCCCCCCCCCTCCCGCCTTTTAGAGAAACACTGAAGTGATCAAGACGGCATGGAACACTATCACCCTTCGATTCAGACCAAGCTTTCATCACCATATCCTTACAACCCGAATCCTTGAGCCATGCATTCTCAAATAAGAATCGC
Organism: Ipomoea trifida; assembly: GCA_003576665.1. Classification (NCBI taxonomy): domain Eukaryota; kingdom Viridiplantae; phylum Streptophyta; class Magnoliopsida; order Solanales; family Convolvulaceae; genus Ipomoea; species Ipomoea trifida. The sequence goes on from CP025650.1 coordinate 14,518,208, forward strand.
CTACGCTGCCTTCCCACCCGAGGACCCTCCAACTCCACAAATATAGCGGTGTGATAAGAAGTAATCACATCAATATTACGAACCACCACATGGGAAAATAAAGTGCACCAATCTGCCCCGGCAACCGCTCTATCTAACCGCTCCTCCACCCAATGCGTTGTACCTTTGCCCCGTTCCCAAGTGAACATCTTTCCCTTCATACCGAGATCAAACATATTACAATCATCCAATGTCTTATTAAAACCTTCCATCAAATGAGTAGGATGAGGATGTTGCCCCCGCTTTTCGCTTGGGGACGCGATATCATTAAAATCACCTGCAACGAGCCACGGTAAATTAGACCTAAGCTTAATGGACTGCAAAAGATCCCATGATTGTTGTCTTCTACTCCTCTCAGGAAAGCCGTAAAAACACGTCAACCGCCAGGGGTTGCTGCCAAGCAGCCGAACCTGAATGTCAATGTGGTTTTTTAAGAAACTAATAAGACTTGCCACATCCTTATCCCTCCATAACAAGACCAAACCTCCCCCCAACACCTCCACCATCGACATAAAATAATCACTCAAAATTCAATTTACGCTTCAGATTCTCAACATGAACCCATCGAACCTTCGTCTCTATAAGATAAATAAACATCAGCCTTGTTTTAACCTCTAAGGCTAATATTTCTCGAACTGTACGCAGATCGCCAAGGCCGCGAAAGTTCCAGCAAAGGGTACAGATTGCGATGGGCGGGACTAGACACCACCAGCTCCCGCCAACAACAAGTTTTTTGACCCATCATCAACAACCATTGGATCATTTATGGAAGTAGAGCCTTCCGCATCAGTACGTTTACGTTTCTGTTCAAAAATAGTCAGCTTCTCATTAACAAAACCCATGCACATACCCCCACTCTCACTACAGCCCAGAATGGTAGTTTCCTTATATAATTCAGTTATACCATGCAAAGGCCTCACTGGATTATCAAAGACCTGTATGCAAGGGAATCCTTTCCCATTCTATCTTTATTCTTTCCTTGTAAAGTTTGATTCTCCTCCTTTCCCGGTGCAGCCCATTAACAGCGCTCAACTAGAGTCTCCAGCGCTATCCACCTCTGGCCAACCATAGGCATATTCCGACGGTTACCCGCTCGCAACTCAGGCCATACGACTTCACTACTGTTCCACCTCCACGCATAGCTTTAGGACAGAATCTATCCCCATGCCCCAACCTTCCACAAATGAAACAAAAGGTAGGGAGGCACTCATACTTGAACTCAATTTTCACCCACTCACCATTGTCTTTTCTCAACCTCATACGTTTTTTCAAGGGTAATGAGACCTCGATCTCAACACGAATCCTGAAGAAAACTCGCATTGCACCGTCAAAGTTTCTATCATCCAACTTGACCACACGACCAATAAAGCCCCCAACAGCCTACAAAACGGCGTCAAACCTGATACCAGCCGGAAGACCATGAACTTGGATCCAAAACTCAGCATGATTTAGATCAATAGTAGCAGAATCCTCCACAAGCGAAGTACGTTTAAGAAGTAAAAGGCACTACTCAAAGGCCCAAGGACCATCCTCAATGATATGCGAAATATCATCCTCGTTGTAAAAGCGAAATAGTTACCGGCGAGGTTGAAGGTCCTTGGCATTCATACCGAAAGTTGGTCGCCATATTTGGGCCAAAGTATCTCTAAGGAACAAGAACTTTATGGGTTTATCCGTAACAAGCCTTCCGCCCACGTAAAACTCCTCATCCCCTTCAACCGAATCCAAGGAAACATTACCGATCTGTTGCACCACATCATCATCACCGAGATCAGCCAACGAGAGATTGCATGACGAAGACATATTAGGCAAACGTCCAGCAAAACCAAAAGCATGCACAAAGGAACAAACGACGAGAACACTCAAAGAAAAGAAGACACTCGCGAACAAGCTAAGCGAGAGAGAAGGAATTTAATTCAATATCGAAATTTGGTAACTACATTCCATCCCATTGCTATTTAAAACCACAATACCATAGAAACCAGCACCAGGCGATACAGAGGCATCGACCTCAACCACTAGAGTCGAAGGAGGAAGACCCGAGGTGAGTACGAGAAAGACGCATGGGCAAACCTCCAGACGTTTCATGCATAATATATGCTTGCCACTCAGCCACACAATTATTAGCCATGTTCTTAATGTCGTCAATCTGCCAAACTTTTCTATTCCATACCCAATCATTCATCTGCTTCCATATACTCCAACATAAAGCAAGACATCTCAACAACTTAACAGTATCAGATCAGAGAATCACTCTTCAAAGCTATCTCCTGCATGCATAGTCATAGGATCCAAAATACCTCCCTAAACTCCAACAACTTCTTCACACTCAAGGAAGACATTCTTAATAGATTCAGGACACAAATGGCAGAGGGGCACTGCACGTCTACCCCAATACCTCTGCTGGCCAAAGAAACTAGAGTAGGTAGGATTACTCTTGCACAGCCCCAAGCTAACTTAATAAACTTTGGAGGTATTTTAAAGCCCCATAGTTCCTTCCAAGCCGAAAAAAGAGTGGTAATTTGTGTATTGCTTTCATTCAATAAACGATATCCGTTGTGAACTGAGTATATTCCCCTTATGTACCCTCGCCAACACCACCTATCAGCAACCTCGCTCGAGATAGGGCGAGAAATAATTAAGTCAATATCCCAGGGCATGAACATTTTCTATATCACGTCAACATCCAATCACGAGTCCCTGGAGTAATCAAAGCCTCCACCTTTGCCTCACCATGAACAATTAAAACTGGAGTATGAATATATGGATTATCTTTATCTGGGAGGCACAGTTGATGCTAAATATTTGTTGTACGCCCATCACCAATTCTACGAAAATAACCTCTCTTTAACACCGACTGTCCTGCCAATAGAGAACGCCAACAATAGCTAGCATTAGCTCTAATATTAGCCTCGAGAAATGATTTGCAAGTACCGAGCTTTATAAAGTCTAGAGACAATAGAAGTAGGATTAGCTAACATTCTCCAGCTTTGCTTTGCTAACAGAGCAATGTTAAATTTATGCAGATTCTTAAAACTCAACCCACCTTCAGACTTAGCAGTAGCCATGCGATTCCATGATAACCATCACACTCCTCTGCCACCATTCTACTTTGAAAGCCACCAGTATTTGTTCATCATACGTTAAATGTGCTCACAAAAGGTTACCCTCATAGTATATGTAGGAAGTGATTAAGCAATACCTCCTTACCAGGTTTGGAGAGAATTTTCTTACACCTCCAATCGTTGCTTCATTTTGGTTTCAATAAATGAGAATACCCCTTTGCGGTTCCTACCGATGCCCAATGGTAAGCCAAGATACTTCCTAATATTGTCTGCCTAATTAACACCAAAAACAGTGGCCACCACAATTCTATTTTGAGTCTTCACATTTCTACTAAAAACAATAAATGATTTAGTAAAATTTACTATCTGCCCTGACATCTTCTCATAGGCTTGCAAACAACCTTTAGTTACCACTGCCTCCTGCACTGATGATTTGAAAAAAATGAAGTTGTCATTTGCGAAGAAGAGATGAGATATAGCTGGAGCTCCATGAGCAACAGAATAAATAAATAGGGAGAGAGTGGATCTCCCTATCTCAACCCTTTTTTCAGAGAGAGTGGATCTCCCTATCAGTGAGAGACCTGTTTATCGCCACCTTATACCGCACAATAGAAACACATAACATCGTAAGATCAATCCAATTCCGATCAAAGCCCATCCTCTCCATGATTTCCCGGAGGAAACACCACTCCGTTTTATCGTATGCTTTGGCCATGTCTAATTTCAATGCACACCAGTCGTTCTTACCCTCTCTTTTGCGATTCAAATAGTGAATGGCCTCTGAAGCTATAAGGATGTTATCGGTGATCAAACATCCGGGAATGAACCCACATTGTGACATGGAGATAACACTTTTCAGGACAACCTTCAGTCGGTTAGCAACCATTTTTGCGAGGATTTTATATGTGACATTACAAAGGGCTATTGCTCTCAAATCTCCCATGGTATGCGGTACTGCTTTCTTTTGGATTAATGTAATTATTGCATCGTTCATTCTCATAGGCATGGTCTTCTAGTGTAGGAAATCCAAAACTAAATGAGATACATCTGCACCAATATCAGCCCAGAAATGTTGGGAAAAAATCCAGATTAAAGCCATCTAGTTCTGGAGATTTATCAGGGGCCAGGGTTAAAACAACTTCTTTAATGAGTTTTCATTGAACGAAAGCAATAACTTTGCATTATCGATTGTAGTAATAGTTGGTCCAAAATTATGTAGTGAGGAACCAAAGTCAGCACCATTTGATGTAAATATTGTACTGAAATAATCCATGGCTAGACCAACCAACTTCCCTCCATCAACCCAATTTCTAGCTTCATCTCGTAGCTTTGTATGACATTTTTCTTCTTCTTCTTCTTTTCTAGTCGTGGTATAATAATGAAAAAGTTTTGTATTTCAGTGGCCGTGAAACAAAAAATGTTATGTTTATCGTGCAAACAACGAATTTGCTCATCAAGCTCACACACCATATAATCAATGAACATACAATCAAATTAAAAAATTTCTCAAATTAATTACCAATAATAATAATAATAATGATAATTATTATTATTATTATTATTATTATTATTATTATTATTATTATTATTATTAGGAAAAAGTGTCAAATAGGCCACTGAACTTGTCGTTTTTGTGCAATTAGGTCATCGAACTTAAAAAGTGTGCAATTTAACCATCAAACAAGCAAAATTTGTGCAATTGAACCATTTTTACAAAAAATTTTAATTCAATTTGAGTTAAAAACATTTCAATATTGACTCCCAACTAGTATGGTAGAAGAAAATGCCACTCTAAATACATATATGTTAGTAATATAATTGGATTTTACCATAAAATTTTTGTAAAAATGGTCCAATTGCACAAATTTTACTTGTTTGATGGTTGAATTGCACACTTTCTAAGTTCAATGACCCAATTGCACAAAAGTGATAAGTTCAGTGGCCTATTTGACACTTTTTCCTTATTATTATTATTATTAACTCTTATCTATCCCTTGGGATTTTGAAAGCACTATGCATAAGCTAAGCTAAGTTATTGCCCTATTGCATCACTTATTTGCTGCGAAGTGCAAACAACAGCAAACTAAAAAATTTAACGTAAATAATAAAAAGATAAAAATATAAAAGTATATGAGTATTTATGAAAGGTTTGAAACGTATTATAAAATTATAAAATTTGATAAAAATTGATGAAAATTTATATAATAATAATAATAATTATTATTATTAACTCTTATTTATCCCTTCGGATTTTGAAAGCACTATGCATAAGCTAAGTTATTGCCCTATTGCATCACTTATTTGCTGCGAAGGGGGAACAACAGCAAGCTAAAAATTTAACGTAAATAATAAAAAGATAAAAATAAAAAAGTATATGAATATTTATGAAAGGTTTAAAACGTATTATAAAATTTGATAAAAATTGATGAAAAATTTATCTAATTTAAGTAAAAGAAAAAGGTCTATAGAGAAAATTGAAAAGTCTAAGATTGAATGATCGAATTTCATTTATTTATATTAATTAATGAATAAAAGAGTCTACAAAATTCCTATTCAAATAATCTATGAAAATTGATAAATTTTTAAAGACTTTTGAAAAGTCTAAACCAAATACCGATATTGAATACCACCCAACTTTGAAAGTTATTAAGGGGGGTGTATTCAATCATGACTTTTGTAGATTTTTAAAAACTTTTAAAATGATAGATTTTAATAAACTTTTATTGACTTTCATAGAGTCGTTCTAAATTTTTTAAAACTTTGTAAAACTCTATAAAAGTCTGTATAAAAAACTTGCATAAACTTTTATCAACTTTTTTATTTTAAAAAGTCTACAAAAGTCATTAAAATTCTAAATTGAATACATCCTTACAAACTTTCATAAGCAATTCATAACAATATTAAACACTAAAATTTATAGTTATAGAATTGTTCAAATAAAATATTTAAAAATATAATTACTTTTTCTTGAGAAATTAATATTTTAAAAATATATATAATTACTAGTTGCATAAAATACAAAAAAATAATTATATATATAAAAAATTATATTTGATATACTACTAGGTATCAAGCAAAGATCTATTATTTGCAATAACAATATGAGACTGCTAACAACAACAAGGTGTTTCTCTTTGTAGCCTCAAATTGCTATTGCGAACAATAGTTCACTATTCGTAATAGCATGTTGTTAAAAAAAAAAAAAGAAAAAATATATTACGAATAAACATATGAATATTATGAAACATATAGAAACAAATCAAAATATACAAGCAACAATGAAATAAAAATAATATTATTTTGAATTTTTAGAGGAAGATTGTAAAGTTTAGGAGAGAAAAAAAGTTGGTAGAGTTTAGGTATGTAGAAAATATAGGATAATGAAGAAAAAATAATTTATTGAATTTAGGTATAAGGTTTATAAAGTTTAAAATTTTAAATAAGAGTTAATTCCCAAAATGGTCCTCCGACTATGGCCTTTTCTTAATTTAGTGCCTTGACTTTTAATTGCACCCAAAGTAGTCCCCAAACTATTCAATTTTAAGCCAATTTGGTCTCCGTTAGCTTTGGCGTGAACATTGCGTTAAATAGAAGGGCAAAAAAGACCATTTATATTGTTTGTGGTTAAATCAACAATGAATATTAGTAGCCTAACACTTAGTACTCAACACCAATGCCCAGGTTTATAGCATTGTCATTCGAATCTCAAATTGAGAATTAATTAATTAAATTAAGATGACTATGGACTGAAATAAACGAAAGCAGAACCAGGACAAAAGCAAGTAGGATGCTGCACCACCGCCGAACAAATTGCGAAGCTACTGGACTGGGAATTGCTGCACGGCCGGAAAACTAAAGCACTCCGCTCAATTCTGCACCGTCGGACAAAGATCTTGCCACCACCGACGTCCGCCGCGATCTTCACACCATCGCCGGAAACCAGATTCGGAGACGACTTGTTCTTGGTGTCAGGTTGGTCTCGAGATTCCTCGATTTTGGTCTCTATTTATAATGCTTAGACTCAACTGCTTCCGCTGACCGAACGGATCCTCCAAACGATTCATATATGTTGAGATGAACGCTTGCGGTGTAGAAGCGGCGGTGAATGCTCGAGCTTCCACGCAGGAATCGGGTGTGGGATGAAGAGTACTTTGACGGGTCTTGCTCGATTCCAATTAGCTGCTCCGCTGCCCTGCGCCAAGATTCAATTTTTATTCATAAGACATTTAAATAAATAACAGAAGATTGATGATGGAAATTTACGAAATAAGTGGTTTAGGGTTTATGCTTTTGGGCAGGAGGGGCTTACCATTTGGCGGCGGAGTACATGCAGCAGTCGTTCAGCTAACGGATTGCGGCGCGGAGCTCATTTCTTTAGTTCTCTTTGGAGCCCATCACTGGATAATCACTTGTGTACAACTGAGATGCATATGTAAACGAGTGTTATTTGCAAATGAAAATGAATTACACAATGGCTAGTAGTAATAGTGGCTGGAACGGTGGTGCAGTTTCCGGTGATTTCACCGGCAACCGAGTTCGGAGCTTTTCAACAACATTGAAGAAGCTTTAAACTGGAGATCAACATTTAAAGAGTTAATTACCGATTTGGTCCCTCGACTATTGAGATTTCACCACTTTGGTCATCGACAATTTTTCTTACCCAATAAAGTCCTCGACTTTGAAAAAATTAACCAATTTGATCCTCCGTTTATTTTAGTGTTAAACAACCGTTAAATCAGGACCAAATTGGTGAAATCCCAATAGTCAAAGGACCATTTCGGTAATTAATTTTGACTGAAATGGTCTCTTGACTATAGCGAAATTACCAATTTGGTTCCAATTTAACGGATATCAAATGGTAAAAATAAACGGAGGACCAAATTGGTTAATTTTTTCAAAGTCAAAGGACTTAATTGGGCAAGAAAAATTGTCGAGGACCAAAGTGGTGAAATCTCAATACTCCAGGGACCAAATCGGTAATTAACTCACATTTAAATTACCCATTTTACCCCTCATTTTAACACCCATTTAACGCCAGATCTAACGGATGACCTATTTGGCTTAAAATTGGATAGTCTAGGGATCACTTTGGGTGCAATTAAAAGTCAAGGCACTAAATTAAGAAAAAGCCATAGTCGGAGGATCATTTTGGGAATTAACTCTTTAAATAAGGAGAAAACAATGAAGTTTAAATAGAGAGAGAGAAAAAAAAAACATTCTGAAAGAAAATTTTGAAATCTTGGGGTTGGGGGTTGGATTTCAACTCTTTATATTTGAGAAGGAAAAGTATATAAAAGTCTACTGAAGTTCTAAAATTAAAAAGTCCTTACAAATTCGTAACTTTTTGAATACTACATGACTTTTAAAGATTCTTTAAGGGGTGTTTGGTTCAAGGTATGCAAGATAACCAAGGTAATATGTGCTATGGAATGTTAGATTACAATGTTTGGTTCAAGTTATATTATTTTCCCAAGGAATGTGATTTACCCTCCGCATAGGATTTTGAGCTATTTTGGAGGGAATGTGAATCCCTTACTTGTCTTATGTTATGTGATATTCCCTTACATTTTTACTCTATATACCCTTTTAACAATATATAATGTTTAATCTTTAAACAATATGATATAACATATTTTAAAATACAAAAATAATTAAATACAATTAAACAATTAAAAATATTTTTCTTTAATTTTATAAATTTACAAAAAAAACTACATAAATACATTACTTATTGCATGTGTGTTAGTTAATTATTTTTAAATTATTTACTTATATATTTTATCATTGCTTATTTAATTATTTTAATTTTGAAGTTTACTAGCATAAATGAAAATAGATTAAGGGTATAAAAGTAAAAAAACCATTATAACATAAAAGATAACCCTCAACCAAACAAGTTTATATAATATACCTCAGTTTTAACCAAACACAGAAATCTAACATTCCCTGCAATCTAACATTCCCCGCAATCCAACATTCCCTAAGGTAATCTAACATTCCGCGAACCAAACGCCCCCTAAAAGTTTTAATTGAATACCACATGACTTTTAAAAACTCTTTAAAAATTCTACAATGAAATTGTGAATCAATTTGGGGTATCTCTCAAAATCTTACGAAGTGATAATGCAAGAGAGTAATTTTCTAACTCGTTCACTTCTTTCTTTTCATCACGAGGAATACTTCATGAATCATCATGTGCCAGAACTCCTTAGCAAAATGGAGTTGCTGAACGAAAAATTCGACATCTTGTTGAAACAGCCCGTACATTGCTTATTCATAACAAGGTTCCTAAGAATTTTTGGGGGCATGCTGTACTTCATTCTTGCTATCTCATAAATCGAATACCTTCTTCTGTTTTGCAAGGAAAAATTCCATTTCACATCTTGTGCCCACAGGAACCTCTCCATAAGCTCCCATTACGGATCTTTGGGTGTACTTGTTTCGTTCATGACTCTTCCCGAGGACGTGACAAACTTGATGCTAAGGCAATAAAGTGTGTTTTCATTGAATATTCTCGCCTCCAAAAGGGCTTTAAGTGTTACTGCCCTAAAACACATTGTTTCTATACTTCCTTTGATGTGACATTCTTTGCAACAACACCTTTTTTTCTCTTCCGCCTCCATTGAGTCTGACTTCCTAAGGGAACCCACTGAGGTAACAGAAATTCTCCCTGTTCCTACTTTTTCAGAACCTGTTTCTCACATTGTTCCTGAAAGAACTATACCAATTCCTGAAAGCACTACACCGATTCCTGAAAGAACTACACCAACCATTCAAGAGGAAGGACATGATTCACCATTCATGTACACCTATCAACGATGCAATCGTCTAAACTCCCAAGAGGATGGGCGTTCAATTGATTAATGTCCCACATCTTTGCTTCCCATTAACACAACCCAAACCACAATAGAAAAAGACTCACTCATTGCCAGTCGAATAGGAAAAAGATCCACTCGAAATCCTTATCCTATCTATAATTTCCTCACACAAAAACGACTGTCTCCATCATATTGTGCCTTCATTACTAGTTTGTCTATTGTTTCTATTCCAAAGAATGTCAAGGAGGCATTAACTCATCCAGGATGGAAGCAAGCAATGATTGATGAAATCGAGGCACTTATTTTTCTGGAACTTGGGAGTTAGTTTCTTTACCTTCAGGAAAAACTATGGTTGGTTGTAGATGGGTGTATAATGTGAAGGTTGGTCCAGATGGACAAGTTGATAGACTTAAAGCTCGACTTGTTGCTAAAGGATACACACAGGAATTTGGCATTGACTATATAAACACTATCTCACCTGTAGCCAAAATCACCTCTATCCAACTCTTCCTCTCAATGGCAGCCAATCGTCATTTGCTGTTATATCAGTTAGATATCAAAAATGCTTTCCTACATGGTGATTTGAAGGAGGAAGTATATATGGAGCAGCCCCCTAGCTTTGTGGCCAAGACAGGAGCAAGTTTTGTTTGTCGTCTCAAACGGTCTCTCTATGGGTTGAAGCAATCTCCGCGTGCTTGGTTTGGGAGATTTAGTGATGTGGTCAAACAATTTGGCATGATCCAAAGCAAGGCTGACCATTCTATCTTCTATAAGCATTCTCTTGGAAAAAGCATATATCTTGTGGTTTATGTTGATGACATCGTCATCACAGGAGATGATACAGAAGGAATAGAACAGCTCAAGAAATACTTGTAATCTTGTTTCTTGGAAAAGCAAGAAACAAAATGTTGTTGCCTGCTCAAGTGCAGAAGCAGAATACCGAGCAATGGCACTTGGAATATGTGAGCTAATTTGGATTAAACAGCTTCTCACATAACTCAATTTCTATAAACTTGGTCCTATGAAATTGATTTGTGATAATCAAGCAGCTTTGCATATTGCCTCCAATCCGGTCTATCATGAAAGAACAAAATATATTGAGGTTGATTGTCACTTTATACGAGAAAAGGTTGCATCTGGAGACATCATTACCTCATTTGTTGGGTCAAATGACCAACTTGTTGATGTTCCCACTAAACCTCTTCGTGGACCTAGGATTGAATACATTTTTAGCAAGCTTGGAGCATTTGATTTATATGCTCCAGCTTGAGGGGGAGTGTTGGAAATAGACAGTCATATTTACTCTACTCTAGGAAGTTGTAGCCTTGAGAAGAGGAGTAGTTTTCAGCATTTATTATGTCTTTTCATATGCTTTTCTTTATGCCTATATATATGGTTGTAATATGGAGAACTTGGATATACTGAATGAAAATAAAGGATCATTTCTTCCTCTTCCTTCTACTATTTTAACACCAGCTTTGGAGAGAATTTTCCTACACCTCCCAATCATTGCTTCATTTTGGTTTCAATGAATAAGAATACCTCTTTGCGGTTCCTACCAATGCCCAATGGTAAGCCGAGATACTTCCTAATATTGTCTGCCTGATTAACACCAAAAACAGTGGCCACCGCAATTCTATTTTGAGCCTTCACATTTCTACTGAAAACAATACATGATTTAGTAAAATTTACTATCTGCCCCGACATCTTCTCATAGGCTTGCAAACAACTTTTAATTACCTCCGCCTCCTGCACTGGTGATTTGAAAAAAAAATGAAGTTGTCATCCGCGAAGAAGAAATGAGATATACCTGGAGCTCCATGCGCAACAGAATAAATAAATAGGGAGAGAGTGGATCTCCCTATCTCAACCCTTTTGTCGGAATGATGAAATCAGTGAGAGACCCGTTTATCGCCACCTTATACCCTACAATAGAAACACATAACATCGTAAGATCAATCCAATTCCGATCAAAGCCCATCCTCTCCATGATTTCCTGGAGGAAACACCACTCTGTTTTATCATATGCTTTGGCCATGTCTAATTTCAACGCACACCAGTCGTTCTTCCCCTCTCTTTTGCGATTCAAATAGTGAATGACCTCTGAAGCTATAAGGACGTTATCAGTGATCAAACGTCCGGGAATGAACTCACTTTGTGACATGGAAATAACACTTTCCAGGACAACCTTCAGTCGGTTAGCAACCATTTTTGCGAGGATTTTATATGTGACATTACAAAGGGTTATTGCTCTCAAATCTCCCATGGTATGTGGTACTGCTTTCTTTTGGATTAATGTAATTACCGCATCGTTCATTCCCATAGGCATGGTCTTCCAGTGTAGGCAATCCAAAACAAAATGAGATACATCTGCGCCAATATCAGCCCAAAAATGTTGGGGAAAAAAACCCATATTAAAGCCATCCAGTTCTGGAGATTTATCAGGGGCCATGGTTGAAACAACTTATTTAATGAGTTTGCATTGAACGGAAGCAATAACTTGCATTGTCGGTTGCCGTAATAGTTGGTCCAAGATTATTTAGTGAGGAACCAAAGTCAGCACCATTTGATGTAAATATTGTACTGAAATAATCCATGGCTAGACCAACCAACTGCCCTCCATCAACCCAATTTCCAGCTTCATCTCGCAGCTTTGTGATGTCATTTTTCTTTTTTCTAGTCGTGGAATAACAATGAAAAAGTTTTGTATTCCGCTGTCGATGAAACAAAAAATGTTATGTTGATCATGCAAACAACGAATTTGCTCATCAAGCTCACGCACCATAGTTAACAAGGCCGAGTCAAATCGCCCACGTAGAATGTTCAATCTTCTTTGGAAACCTTCAATAGTCAATATCTTTAGTCAAGCGTTTACCAAAATCTTCTCCCCAACATTTTAACTAAACACCACAATGTTCAAGCCGGCTTAGGAGGGCATCCCTTGCCGAATGATCCCAAGCTTCGATCACCACATCCCTACAACCAGTATCATGTAGCCATGCATTTTCAAACATAAACCTTCCACGTTGAGCCCGTACTCTAACCTTCTCAATGTCAACAAAAAGAGTCGTATGATTTGAGGTCAAAACCTCCATGTTCAACACAATCGCATGTTCATACCGGAGGCACCAGTCCTCACTTGCCACTGCCCTATCCAGACGTTCCTTAACCCAATGAGTAGTGCCTCTACTTTTTTCCCAAGTAAATGGCCTTCCTTTCATTCCTGGATCGAATAACTGACAATTGTCCAAAGCCTTGTTAAACCCATCAATAAGACTAGTAGAGTGGCTATGAATTCATCGCTTCTCAGCCTGGGTCAATATCGTTGAAGTCACCAACTAGCAACCATGGCATATTAGACTTTGCATATGTAAGAGGTCCCAAGATTGTTGTTGGTTTTGTCTCTCCAGGAAACCGTAGAAACATGTCAACCGCCAAGGTTCACTTCTGGGCAAATTAACATGAACATCAATATGTTGCTTTGAGAAGCTAAGCAACTGTGTTATACCCATATCCTTCCACAGCAGCGCCAATCCTCCTCCCGTACCACCACCGTCCACATAGAACAATCCATCGAAAATAAGTTTGTTCTTCAATCTCTCCGCATGAATTTGACGAACCTTAGTCTTTCGTATTCTGTGTATCACCTTTTGCGTAGGAATAATTACTGGCATCATTTCTTTCTATACGTGAAAATTCTTTGCCATATAAGGATCCGTGCTCTTTAATTTGCATGGTAAGAAAATCTCCAACAGGGGGTTGCAACGATTTTCCATTCGTATGAGGATTCATATCTCTACTCGGCGCCACCCAGTTCCATCGTTCCGCAGTGGTTTCCCGGGCTAGCCACCGGTACATTTCTTCGATTGCCAACACGCAATTCTGGACCAAATGGTTTCTCAGTTCGAGGATCCCATCCTTGAACAACTACAACCTAATTCTTTGCGAAGCATAATTATATTGTTTAGTTGGAAGGAGAAATTGCAATTCTCTTTATTTGTGAAATTAAAATTCATAAATCACTTCCTATAAATTTCAAGATGAAAAGAAAAAAAAATGAAATTACAATACTAGTTAATGATAATTATTACATAGTATTTTTTTTTGAGTACTAATGACTCTGTTACAATGCAATTTTTGCTCATAATTATTTTTTCAACGTACTGAAGCACAAAGAATCATAACTACACTTAGAGGGATGTATTCAATCAAGACTTTCAAAAACTTTTAAAGTCATAGGTTTTAAATGACTTTTGTAGAGTTATTGTAAACTTTCTAGAATCTTTTAAACTCCCATTAACTTTGTAAGAGTTTATAAAAATCCATAAGACAAATATTTATAGAGTTTTAAAAACCTTTTCATATTAAAGTCTCCAAAAGTCATTAAAACTCTAAATTGAATACACTCTTACAAACATTTCATATAAATTAATGCATTGCAAAATAAAAAATAAATAAATATTGATTGTCACAAAAATAGAATACATCATACATTAAAAAAATATATATATAATCAATGAACATATATAATCGAATTAAAAAATTTCTCAAATTAATTACCAATAACAATAACAATAATAATAATAATAATAATAATAATAATAATAATTATTATTATTATTAACTCTTATCTATCCCTTGGCAAAACCCTATGCATAAGCTAAGCTATTGCCCTATTGCATCACTTATTTGCTGCGAAGTGCAAACAACAGCAAGCTAAAAAGTTTAACGTAAATAATAACAAGATAAAAATAAAAAAGTACAGTATTTATGAAATGTTTGAAACATATTATAAAATTTATAGAAATTGATGAAAATTTGTGTAAAAAAAATTGAAAAGTTTGAGATTGGATGATTGAATTTCATCTATTTATATTAATGAAAAAAAACAAGTCTACAAAAATCCTATTCAGTTAGTCTATGAAAATTGATAAATTTTTAAATACCAATAGACTCTTAAAGACTTTTGAAAAGTCTCGAATACCAATATTAAATACCACCCAACTTTGAAAGTTATTAAAAGTCTTTGATGGAATATACCCCCTTAGTCTTTCTTTCAATTTCCAAAAATTATACAATCTAATTAAATCGAAGTAACTAGACAGATTTTATCAATGAAAGACGTCACATATTTCCACCATTTTTCTTCGTGTTTCTTCTTTTGGGGTTAAATACGTCTTCAACTACACGCCCCAGTGCGCAGAAATTAATGTCTATACATTATATGTTTGCCTTCAGATCAGTAACACATACAAAATAAAAATCAGATTAACAAAAAAGTTGCCTCTAATTAAAATACAATTAGAAGTGGAAGAAAAATGAAGAATTTCAGCATCCGATACACAGAATCTCCAAATGCAAATTCCGAAAGGGCTTAAGAGGAGTGGCTGAAGCTGGCTGGCAGTGATGTTTGGTCCACGCTAAAATACATTCATCTTATCTATATCTATACATGAGACCGGAGAAAGTATGTCAATGTTGGGATTTAGTTTCTATCGTTTGTGTTAATTTAATGTAGCTAGCTAGCACACGTACACTCCATTAAGAAACACCTCTAGCCTCATCATGGCAACTAAGTAACCTTCACTGTTGAGACACGAAATAGAAACACCCTCACCCACAAATGAAAGGGGAGAGGAAACATACACAAATATAACTTACTACACCAGGCCGGTAAAAACTAATACTAAATATGCCGTTTAATCCCTCCCGGTTATAATTTAACTTTCCTGAAGTTAGGATCAGCAGTTTGTGTTAAAATGCAAACATAACATCCTTAAATTTAGTCTCCAAGTATGGGATGTTCAAAGAAGCAACACTCACCTGAATATTTCAACCTACCTTAGCTTAGCAGCAATTTGAGGAATATCCATTCGCCCTCTATCAAAAACATTCACATAGTTCATATTAATCAAACTTCAACTGGAAAATGCTCCCACCATGTAGCAATTACCAAAAGAAGGGTATTGCTCAGAGTTATGAGGACAACCTACCTCTTAGTCACCAATTAAGAGAATATATCTGGGAATTGAATTAAAGAAAAACCCTCCCATCACAAATTTAGTACATAAGATTCTTGGCTGAAACTCAATATGGTCGTGACCGGTTTCCACCGTGGTAGTTCCTATCTGGACCAGAGCCTCCATCTCTGTAGTTGTCTCTCCTTCTATCACCACCACCGTACCCACCTCTGCCACCACCCCTACACAAAATGCATGCAACCCATCAAACAGTAGTCTAAGCAAATACCAAAAACAGAATAAACAACTCCATAAACTTAAACATCTAGAAGCCCAGCATAAACTGAATTGAAATATAACTTTCCAATTCGCCAACACATACCAACCAATAAAAAATCACTAATGCTATTGTATGGGCATTCAATTTACAAGTCAATATTGAATAAGTGAGAAATTTATAGTAAAAAATAATATATTTCATATGTTATAGAGAGATATAAACATAAATGAGAAAAGAAGTAATAGTAAAGAATCCAAAAAATATCCAATTTTTCATACATAGGGGCAGGCATTATTTAACATTACCTGGAACCATAAGCAGGAGCAGCTTTTGGAGCAGACTTCTCAGCCATCACAACACTGATTTTGTTACCTCTCAACATGTGATCTGGGAAATACAGCTAGTTTTAATGAATCTAAAAAGTAAAGGAAGTACAGACTAAAATCCATAGATGCAGTAGAGGACTGTACTATTGAAGAAGCCACCAGCAGAGTGGGCCGCAGAAGGATCTTCATAAGATAGCACAGCATCACCTTTGTTATTTCCCTGCTCATCTGTATATAATTTTATACTCCAGGGCCACTGGTCCTTGTAGCCCCGCTTTTGCTTAATTCTTGCAACCTAGTTGAGAAAAAAGGTTTTCAGTTCAATTCAGTACAGGGAATAGATGTCAATTGCTAAATTTCACACCAGCAATTATCACATGCTGCTAAAAGTAGCAATAACAAAATTCAATTTCATCTATGAATGCCACCAGATCTCAATGAAATAAAAAAAAAATACAGAAAACAACTACATAGGTTAAGATGTAAATATAACCATAGAAGAGGTATAAAATTGGCAAAAAGCATTACGGATAATATGTAAATCACACCTTTAAGTGCAAGGGATGCTATGTAACTAAACCAAAATATCCCAACCAACCAGGTGACAAAAATATGAAATACAGAATCATAACCAAAGGAAATACGCATATTACTTGTCCGATGCTTCCAAAAAGTTCTCTAAGTTCATCAATGGTCACATCAGGAGGCAAATTTGAGATATAGATTCTTGAGTTGTCACAGGAATCCCCACAATTTTCATCACATTGCTTGACCTTTAATGGAGCTTCATCAGAACTACCATAAGCACCACCACTATACCCCCCATCAAACCTGGCAGGTGGGCCAGCCCTCCCTCCTCCCCGGGCATCAGCTGGAGCATTGCCACCATAACCAGCAGGTGCACCATAAGATGGAGGATATGAAGCCCCTCCACCACCATAACTTGCAGGTGGAGGAACTGCATCAGGTGGATAATTATTGTTCCCACCATAACTACTAGGTGGTGGAGGGTAATTGTTATCAGGACCCCCATAAGCTGAAGGTACAGGAGGTCCTTGGCCATAACCACTGCCATCTCTTCCCTGGTTACCACCATAAGAACTGCTTCTACCACCTCCACCTCCACCACTTCCACTATCAAAACTCCCACCTCTTCCACCTCGATTATTTCCATATGAGCCACCACCACCACCTCCACCTCTGTTATAACTGTTACCACCTCTGCCACCACGATCATCAGTACCAGCAGGAGAAGGCTCACCACATTTGTTACATTCAACTCTTCTAGCAAAGTTCAAATTTCCACAACTACAGAGCCATACATGCCATGATTAATACCTTTCCGCAGAAAATGTAACTTACAACAAGATACAATTTTAACAAACTTTATTTACCAATTTAATGAAGAAAAAAAAAAGAAAAGGAAAGTTAGTCCAAGTTTAGTATGAACAGAAAGATGATAACTATGGAACAACTTCAAAAAAAGGTCTTCCTTCAAACCCAGAGGAAACAGTAGACTTTTATAGCATGCTTACAGCCCATGCCATCAAAATTGAATTCCACCAATAAAATTAGACTAAATGTTTGCATGAATAAATATGTTTATGTCAGATGTTATAGTAACAAATTACACCCCGTTTCAGAGAAAGAAAATAACAGAACTTGAAATAGAAATTAGATCTGCAGCGAGACAATCATTACCTAGGGTTAGGGCAACGCCAGTCCCCTTCCCTGCCGCTTCCACCACCGCGACCACCTCCTCTACCACCTCCACCGCGACCACCACGATCACCACGATCACCTCCTTGATGTCCACCGCCGCCTATATGGAAAAATTAAATAAAAACAGCAAATTAAGTACAGAGAAGTCAGCAGTAAGATGATTAAAGAAACCCGAGGGAATAATTATGCACCTCGGTTATAGGAATTACCACCATATCCTCCACCTCCTCTGCCACCGCTTCTACCGCCACCGCTTCCTCCATAACCGCCCCCGTCAGCGCTTCCTCCGTAACCACCTCCGCCACGGCTTCCTCCGTAACCGCCTCCACCACCGCTTCCTCCGTAACTGCCTCCCCCACCACCGCCAGATCCGTATCCTCCACCACCAGAACCGCCATATTCTCCGCCACTGCCAGATCCATAGCCTCCACCTCCAGAAGATCCGTATCCTCCACCGCCATAGCCTCCGTCCCTAGGAGGCGGAGCCGAGCCATCGCCTTCGTATCCATACATACCAGCCATGCTCTATTCTAACTAGGGTTTCTCAGCAAAAAGGTTTCGCCGTCCGCAAGACAGAAAGAGATGCGTTTAACGCGCTATTAATTACTCCGTATATATACTCACTATATATTTATACTGCGTGGTGATTCTTGCCGACTCGAAATAGATATTTTCATATTTCTATGATTAATAATGTCCAGCTAATCTCCTAATCCTTCTCGAGGGCATACGGAGCATATAATTACTGAAAGGGAAATGGCGCATTCTTGCAATCCTGCTCCTCTTATGTAGTGGACTCATTCTCTTTTACCCATAGGTATCATTATTTTTAATTTTTGAGTTTAATGTTACTATAAAATTAGTTCGTAAAGTAACAGAAATATTAATTTTGATTATTAAATTTTAACTATTTTAGTTTTTAAGATTATTTTTATAATCTTATAACATTATTCTTTATGCATTTACTAGTTTACTCTCTGTATTAGGACTAATTTTTTTTAAAATCATGAAAGATTATAATTAATGTTAGAGTATTTAACATCCATATTAACAACTTGATGACAGCTTTGTCATTGGGTAGAGAAGTTCAGGGGTTGGTGTTTTTGCTAAGAGCATCTCCATTGGAAGAAGAAAGACGGGGAGAAAGAATGGGAGAAGGGATGGAGAGGAAGGGAGCAACATGTTACGGAGAGATAATTCACTCTAAAGCATATTGCTCTAGGCGCGTCACGTATGACAGGCACATGTGTGCCTGTATGTGGCCACACGCTTGGAACACAAGTAATTTTTTTTTTTGTGGGACTGTCCCCATTAAATAAAATAAAAAAAAACTCAACGGCTATTTTGCCATTGTGGTTAAAAAATGTGCTTTTTAAATTTGTTTTTTACCCTCAACGGTCATTTGACCATTGAGTTTTTTTTCCTATATATATCCTACAATTATGCCTCAACAGAAAATATTTGTTTTCAATTTTTTTTCTACAATCATACTCCTTTAATATATTATTTGAATTCCCACTTTCTCTAAATTTCTCCCAATTCAAAATGTCTAGTGACCATGAACATTCCCGATGATGAGAATTGGGAGGTTGGGGACTATTTGGTTAAAGAAAGCAATTCAAATACTGATAAACAAGAGAGTGTCTTTTTCACATTCGATCTACACGTCCTCGAAGGCATATCAATCGATATGGTGAGAATTTGTTCCAAAGACGATTTCGAATGCGAAAATGTTTGTTTTTGAATATAATTCATGCACTAGGGGTATGTTTGAATACTTTCAAAATGGGTGGATGTTGTTAATACGAAGTTTATCGCCACTCCAAAAATGCACTACTATGTACATTAGCCAATTAGCATATGTATCACCAATTGATGTAATGGATGAGTATCTATGTATGGATGAATCGACCGCCATTGAATGCGTAATCAACTTCTATCGTGTTGTGTGACAGGACAATTGGGCATCAGCACCTGACCCGAATCATCAGCACTGACCGAAGGCAACAAACGATCACCCGTTACACAGGACGACACATTGATGTGATGATAATTACTCCAACGACTCTCCATTATCATGACCAGCACTCCATGAATGCTCACCATTACCAACACTCAATGCAGCTCACCATTACTAGCACTCCGTTACACTCACTAGAGGAAGAGTTGTTGCAATCATAGTATAAGTAGCAGACTTGTGGTAGAGAATGGGGACACTTTGTTTTATAATACTCAACACGACTATATTGTACTCAAGATGATTCACCCTCACAAAATACCATTGTACACAAACACTACTGTCCTCAAACACTCTGGTACTAGTATTGTTATTACTTACCATTGTATTGTACTGACAATCACTCATTATACAGAAATATCATACTTCACTTATACACAAATTATATTCCGGTAACATATTTTCCATCATTGGTGCTTTCATTGAGAGTTGAGGCCAAATCCCAAGCAAAGCTCTACATATTACAAAAGAGGCTGCCCTGGTGCCTTCCAAGGCAGGGGTCTGCCTCCTCATTAGCGGTGTTTGCCTCTTCTTTATCCAGTGGCATCCTGCTCATCAAGTGGCGTCGCCTCCTCAAGTCGCGTCGCCTCCTCAGCACCTCTCAGGCGCGTCACCTCCTCAGGCGGCGTCACCTCCTCAAGCGGCGTCACCTCCTCAAGCAGAGGGGGTCACCTCCTCAAGCGGCATCACCTACTCAGCAACGTCACTCCTTAAGCGGCGTCACCTCCTCAAGTAGCGTCACCTCTCAAGGTGCCCCTTCTCAAGCAGCGTCACCTCCTCAAGTGGCATCACCTCGAGGTGATGCCACTTGAGGAGGTGACGCTGCTTGAGAAGGGGCACCTTGAGAGGTGACGCTACTTGAGGAGGTGACGCCGCTTAAGGAGTGACGTTGCTGAGTAGGTGATGCCGCTTGAGGAGGTGACCCCCTCTGCTTGAGGAGGTGACGCCGCTTGAGGAGGTGACGCCGCCTGAGGAGGTGACGCGCCTGAGAGGTGCTGAGGAGGCGACGCGACTTGAGGAGGCGACGCCACTTGATGAGCAGGATGCCACTGGATAAAGAAGAGGCAAACACCGCTAATGAGGAGGCAGACCCCTGCCTGGAAGGCACGCGAGGCACTGCCTCTTTTTTGTAATATGTAGAGCTTTGCTGGGATTTGGCCTCAACTCTCAATGAAAGCACAATGAGGAAAATATGTTACCGGAATATAATTTGTGTATAAGTGAAGTATGATATTTCTGTATAATGAGTGAATTGTCGTAGTACAATACAATGAGTAAGTAATAACAATACTAGTACCAGAGTGTTTGAGGACAGTAGTGTTTGTGTACAATGGTATTTTGTGAGGGTGAATCATCTTGAGTACAAGTATAGTCGTGTTGAGTATTATAAAACAAAGTGTCCCCATCTCTACCACAAGTCTACTATTTATACTATGGTTGCAACAGACTCTTCCTCTAGTGAGTGTAACGGAGTGCTAGTAATGGTGAGCTGCATTGAGTGTCTGGTAATGGTGAGCATTCATTGAGTGCTGGTCATGATAATGGAGAGTCGTTGGAGTAATTATCATCTACATCAATGTGTCGTCTTGTGTAACGGGTGATCGTTTGTTGCCTTCGGGTCAGTGCTGATGATTCGGGTCAGGTGCTGATGCCCAATTGTCCTGTCACACAACACGATAGAAGTTGATTACGCATTCAATGGCGGTCGATTCATCCATACATAGATACTCATCCATTACATCAATTGGTGATACATATGCTAATTGGCTAATGGTACATAGTAGTGCATTTTTGGAGTGGCGATAAACTTCGTATTAACAACATCCACCCATTCTTGAAAGTATTCAAACATACCCCTAGTGCATGAATTATATTCAAAAACAAACATTTTCGGCATTCGAAATCGTCTTTGGAACAAATTCTCACCATATCGATTGATATGCCTTCGAGGACGTGTAGATCGAATGTGAAAAAGACACTCTCTTGTTTATCAGTATTTGAATTGCTTTCTTAACCAAATAGTCCCCAACCTCCCAATTCTCATCATCGGGAATGTTCATGGTCACTAGACATTTTGAATTGGGAGAAATTTAGAGAAAGTGGGAATTCAGAATAATTATATTAAAGGAGTATGATTGTAGAAAAAAAATTGAAAACAAATATTTTCTGTTGAGGCATAATTGTAGGATATATATAGGAAAAAAAACTCAATGGTCAAATGACCATTGAGGGCAAAAAACAAATTTAAAAAGCACATTTTTAACCACAATGGCAAATATATATATATATATATAGGCCCCTATTCAGGTGAGGACATCTTATTTTGAGGTTAATGAGGTGTAATCTCAACCATCCAATATAATAGAATAAAAGGTGGAGATTACAAATCAAATATATATATATATCACGCCTGATTTATGGTAAACAAGGGTAAAGAAGAGATTTTTGGTTAGGTAGTAATTAAGGTAGGATTTATATTTGCAAAGTTAGCATTACATGATAATAACAATTATGGAATGAATGTTGAGTTGAAAAGGGACGTGCATATTATATCTTTTCAACAATGGCGCCAGTGAACATATTTGCAGTGCAAACAAGGAGTAATGATATAAAAACTGCAATATAAGCATTTGAAACGTGATATGTTCATATTAAATGGTGTGCATATGAGTAAAAAGGGGAAAAAAAGAAGAAGACATGTTCGTGTTTTTAGTTGTGTGCCAGCTTGGGGATTATGTGTGCCGTTTTTCTTAATTGTGTTTGACTACTGAAATATATAGAGTTGAAACAATATAACGGAATGAATGTGGTTTTTTTTATTAAATTTATTATTCTGGAATTTATAAAAGATGAACATGAGGATAACTTGGGGTTTTCATATGGCAGCCATAGGGTTGAGTTTGAGAATGCGTACTGTGGGGCGTATCCTAAAGGCTAGGTGAACTTGATGAGAGCTCGGGGTATGTATTGAGTCGTTATATATTTGCGGCCCGAAATGATATTAAAAATGCAAGATTAGTATTTGAAACGTAATATGTTGCCATTAAATAATAGTGTGACTATGAGTTAAAACAGGAAAAAATACACGAGTACGTTCTTTTTGTGTGCCAGTTTGTGGGATTATGTGTGTCGTGGTCCTAAATAATGTTTGACTAATGAAATATATAGAACTGAAAGCATACAACGGGATGCATGTGATATTTTTAGCCAAGGTATTTTTAAAACTATATTTGTAATACATCATATTACTAGTTGTGAATTAGTCATACATGTATAGGAAAAAATTACAACCAGACGAAAATGCATAAACTGGCCAAAATAAAATATGGAATGTGTAAGGTGGCAATAATAAATATGGCATCAATAGTTATGAATTACAAATTGATAGTGAACATAGGGATTAAACGGCATATATAATGCAACATTGTTAAGCCACTGCATTGATAGGTTGTGTGACAGATCTTGATATATTGTTTGCCACAGTTTGATGTATTGTGTGCCTATCTTGTAAACATAATTCTCATTTTTTCTCACAAACTAAATCAGAAGTCAATGACAAAAATGGGGAAGGATGCGAGGTTGATATCTTGCAAACAGACAGCGAAGAATATATACAGGAGTGTAACGGCACCATAAAACCACACATTGCCCACTTAAACCAAAGCAAAAGAAACAGAAGAAAAACAAAGGGAACGAGTAGGCTAGTTTTTGAAAAACCAATGTAATTTTTTATTCAAAATAAAGGTTACCTTGATTTTTGTATGAACATTTTAATTACAGGTGATTATATTTTTATTTTCTACTCACTAAGGCACACGATATACGGTAAAGAACACACTACAATAAGTGAACATGCACACAAACCCCCAACGACTATTTACAAAGGTATTTAAATGTTAGCATGTTTTACAAAAGTGTTTATAGATTTAGCATAAATAGAAAGTCGGCATACATTGGAGTGGAAAAAGGCACACACCACTCACCTAGATGGCACACAAAGCATGACACTTAGGCACATGATATAAAATAGTGTCGTGGTGTGCCATAACCGTATATAGCGTGTGCAAATCATGGCATAGTCGTGTGCCAAAAAATTGAAGAGATCGAATTATCCTCTTATTTTTACCAAGCAATAACGAACATCCAACCGCGAATGAAGGGCATTCAAGTGTAAGTAAACCCATACATATTAAATACAGTAAAACAACAACGACGACCAAAATAAACTATCATTGATCAACACCTACGGGATTGTCATGATAAGACAAAAATTGTGATGACAAAAATTGTGATGTCAAAATGGTGATGCAAAAAATTAAAAAAAAAATCTGAAAAACCAGCAATCTAAATCAATCATTGCTAGTAGCCAAAGGAGATGAAAGGAAGCATAATGCACGTGCGACGTTGCTTGTATTGTGAGAATTTATATCCGTCGTGCAAATTTCCTTCATGTAGTGCAAGCGTAAGCGATTCAGCTCAGCTTGGTCACCCCCTTACGAGACTGCACTCCCATCTAGCTACACCTTCCCTCGTGTAACGCTCTATGTGGCGCATAAGATAAACTCCACAATCCACTTTATTCCTGCCACCAACAAGCACACATAATAGAGATAACCAACAATGGCACACATTGCAACCAAAAGTGGCACACATTATAACAAACAGTGTCACACAACAATAAGAAGAAATGACATACAAATAACAAATCTACACACACAACAATTCTTAAAACATGTCACTAATTTTTAAAAACACAAAACTGCAACTGCATTATGCTAAACTTAAAAAATGAATATTCATAAAAATCAATATTTCATATTAATCCTTAGTGGAATGATATACCAAATTTGTCATAAAAACGCAAACAACCAAGTGAACTGCCACCCTCTACACAAGAAAAAAAAACCCTCTTATGAACTACCGGTTCTAGAATAACAAAGTATGCACACAACAAATGGAGCCGGACACATTGTAATAAGAGCAAGGCACACATTAAACAAATTCAGTGTATACAAACTTAATCTGAAACACAACACAACATAACTATATTCCAAATAACCAATATTTCATATTAATCCTTAGCAGAATAATATACCAAATATGACATAAAAACGCAAATAACCAGGTGAATCGCTGCTCTCAACACAAGAACAATGAAAAAATACCTCTTATTAACTACCGGTTCTAGAATAACAAAGAAGGTACACAATCAATGGAGCCGGGCACACACTAATTAGAGGAATGCACACATTATTAATCAAATTCAACGTAGACAAACTAATCTGACTTAACTAATATAAACCATTGGAATATGAAGAAGGAAGGGCACACAATCAATATATCATATGCACCCAAACTAGCAACATACCATGTCAACATCCTGCACACAATAATAAATCAACACACAGCAATTCTTAAAACATGTCACTAATTTTTAAAAAACCAAAACTGCAATTGCATTATGGGAAACTTAAAAAATGATTCAAAAATGTAGGAAGCAAGAATTTACAGTTATGAAAATTAAATAATCAAATATTATAAGAAACCTTAAAATATTCGTAATATTTTAACTAAATGGATTTAATTCATAAAAGAATATTCCTAATAATCAATATTTCATATATATTAATCCTTAGTGTAATGATATACCAAATATGTCACAAAAAACCATATAACCAAGTGAACCGCTGCCCTCAACACAAAGAAAAAAAAAACCTCTAATTAACTACCGGTTCTAAAATAACAAAGTAGGCACACAACAAATGAAGCTGGGCACACACTAATGAGAGCAAGGCACACATTAAACAAATTTAGTGTAAACAAACTTTCTTTCAGTTTAATATTTTACAAAAATAAATTCATAAATGAAAAAAAAAACAAGAAAAAATCAGTAAACCCATATTCATAAGTTCAAATATACAAAAATAATAAAACAAAATTTGTAAATTCAATAAATTCGTAGATATTAACAAGAAAAAACCAATCAGTAAACAATAAAACCAAAGAAAAAAACAGATGAAAAATCTTACCTGGAGTCGCCGCACCATCTCCCGGACCAGACCCTTGCGTAGCCGAAGACCACCACCAGTTTCCACCATTATCGCTTCCTCAAAGTGTAAATCCGTCGCCACTGGGGACATGCGTGACCGCCTCCGTCCGCCAAGAAAACGTCGCCGGTAGCATCAACAATCGCACCGTCGAGCATCCTCCGACTTCAGCGCGAAGAAAGGCACCGTCCGCGCACCACCCTACCCCCATCCGTCGAATTCATCGATGGCGTAGAGAGAATTAGTGAGAATGCTATGGCTTGAACGGGAGACCGAATACGAATCGGACGCGACAAGAAGGAGAGAAGTTGACGGCTGAGAATACCAAAAATACAGGATGTGCTAAATCTTCCAAAATTAAAAAAGACTATCACAAATGACACACATACCCTCAAAAGTCTAAACTGTACACGCCTAGCACAAAAAAAAAAAACCAAAACTATAGTTGATCTTACACCATCCAATATCCTAATCCAATGATCACTATTTGACCTCATAGTTCTTTATAATACATTAGTCCTCACCTGAATAGATTCCTATATATATATATATATATATATATATATATATATATATATATATATATATATATATATATATATATATATCCTATAATTATGCCTCAATAGAAAAAAAAAAATTTCAAAATTTTTTTTCTACAATCATACTCCTTCAATATATTATTCTGAATTCCCACTTTCTCTAAATTTTTCCTAATTCAAAATGTCTAGTGACCATGAACATTCCCAATGATGAGAATTGGGAGGTTGGGGACTATTTGGTTGAGAAAGCAATTCATCAAATATTGATAAACTAGAGAGTGTCTTTTTCACATTCGATCTACACGTCCTCGAAGGCATATCAATCGATATCGTGAGAATTTGTTGCAAAGACGATTTCGAATGCGAAAATGTTTGTTTTTGCGTATAGTTCATGCACTAGGGGGTATGTTTGAATACTTTCAAGAATGGGTGGATGTTATTAATAAGAAGTTTATCGCCACTCCAAAAATGCACTACTATGTACCATTAGCCAATTAGCATATGGATCACCAATTGATGTAATGGATGGGTATCTACGTATGGATGAATCGACCGCCATTGAATGTGTAATCAACTTCTATCGTGTTGTGTGACAGGACAATTGGGCATCAGCATCTGACCCGAATCATCAGCACTGACCCGAAGGCAACAAACGGTCACCCGTTACACAAAGACGACACATTGATGTAATGATAATTACTCCAACGGCTCTCCATTATCACGACCCAACACTCAATGAATGCTCACCATTACCAGCACTCAATGCAGCTCACCATTATTAGCACTCCGTTACACTCACTAGAGGAAGAGTCGTTGCAACCATAGTATAAATAGTAGACTTGTGGTAGAGGATGGGGACACTTTGTTTTATAATACTCAACACGACTATACTGTACTCAAGATGATTCACCCTCACAAAATACCATTGTACACAAACACTACTGTCATCAAACACTTTGGTACTAGTATTGTTATTACTTACTCATTGTATTGTACTAACACTGAAATTACTCATTATACAGAAATATCATACTTCACTTATTCACAAATTATATTCCGGTAACATATTTACCGTCATTGATGCTTTCATTGAGAGCTGAGGCCAAATCCCAGGCAAAGCTCTACATATTACAAAAGAAGGCTGCCTCGGTGCCTTCCAGGGCAGGGCTTCTGCCTCTTCATCAGCAGTGTTTGCCTCTTCTTTATCTAGTGGCGTTCTACTCATCAAGTGGCGTCGCATACTCAATGGTGTCGCCTCCTCAAGTAGCGTCACCTCCTCAAGCGACGTCACCTCCTCAAGCAGCGTCACCTCTTCAAGCAGCGTCACCTCCTCAAGTGGCGCCACCTCCTCAAGCAGCGCCACCTTCTCAAGCAGCGTCACCTCCTCAAGTGGCGTCACCTCTCAAATTTTGTGAAAATAAAATAAAATAAAACTTTATTCCCTCAGAGTCGGCACGAGATCCGATCTCGCTAGCTACCTGACGGGAGGGTGTTTTCTTGGTAAAACTTAAGGTTTCGCTACGAAAATGCCACACTCTATTCTCTTAGGGCCAGCACGAGATCCGATCTCGCTAGCTACCTGACGGGAGAGTGTTCTTCTAGGTCAAGCCGGATGCTTGATTTCAAAAACACCACACTCTAGTCCCTTAGGGCCGACACAAGATCCAATCTTGCTAGTTACCTGACGGGAGAGCTGACTTTTGACCGAGCCTACGATTGGTCGAAGTGAGCTCGCACACAGAACGCACAAAAAACAAAACAAAAAAAAAACAAAAAACAAACAAAAAAACAAAAAAAAAAACAATAATATAAACTAAACTTTGGCCGAGGTCAACCTCGGCCAAAAATTGGCCAAAGCTTACCTCGGCAAAAAATTGGCCGAGGTTAGCTACTTACTGTTCGAAGAAAAAAAAAACAATGTTTACACATGTCATTACTCCCAAACCACCTCAACCACTCTCGTTGGCTAGGGAGTGGGGGGACTGGTGATAGGACAATTGAGCATCAACACTTGACCCGAATTATCAACGCTGACCCGAAGGCAACAAACGGTCACCCGTTACACAAGGACGACACATTGATGTGATGATAATTACTCCAACGGCTCTCCATTATCACGACCCAACACTCAATGAATGCTCACCATTACCAGCACTCAATGTAGCTCACCATTACTAGCACTCCGTTACACTCACTAGAGGAAGAGTGGTTGCAGCCATAGACCATAGTATAAGTAGCAGACTTGTGGTAGAGGATGGGGATACTTTGGTTTATAATACTCGACACAGCTATACTGTACTCAAGATGATTTACCCTCACAAAATACCATTGTACACAAACACTACTGTCCTCAAACACTCTTGTACTAGTATTGTTATTACATACCCATTGTATTGTACTAACACTGAAATCACTCATTATACAAAAATATCATACTTCACTTATACACAAATTATATTCCAATAACATATTTACCGTCATTGTGTTACAAGTATTTGGAGGCCAATACTTGCGAATACCCACCGCGGCGAATATCCAATGGTTAGTTCACATGCATGAATAGAGTCATGGATTTTCTGGAATGTTGGGTAGTCTTGATTGTATACATTGGAAGTAGCAAAATTGCCTAGTAACTTGAAAGGGACAATTCACATGAAGTGATCACAAAGTGCCAACTATTATGTTTAAAGTGATTGCATCACAAGACTTGTGGACTTGACATGCATTTTTCGAGGTTGTAGGATCTCGCAATGACATAAGCATGCTTAATGAGTTGCCAGTGTTCAATGATATCTTATAGGGAAGTGCACTCGAGGTTTGCTTTACTATCAGCGACATACAGTATAACAGAGGTTATTATCTCACAATAAAACTACCCACAATGGTTGTGTTTCGTGAGGAGCTTCTGAAGTCCAAAGGACTTGAAGAGAAAGAAGTTTAACGAATGTCAAGAGTCAACAAGAAAAGATATGAAGCGGGCATTCGGGGCTCTTCAATCTCATTGGGCAATGATTAAAGATCCATCGCAATTTTAGTATAAGGATGACTTGAAAGATATAATGTGCATGTGCATTATTTTGCATAACATGAGTGTTGATGATAAGAGGGATGCCATAATTGATTGGTCGAATGATGGCGGTAATATGCCAACACAATCGGCTAATTTCTCAACTGAAGAATTTTAAGAATACCTATGTATGAATTTGAGTTACACGATTCTCAAGTACATCAACTTCGTGCAAACTTGGTTTAACGCATATGGAGTATTGTCTAGTGGCACACAGTTGCACCCCCCATATAGAAGGGGGTGTACTTCAATAGGTGGGTTTGAGTCTCAGTGGAGACGATATAGACTCTAGGTTGAGAAAGTAGTCATGAATAAATATTGCATTGTAACATAGTTATTTTGAGTAGTACTAAGAAAACAATAATTAATGTGTTAGTATTTGCTTTTGAATTTTATTTTGTTTCGTAGATGACTTTGAATGAGAATTTTAATATGGTGTTAATTGCTTAAATTAAATTATGAAATTATATTTTGTAATTAAAAAATTATTTTATTTTATTAATTTATTTTAAATCAAATCAAAATTTGAAATCATAATTATAAAGTTGAAATTATTAATTATAGGAAAGTGAATAAAATAATAGATGATGTATAGGAGTGTAGGACAAATAAATTAGGAAAAAATTGAGAAGGATTAGAAAGAAAATAAAGAGATTTTATGGTAAGAGTTAATTTCACTTTAGTCCCTATGACTATTGGAGTGTTGTTAATTTTAGTCCACAAGTTTTAAAGCTATCAATTTAGTACAAGGCGGTTTGACCATTCTCATACATATCATTTGGTGGAGGCAGGCATAGGCGTTTAGGTGAACCATTTGCATATTTACAGATAAAAGCAATATGGAGACACTTGCTCAGGAATTTTAAATTTGAACTGATCTCACCCTTTTCGGAAATCGACTGGAATGTCGTGGTGGTTGGTGTGAAAGGGAAAGTCATGGTAAGGTACAAGCGTTGCAAGCTTTCTATCGACTGAGTGTTGAACAAGACTACAAGATCTTGCAAGAAATGGAGAAAAAGAAAAGAGGATGAGCAAATAACTAAATTTTTCTCAAGATTTTATCCATTAAAATTTTCCAGTCACTTTACGTAGATAATTTGACCAGATGAACTAAAATTGAGAAAAATTGAATAGTTACGGTACTAAATTGACAGTTTTAAAACTTGTGGACTGAAATTAACAACATCCCAATAATCATATGACAAAAAGTGAAAGTAACTCTTTATGGTAATGTAGAAGAGTTGAGCCCATAGAATAAGGAGATTAGGGGAGAAGGGAGGGTGAAGCTATGAAAGTCCTAGTGGTGAAGTGTGGTGTGGAACGAAGTGAAGGGTTGTGTTAAAACGAAGAGTCTAAAGCTCCCCGAGTGTCGTGTCTCTCGCGGATGACAAATTGGAGAATGTGAGTTTCCGATCTTTTATGGTTTAGACAACACAAGAGCAGAACGTATGAAGTGTAATGAAACATAATATCAATAGTGAAAGGTTGGGTGAACTTAAGAAATAAATACGAAATAAAGGCGGATGCGGGCTAGAATATCATGGAGACTGCTTCAATTCATACTGGGGAGATTCGATTTTCCTCGGGGAATGATTGAAGGAGCTCGGAACACGGTCCTAAGTAGCGTCACACTCAAGCTCCCATTCCTCAGTCGGTTGGGGAATATTATCAAACATTTTGCCTACAAGTTCCCTCCGGACCTCATCTTTTTAGATTGAGGGAGGGAGACGTGCGTAGTGGGCTCTCATCCCTTTGCGATAACTCGCCAAAGGGATGATCCTAGAACCTTGAAGTGATCGGGGCCCTCGATCCAACAAGAACATCCAAAACATACACACAATTTCAATAATCCCAAAGAAACCAAACCTCATTCGACATTATAGATTGTGAACACAAACTCTCCATTCTTCATAGCCCCTACCCTAAAGTCTAGCCCTTCATAGGCTTGGATAACATCATATCATTCAAAGAGTAAGACATATTTATAGGAGCAAAGCAAAAAGCAAATAACTTTAGGAAAAGTGAAGGTTCAAGAAAGAATTTCAAAGAGAAATCTAATAACAATGAAAGAGTTTACCCTAGAGGAATTCCAAGCTGTATAGATCCAAGATTCTCTTCTCCAAGAAGTTCTCCTTCCTCCCACTAATTCTATCTAACCCTAACCTAAAAGTGGAGAAATGAAAAAAATAAAAATCCCCTCCTCTAAGCTGAAATGTCCCTTTTATACTAAAATATCGCACAGGGTTCTGGTGCAAGTCCACGCGGCTCACACGCGTGTGGGCATGCGTGGATGCGTACTATAATCAGTCCACGCATGCCACACGCGTGGTTGGGGTCGTGGACGGAGGTTTCTTCATTCGCGTCTCCTTTGTTGTCTTCGGGTTGGTCTTTGCGTGTCCCAAGTTCGGGTTTGTTCTTCTTTTCATTGTTCACGCCTTCCTCGGTTGATTTAAGTCTTTTAATCCTGTGAAAATCTTTTAAGACATACCACACAAAGTTCTTTCGCAATTGTTAGCATAATAACATTAAAATACGTAGATTGCGTCTTTTAACACTTTCGTTTGGCAAAAATTCTTCCTTAATTAATTCCAAATAGCTAGGTACTTTTGGCGTCTATCAGAGGGAGATACCCTAATAGTGAGCACATTTTTAAAATGAGTAGCCAACTCATTCACAATGCACCAATTTACTCCTCCTTATTCTTAATATAACTCTTACTCATTCCGTATTTCTTTCCACCCAGAACCATAACTACATTTCACGCATCAAACTTGATGAAGTTAACAAATTTTTGACTCTCCAAGTTTAAGTTAACAATGTTATTGGCATTGATAAGCGATAAGTGTCTAATTGTCTAACTGTTAAGATTTATTTGCTTTCATTAGCTTGTAGCCATCTCCGATGAAACGAACAATATATATATATATATATATATATATATATATATATATATATATATATATTGGCTCATATGTGGCCTGAAGCTCCCATGCGGTCGTGTGACTGCATTTTTATCGCCGGATTGAGGTAATCTAACGGTGGAAATATAATCTTAGCGTTTAGGAATTTGCAATTTGTGTATGTTAAGTGGAGGGTGTTATGGTAATGTTAGTATCTATATTACGTGAATTGAAATTGTGCATTTTAGTACATGGTGTGGTGCGTTTTAATACATGTTATGGTGCGTTTTATTACGTATGTTGGTACATTTAACTGTGTTGTGGAATGATGTGTTTTAATTCGTCCTTTGGTGCATTTTATTACGTAGAATGGTGTGTATTTTAGCACATGTTTTCTAATAAGTGTAATAGTGCATGTTTATAATCTCGGATGAGGATTTTCAATAAGTGGAATTGTGCATTTTAACAAATGTTGTGGTGCATTTTAATGCGTAGAATAGCGCATATTTTAGCACATGTTTTCTAATATGTATAATAGTGCATGTTTACAGTCTGACATGAGGCATGTTGTGAGGCATTTTAATACGTAGCATGAGGCATTTTATTACACATGTTGATGCATTTTAAGTGAATAAGTGAATTTGGTTATAGTGTGAAATGGTGTATTTTAATCTATCCACTGGTGCATTTTAGTACGTAGAATAGTGTGTATTTTAACACATATATATTGAGTGTTGATTTGCTGACTTGCTGTAATCTAATGGCTGCAAACTAGCTGCACGGCCGCACCTAAGGAGTAGGCTACACATGAACTCTAATATATATATATATATATATATAATATATATATATATATATATATATATATATATATGTATGTATATATATGTATGTATGTATATATATGTATGTATATATATATATATATATATATATGTATGTATGTATATATATGTATGTATATATATGTATGTATATATATGTATGTATGTATATATATGTATGTATATATATGTATGTATATATATGTATGTATATACATACATATATATACATACATACATATATATACATACATATATATACATACATACATATATATACATACCAACATATATATACATACATACATATATATATATATATATGTATATATATATATGTATGTATATATATATATATGTATATATATGTATGTATATATATATATATATAGTCATAATCAGGTGCGACTATGCTCTCCCGTGCGGTTCACACCACTCAATGTTACGAAATACACCACTCAATGTTAAGAAACACACCACACAAATATGCACTGTGGTGTGTTTCTTAACATTGTGGTGCGTTTCATTGTGGTGTGTTTCTTAACCTTGATTGGTGTATTTCGCTAACATTGAGTGGTGTGTGACCGCACGGCCACACGGGAGAGCACGGCCGCACCTGAACCAAAATCTATATATATACATATATGTACGTATATGTATGTACATATACGTACATATATGTACATATACGTACATATACATACATATACGTGAATATATGTGTAACATTTCCATTAAGGGAAATTAATAGTGCAAGTAATGATGGCTTTCAAATAGTCATTATGTGGTTCCAAGTAACAGAAACCGTTACAATTACCTATATTGATGGTTCTATAGGTATATAAGCCAGAGGTCCCCCACTGCTCAGACTACTACTTCATACACCATCTATATTGAACCTGAGACAAGTGGGAGCCATTCTACCAGACACTCTGCTGTAATACTATCACTATCAACACATACAACAACATCATACAAAGGCAATTCTAAAGACAACTATGGTTGGAGGTTAGTCTAATTTGGTTATATGCTTACATTTGGTATCAGAGCCTATTTATCTCTGCCTAGTTGTTTAAATTGCCTATGCTTGCAATTTCGTATTCTGAAAAATACTGCAAATATACTGTATGTGCAATTTGATATGTAATGTTTGTTGTACATGCATATTATATATTCTGTTGCATATTCATATGCGTGTAAATGTATACATTTGTATACTATTAAGTAATTTTTATTTTATTTTTGAAATATTATATACAACTTTTGCATAAATACTTGTATATATACTGGTTTTTTCAAAAAAAAAATCAATAAAACCATTTGTTGGTTTTCTGGCCGGCGACCATGAAGGAATAGATGGTTGCCAATGCGCCTCCCTTTCCGGCGACCTCAATCGCCGCCACAGGGCGGCGCCGTCGCTGGTGGCCCTCTTTTCCAGCCACCTCCATTGGCGGCGGTGGATCAGCGAAAACATTAAAAAAAAAACCTGGCCATCAATGTTGAAATCACTATTTTATGGACTCCGTTTTCCGGCGATTGGCGAGATTGGCTTCTCGCCTGAGCTCGCCGCTGCTACTCTCTCGCTTCTACTCCTGTTGACCGCCATCTGTTGGTGCGGCTAGGGAGTCGGCGGAGAATTGGCGGCGCTGGGAGGATGGTGAGTGGCAAAGCCCGATTCGGCGATCCGGGCGAAGATGGCGATGGCGTTGATGTTGTGTTGAATCGGCGGCAGCGGCGACTGGCGACCGCATTGGCTTCGGGCGGCGGTGGATGGTGGTGGGGCTGTGCGACGGAGGAGTCTTCTCTGTCCTCTCATCCCACCGTCTCTCTGTTTCATCGTCTCTCTGTTTTGGCTGCGCAACTGCTAGGTTTTGTTTTTGTTATTTTGTTGATTATGTTGGGGACTTGGGTCGGGTCCAGTCTTGGGCCTGACCTATTCTTTAAAAAAAAAGGGTTTTGGGCCTGTGTTTATTTTATTAATAATTTTGTATATTAATTGGGCCTTCATTCTATTGTTTATTGATTCTGATTCATATGTTATATAAATATTTGTTTTATTTAATTGGGCCTAAATCATATTGTTTTATTATGTTCATATTTATTGAATTGCTATAATGTTTTGTGCAATTTATTGTATAATATGAACTTTATGTTATTGTAATATGCGTTTTATGTCCAATTAGCATAATATTTATTTTATTTATGCAATTTATATTATGCCTTAGAAAAGCATATTTAGGAATTAGTGAAATTCCTTAAGGTTATTGGACTTTAGCATATTACATAGTACATATAGTTTAGTACAACTACAGTAGTGCCTAAAGGTAGTACGTTAAGTTCAAAGTTCACATATCCTTAAAGCCTTTTTCTAAACCGTGAACATCGTTAACACCTTCAGAACAATTTTGCTATAATGTGAAATTGCATGACCCGGGGAAAGTTTCTTGGGAAGCAAACTTGAAAATTAGCCAATGTGCTACAAGTTCCCTTGAAATCCTACTCTGTCTAAGGAGTTGGTTTTTAATGGGCCTTAGCTCAACCAACTTTCCTGGGAGTATACTTGGGAATTGCATATCATGTTAATTGCATAACTTGTTTTGCCTTTTCAAAATCTATGCCGATGCGATAGTACACTTTTAGTTGATTAAGGAGTAGCCACAGCATCCTTAATTTAATTAACATTGTACATCAAGTTTTTCCGAAATCGCATAAAGTTTAGGCATCAATTGTGATTAATCATACTTAATATAATGAAATTTAGCTCACAGGCAATTTTGTTATATTTATATGATTGATCAGGTTAAAATACCAAACTATGACCATAATTTAGCCCACAAGCAATTATGTGTCGGCATATAGTTTTTGGTAGTTTTTTAACATTGAGAATAGAAATTCAACCTTGTACCCATCTCATTTCTATTCTAATTTTACAAGGTCCATTTTGCGTAAAAATTTAGCCCACATGCAATTTTTATTGCATTCGGATTTTGGATATGCATCATTTACATTGGTAATGTATGCAATTCAGTTCTATTCATGCCTCAAAATTCTAATCCAAACCTTTACCTTTACAGCATCTCAATCCGTTATTCACACAGATTTGAACATCGAAGTTCCAGAACTTAGGGGCGACAACTATAAAATGTGGAAGGAAACTATTCTTCTTAATCTAGGGTGGAAAGACTTGGACTACGCTATTCACAATGAGCAACCGCCTGTCCCCACTAAGGAAAGTACCCAAGATGAGGTTACGCTATATGAGCGATGGGATCAATCCAATCGGCTCAGCACAATGTACATCAAGGCGAAAATATCTAATGGGATTCGGGGTTCTGTTAGTGAAAAGCATAAGGATGTCCGAGCATTGCTCAAGGCTATTGAAGATCAGTTCGTCACTTCATAAAAGGCTTTGGCAAGCACCCTCATCATGAGATTCTCCTCTCTTCGTCTCACTTCCGTTAAAGGTGTGCGTGAGCACATCATGGAATTACGTGACATTGTGGCTCAACTTAAGACTCTTGGGGTAGATATGTCGGATGACTTTCTCGTTTATTATGCTTTGTTTTTGGAAAAGACATTTTATGTACCAAGTTTCTCCCGAAACTTGGTTTCAGTATCCAGACTTGTACCAATGGGTTTTCATTTACATTTCAAGACAAAAGTTTGAATGTTTTTAATAAATCATCTCGTATTGGATATGGTACATTGTCTGATGGTCTTTATCGTTTACATTTACAAAACAATACCACTTATCGTTCATTGCATGTTCATTCCGGTTCTAAAAGATCAAGTAATAGTGAGAACTCCTCCATGTTATGGCATCGGAGATTAGGTCATATCTCCCTTGAACGTATAAAGAGATTAGTAAATGACGGGGTACTTAGTACTCTTGATTATACTGACTTCGAGACTTGTATAGACTGCATTAAGGGAAAGCAGACTAACAAGTCTAAGAAAGGTGTCACAAGGAGTTCAAGCATATTAGAAATCATACACACTGACATTTGCTGTCCAGATATGGATATGCCAGGTCAGAAGTATTTCATCACCTTTATTGATGATTACTCGAGATTTACTTATGTGTATTTGATTCATAATAAAAATGAAGCATTTGATGCCTTCAAGTCCTTTAAGGCTGAAGTTGAGAACCAATGTGGGAAACAAATACATATAGTAAGATCCGACAGAGGTGGTGAATACTATGGTAGGTACACTGAAAGTGGACAAGCACCTGGTCCATTTGCTAAGTTTCTTCAAGAACATGGGATTGTTGCCCAATATACCATCACTACAAAAAATCAGTCATTTAGCAACATAAAATTAGTGGCAGTTTCCGCTAAACACTTATTTAGTGGCGGTTTGTTATAACCGTCACTAATATTATGTTGCTAAATGACTGTTTTTTGTAGTGGGCAATGGCGACGGGCGGAGCT
>CP025650.1:14556272-14637018 GCA_003576665.1 Ipomoea trifida
CGGTTATATAAACCGCCACAAAAAATAAGTGGCTAATTTCTTTTCTGTAACATTTTCCTTCTATGATTTATATATCCTCCATTCTACTATGCTAAATCACTACAAATTTAGTAATAAAAAATTCCTAACCCTAGTTCATAGTCGATCGTCTCTGCCATTGCCGGTCTCTCCAGCCTCTCTGTCGTCTTCGACTCTTTGCTTCTCAGTTTCGACTTTCGGCTTCTCCACTCATATCTCGGCTCTCACAGTCACCGCCTCACGCCATCCGCTCGGCTCTCACAGTCATTTTCTGGTAATTTCTCCCTTTTCTTTTTCTTTTCGACTTTCAACTTTTCCTTGTTCTGTACGAATCAAATTTGCTATCTAAGTTCATCATGGCTTGCTATTTCTCTTCCTCCTTGGAGCGCCGCTTCCTAGTTGAATGCCAAAATGTGTGTTTTTAAAGGTTTTTCTCACTTTCAATTTGGATCTTTGCCCTACTTTTAGGTACTTCTTGCTTGAATTTTGTTAATTAATTTGGAATTTTAGTTCTCTTTTCATTTACCGCTGATAATTCTATAATGTTCTACTATATTCAGCATTTTGCTCTACTTTACATTTAATGCTCATTTTTTAAAATAACATATTTTTCGTATTAATTTTTGAACAATGTGGTTTAAAAAATTGTGTTTTCACGATAGATACGGTAGATTTCTATGTAACTAGGTATACTTGTTCAATTATAGAATTTTCCAGGATAGAAGAAATGCATAATCTTTAACCAACAAATCGTCATCACATATTTCTGTAAAGGAGTGTACAGCTAAGAGAACTGTTAAAGCATGTGTATTGAAGATCACATTGTTACATGCCTTTAGACTAGGTCTTTATCTTTCCTCTATAGATGACACTCATTTTGGAAATGCAAAATTTATTGATTGTGGAGTATAAGGACTCCTGGGTGGAGAAGGTTAGTTCAAAGGCTAATGAAGATTAAAGTATACAAGAATGCACGAATATCATTAACTTTTGAACATATTTAAATGTTAACAGAGCAGGAAGAAGGATCAGAAGACCACCAAGAAGAGTGGCTTATTTACCATAATTTATCTTTCATGAATGTGAATATGCTTTCAACCTTTATCACAGCAAAACCATATGTCTAGGTGCTTAAAATTAACCGCTGTGAACTATGATTTTTTTACCAATCTTTCAAATTCTTTCTCAAAGCACTACGAAGTATTATCTATAGATATGCATAGAAAGCCAAAATAGATTCACCTGCAAGTCTGGGTAAAAATATTCAAGCCATTTATTTATTTTTGTCAGTTCATTGTTACTGTTTAATTGCTGTTCATTTCTAGGATTCTTTGGAGAAGTTTTTCATGGCATTTGGAATGGAACAAAAGTTGTAATCAAAGTTTTCTTGTTGCAAGATTTGACTGTTGAAAACATGGAGGATTTCTGCAATGAAATTTCCATCCTAAGGTATCTTGCCATCTCTCTCTCTTTTATATATTTTTTAATTTTTTTGTTTTGTTTTTTGAAATGGTCATATTGTCCATGTAATCAGCTCTATTTCTTTCAATATGTATTTACACTAACTTGTCTCTTTTGAGTTTTTATCTGCCTCCGGGGCCCAAATTGTATGCCTTTCTCCAACTGCTGTTGATTTATTTATTTGATATTGAAGCATTACTGATTTAGCGGATGTCTTTTCTCGTTTCTCGGTGCTTGCACAAAGCTGCCATATCTGTCCATGGTTACTGAGTACATGGAGATGGGATCACTTTACTATTTGATTCATTTAAGTGGTCAAAAGAAGCTGCTCAGCTGGCAGAGGAGACTTAAGATGCTATGTGATATATGCAGGTGGGTTATTTTTATGTTTAAAAACATTCGTGAAATTATGATTATAGATTTTGTGTTGTAGGTTATTGTTTATTAACTGACTTGTTATTTTCTACCTGCATACTAAGAGGGTTGATGTGCATTCATCGCATGAAGATAGTTCATCAAGATCTAAAAAGTACAAATTGATTTGTGAGAGACATCACATCTTCGAAGTGAGGTGGAGGATGTCATATCAATGAGGTATTAGCTCTATTTCTGAACAAAATGGATTCTGTTAGATGGTCAAGCTGTGGTACGGAATTTGCTTGGTTAGGCTAATTAGTTCAATAGCTTTATGACTTTGTGTTGTCTAAAGTGGTAGAATAACTTCACTTTTGCAAAATATTGTCTTTATGTGATTTGGTCCAACCTATTTATTTGCTGATTTACAGTCATACTTCACTTCTTGAGAAGGATGAGGTTGATCCAAAGCAAATTGGTAGATTGGAAGTTGGAAGCGAGACCTTTATAGACAAAAGCAAATCAATCAAGACATTCCTGATACAAATATTTGAGGTACTGATCCAGTGATGCTGTGTTATCTTTAGCTAATAATGCTCTAATTAGTAGAAATATTAATATTCATTTATTTGAGTTGGTCTATGATAAGTAATAAAACAACTCAAAGTGGTTGTGTATCAATTGTGTTTGTGGTTTGCAGTGGGGGTATATGAGCAATTAGTGTAAATTCTTATCTTTTCTTCATACTTTCATGCTACATGCATGTCTTAACATTGTTCGCAGGGATTCTTCTGGGGAAGCAAGTTGTAGTAGTTTGTTCGAATTTGGTAGGCATTTTCATACATTGCCTTTTAATAAGATGAATCCTATTGTTGGAGAAGTTACTTTCTTCTTCTTCTTCTTCTTCTTTTTTTTTTTTTAAAATGCCTTCGTGTATTTGTGGAAAGACATTTCATGATTTTCATCTATTATGTAATCGTATCAAAATCCATATGGAAAGACATTCCCAAATTACCCTCCAATTCACATTCTCTTCTACTTAAACATGAAATGTAAGTTATATTATATGTTGTATATACAGGCTGAAGGTTGTATGAGCTATTCAGAGGAAAGCAAAAATGAAGATATTAGCTTTTCAATCAATACATACGCTCTCCAAGCTCCTCAGTTGTTTGAGTCCTCGAAGATTCAAAATACTACAAGGAAAAGTCATGACTATCAATTCTCATCCCGGGTGAAAAATGATATTCATCGTCTAGTGATGATGTAAATGGGATATTTCCTTTTGCATGAAACCATCATCATATTGGTGAATAAACTATTATGTTGCTTTATATTTTTCATTTAAAATAATTTTCAGTTATGTATACAGTTCAATTAATATTTAAACAGTTGGTTGTACTTGAATATTGTTTGATATTATTTGATAAATATTCGTTACAATTGATTTTCTTTTCAATTAAATGTGTATGTAGAGTTTGTTTGTGGTTGCAATGCAAATTTGAATGTAGAGATTTTTTTTTAAAAAAAAAAAAAGAAAGAAAAAAAAAACATAATTTTATGAGAATTATAAAAATAAAAATTAAAACACAATGAAAAATTTTAATTTCAGTTCAAAAACTTTCATTACAATTAGATAAGAAATAATTTTAAAAATAATTTAAAAACTAAAGCTTAATTTAGCGGCGGTTATATAACCGCCACTAATATTAAAGTAAAAATAAATAAAATAATTTAATGGCGGTTATGTAAGTGTCGCTAAACTCTAGACAAAAATAATTGATTATTAGCGGCGGTTACAAAACGCGCGCTAAATAAGTTTTCCATTAATTCCCACACTTGTCTAAAACCGCCTCTAAATCCTTCGGACACACTATTTAGACACGGTTTGGGAACCGCCTCTAAACGGTTTAGTGGGTTTTGAACCGCCTCTAAATAACAAATTAACCGCCACTAAATAACCTTTTTGGTGTAGTGCATGCCTGGTTCTCCGGACCAAAATGGTGTTGCTGAAAGAAGAAATCGAACGCTTATTGACATGGTGCGGAGTATTTTTAGCAACTCCAAACTTCCTAAGTTTTTGTGGGCCGACGCGCTTAAGACGGCAACGTATATATTAAACCGTGTTCCAACCAAGGCTGTCCCAAAGACACCATTTGAGTTATTTAAAGGTTGGAAACCGAGTTTGCAACATATGCGTGTTTGGGGATGCCCGTCTGAGGTAAGGATATATAACCCACAAGAAAAGAAGTTGGACCCAAGGACTATTAGTGGTTTCTTAATTGGATACGCACAATCCTCCAAAGGGTATAGGTTTTATTGTCCATCTCATTCGACTAGAATCGTGGAATCAAGAAATGCTAATAAGTTTCTTGAAAATGACATGATTAGTGGGAGGGATAGATTCAATGATTTGATTTCTAATCATGATCATACTGAATCATGTCCTTCTACGTCATCATATAGGTTGATAATAGATTCAAGCACCCCTCAAGATCAAACGGGTATTGAACAACCTATTGAAGAAATTCCACGAGATGCTGATAATATCTCAACCGATTAACCAATTCAGGAAATTCCTGAAGCGGTAGTTGAACCGCTAACTTCTCAAGGAGATGGTAGTTCAACTTTGAGGCGATCTGTTCGAGATAAAAGATCTGCAATTTCTAGTGATTACATAGTGTATCTACAAGAGTCTGATGTTGGAGCTGAAAATGATCCAGAAACGTTTTCACAAGCCATAAATTGTAAAGAGTCTGATTTATGGTTTGAAGCCATGAAAGAAGAAATGAATTCTATGCGGAGCAATGAGGTTTGGGACCTTGTTGAGTTGCCTAATGGGGCCAAGGCCATTGGCTGTAAATGGGTCTATAAGACTAAAAAGGACTCATTAGGCAACTTCGAGTGATACAAGGCTAGGCTCGTTGCTAAAGGATTCAATAAAAAAGAAGGAATCGATTACACGGAGACCTTTTCTCCTGTATCAAAGAAAGATTCACTTCGCATAATCTTGGCTTTGGTTGCACAT
This sequence comes from Ipomoea trifida, assembly GCA_003576665.1. Taxonomy (NCBI): domain Eukaryota; kingdom Viridiplantae; phylum Streptophyta; class Magnoliopsida; order Solanales; family Convolvulaceae; genus Ipomoea; species Ipomoea trifida. The sequence continues at coordinate 14,561,134 of CP025650.1, forward strand.
TTCAATCTTGAATTGCAACAAATGGATGTGAAAACGGCATTCCTTAATGGTGATCTAAAAGAGGTGGTTTATATGAAACAACCTGAAGGATTCTCTTCTAGTGAAGGCAATCATTTGGTTTGCAAGCTCAAAAAGTCCATTTATGGATTAAAACAAGCCTCCCGCCAATGGTATATCAAGTTTGACGGAGTCATTTCATCATATGGTTTTGTTGAAAGTATCTTAGACCATTGTATATACCAGAAGACAAGTGGGAGTAAAATTTGTTTTCTTGTTTTATATGTGGATGATATCTTGCTTGCATCAAATGATAAGGGAATGCTGCACGAGGTTAAACAATTCCTTTCTAAGAATTTTGATATGAAAGATATGGGTGAGGCATCTTATGTCATTGGCATAAAGATCCATAGGGATAGATCCCGGGGCATTCTGGGACTATCGCAGGAAACCTATATCAACAAAGTCTTAGAAAGATTTCGGATGAAGGATTTTTCACCGAGTCCAGCTCCTATTGTGAGAGGTGATAAATTCAGTTTGGACTAGTGTCCAAAGAATGATTTTGAAAGAGAATCCATGAAGAATATTCCCTATGCTTCGGTTGTCGGTTGTCTCGGGTATGTTCAAGTCTGTACTAGGCCGGACATCGCCTTTGCTGTTGGAATGCTGGGACGATATCAAAGTGATCCGGGTTTAGACCACTAGAGAGCTACAAAGAAGGTTTTGAGGTATCTCAAAGGTACCAAGGATTATAAGTTTGTGTTCAGGAAAATGAACACTTTGGACATTGTTGGGTACTCTGACTCGGACTTTGCCGGTTGCGTTGATTCTCGGAAATCAACTTCGGGAAACATTTTCACTATGGCCGGTGGAGCTATTTCATGGAGAAGTGTTTAACAAACTCTTGTCACCACTTCAACATGGAAGCCGAGTTCGTTTCTTGTTTTGAGGCTACATCTCAAGGTGTATGGCTTAAGAATTTCATTTCAGGGCTTAGAATTATGGATTCTATTTCTAAGCCGTTAAAGGTTTATTGTGACAACTCAGCTGCGGTTTTCCTGGCTAAGAACAATAAGAGTGGGAGTCGAAGCAAGCATATCGACACCAAGTACCTAGCCATAAGGGAACGTGTTAAAGATAAGAAAGTGGTCATTGAGCACATAAGCACTGAGTTGATGATTGCTGATCCCCTAACTAAAGGCATGCCACCATTCAAGTTTAAGGATTTTGTTGAGAAAATGGGACTTGCGCCCACTTTGTAAAGTTTGTATACATACAGTTATTGTTATATAAAATTCTTAAAGCATTCAGATATTTTCTCGTTAATGTATTGTGCACATATTTTGTTGAGAAAATATATTTGGACCTGGAATAAACATAAAGTTTATCCATTAAGTTTTGTTTACCACAAAAATGCTTAGAGAATAAGTTACATTGTGATTATAGTATATGCTACTCACCTTAAGAGGACGTATCTCTATAGTTCATGTTTCTTTGTTTTCTTTGAGTTTGTACTTGCACCAAGTGGGAGAATGTAACATTTCCATTAAGGGAAATTAATGGTGCAAGTAATGATGGCTTTCAAATAGTCATTATGTGGTTCCAAGTAACGGAAACCGTTACAATTACATATATTGATGGTTCTATAGGTATATAAGCCAGAGGTCCCCCACTGCTCAGACTACTACTTCATACACCATCTATATTGAACCTGAGACAAGTGGGAGCCATTCTACCAGACACTCTGCTGGAATACTATCACTATCAACACATACAACAACATCATACAAAGGCAATTCTAAAGACAACTATGGCTGGAGGTTAGTCTAATTTGGTTATATGCTTACAATATGTACATATATGTTATATGTACATATATATATATATATATATATATATATATATATATATATATATATATATATATATGTACATATATATGTACATATATGTACATATATATGTACATATATATATATATATATATATGTACATATATATACATATATATAGGATTCTAATCATGTGAGAACAGGGAGCTTAGGTGAGAACGTGAGGTTGTATTCTGGCCCTTGATTATTTGTGATCTGAGGGTGTGTTTTGAATATGGTTTAATTGATATGCATGCGCTGATTTTAAGTGTTAGGGGCAGTTTAGATATTTTTTTTTCCTTTTTTTGTTGGCGGTATAATATGTGGAATTTCCTTGATTTTAGGAGTGTAACCGTGTCAGGATTGTAGTTTTTTCCTGTTGCTTGCGTTCAACGTCGTTTGTAGTTTGTCCTTGTTGCTTGTGTTCGACGGCGTCCTGAACGGCTGTAATTGCTCCAGGTAAGTTTTGTCTTTTTTTTTCCTCTTGTTTTTGTTAGAGAAAATCCTCTCTGACAATCGGAAATACAAGAAATTGGAAACCGAAAAACAAAAAAAATTACAAGGAAAATTAATCCACGTATGATTAAACAATTACTAATGATGAAGGTACCACGCTGGGTTGAGTGGCCTTGGAAGTTGACGGGTGAACTGTATGGACTTCGGGGTGGTTGGAAGCACGAGTCGTGTTGTCACTATCCTTAAAACCTTATTTACCGCCTCCCAGGGTGCTGGAGCGTTGCGGCCTAGGTTTCCCAGGATAAAACGTGCTACGATCCGCCGTTTGAGCACACAAACTTGGACCCGGCGAACTAAAACGTGGGATGAACGCAGATGACTTGAAGGAAAGGATAAGCAGAGTTTTGAGGGAGAAAGTGTTTCGTAGGTGTGTTCTGTGTAGCTTTTTCTTCAAATCAGCTACTTACAACCGAATATATAGTGAAGGATGGGATCATAGCATTAAATCTGGCATTTAATTTCCCATGTGTAACCTTTCCTCCACTAGCGAAATATTAACAGCACTAACTAATCCACTAGCAAGAATTAACTCTGAAATGATGATTGGAATTAATAGATTTTAATTCCGTAATGTCAAGAGTCATTTCTTTCACTGGATCCAGTTGGTGAACGGTCGCAGTTAGAGAGGTCACTAGAGTCGCGGTACGAGACATCGTTCCAATCTGCGTACCTTCGAGACATCAACGCTGGTTCGAGACGTCAAGTAGTCTGCGTACCTTCGAGACATCGTATCAGCCGCTAGACGTCGCAGAGGTCCGTGAGACATCTGACGCGCGCACCAACATGGGCTGCGCGACATCGCACTCGCACGCGAGAGGTCGACTCCGTCCGCGAGACATCCAACTACCTCTCGAGAGGTCAGTTCGATCTCATGTGGTCTGAGATGGAAAACTCGTTCGGAAATAATTTTCCGGACGACATTCGTGCCCGCAGGTGCCGGCGTACATGAGTCAAGCCTTTTCAGGCTCAGTTTGGGATTTGATTTGCACCCCCCTGCGCACGAGAGAGAGCCTCTATGCCATACAAGTCAATTAGCTTTAAAAAGCTTCTTGTATTTATAGTGGTGCAAGTATTCATTCCCAACCAATGTGGGACAAACTACATAAGCTTTTCCATACTTGAATTCCATCTCAAATGGGTCTACTTTGAGAATCAATTTCTCATTCACCCATTATCCATTTTGAGCATATAATATATCGATCTCTTCGTCTAAGAACGAAGAACCCGAATCCACTTTGACCCGACCCAAAATCGAAAGTGGACCCACCTATATTTATACAAAAAAATGGCCACTTAAAATGCCATTTTAGTGCAATTTTCCAACTATCCCCCACATGAATGAATGTGATTTTCAAGGGTAATTTGAAAACGGAAACAACTATGTTCAACGGTTGATTCCTGCATAGCAAAGGTAGGTGTAACCCTTTGAATCTTGCCTCGTGAGATCTATGTACTCTACTAGCTGTACGGTAGAACGCGATGTCTTTGAATCGACTGCCGTTTGTGTAGACATTGACAAATCTCACACAGGAACCTTCCAACCACGTTTTGTTCTCATGACTGTGCCCATTTTGGTCGTGGGACACCGTTGCTGGTTCTGCAAGAGTTTCTAAAGAATTAAGCCCCTTCAATTTGAAGCGACCCTCACTTCTGTCTCACATATGTGATTCTTTCTCGAGTTTCCCGCAACTCAACATATGTCCATTTGACATTGCATACACAACATATGTCAGATGACAATCGAATCATTAAAGCATTAGTGTGCTAGCCTCGATCAGGAGTCACTGTTTTAACGAGGAGTGGTAGGGAGTCTGGAGACCCCCACAGTGACACGCTATTCCATAATTTAGTTGTCCCATTGAACCTAGGTGCCAGCTAGGTTGGGTATCCACTATGGAATTTTTAATCCAAGGGCTTTAGACCCATTCCTCGTGCCAACTTCTCGACAACTTCTTTGCTCAACCCTTTGGTTAGCGGATCCGCTATATTGTCTATTGACCTCACAAAGTCAATCGAGACAACACCAGTTGTGAGGAGTTGTTTAATGGTATTATGTCTACGACGCATATGTCTAGACTTACCATTATAAATCTGACTTCGTACTCTCCCAATTGTTGCTTGACTATCACAATGCACACAAATTGGAGGTACAAGTCTTTCCCAACTTGGAATATCTTCCAAAAAATAGCGTAGCCATTCAGCCTCTTCACAACACTTGTCCAAGGCAATCATTTCTGATTCCATTGTGGACCTAGCTATTACTGTTTGCTTGGAAGATTTCCATGCAACGGCTGCACCGGCTAGTGTAAACACATAACCACTCGTGGATTTAGAATCCTTAATGTCAGATATCCAGCTAGCATCGGTATACCCTTCAAGTACAGCGGCATATCTTACATAGTGCAGTCCGAGATCACGAGTATACCTCAAGTATCTCATGACCCTTACTATTGCCTTCCAGTGCATCTCACCGGGATTGCTAGTATACCTACTAAGTTTACTAACAGCAAAGGCAATATCCGGCCTAGTACAGCTCATAAGATACATCAAGCTACCAATTACCCGAGCATATTCTACTTGAGAGATACACTCTCCGTGGTTCTTGGTTAGTTGAAGATTTGTATCAAACAGTGTATTAGCCAATTGATTATCATCCTTGTTAAACTTTTCAAGGATTTTATCAACATAATGAGATTGGCTCAACACAAGACCATCAGGTCTTTTAATGATCTTAATCCCGAGGATTAAATCAGCCAAACCCATATCCTTCATGTCAAATCTTGTATTTAACATGTTCTTGGTAGACTTGATCATTCGATCATTACTACCAATGATGAGTATATCATCCACATATAAACAAAGAATGACATAGCCATCTACCGTTTCGTTTATTTTGAACCCATTAGTTAACATCGAGTGGTCAAACTTCTCGTGCCATTGCTTAGGCACTTGCTTCAAACCATAGAGCGATTTAACTAATTTACATACTTTCTTTTCTTGGCTCGGAACCACAAACCCTTCGGGTTGGTCCATATAGATTTCCTCATCTAATTCGCCATTTAAGAAAGCTGTTTTCACATCCATTTGATGAACTTCTAAATTCCGCAATGCGGCTATGGCAAGAATCATCCTAATGGAGTTTATTCTCGTCACAGGAGAATACGTATCGAAGTAATCAAGGCCTTCTCGTTACCTGTAACCCTTGATTACAAGTCGAGCCTTATACTTCTCGATGGAACCATCCGGTTTCATTTTCCTTTTAAAGACCCACTTGGATCCTAAAGGTTTACAACCTGGAGGAAGATCAACAAGTTCCCAAGTGTGATTCTGTAGGATAGAATCCACCTCACTTTTGATCGCTTCCTTCCACATTGGACCCTCCGTAGAAGTCACAGCTTCTTATAAGTCTGAGGTTCGTTTTCAATCAAACAAGAGAGAAAATCTGGTTCATTTTCTATCAAACAAGTTAGAGTATTCGAATCATACTCTAACAAGTAAGTTAGAAAATCGGGACCAAATGATTTCTCAACTCTCGCCCGTTTACTACGTCTCGGCTCAAGCTCGGGTTCTTCCTCAGAATACCCGACAACATTGTCCATAGCAACATCAACCTCTCGAAGTGATGTACCTGGTCCGTCCATCTCTCGAAGTAACATAGTCGGTCCATCAACCTCTCGAAGTGACGTACTTGGTCTGTCGACCTCTCGAAGTGACGTACTAGATCTCTCGACCTCTCGAGATGATGTACTTGGTCTTTTATCAGACCTACAAGGAAATACATTTTCAAAGAAACTTACATTCCTTGATTCGAGTATAGTGTTCTTATGTACGTCCGGATTATGGGACTCGTGTACTAAGAACCTATAAGCACTACTATTGTGTGCATATCCAATAAAGATACAATCCACCGTCTTTGGACCTATCTTTATTTTCTTAGGTGTTGGAACCAAAACTTTGACAAGACACCCCCACACTTTGAGGTATTGGTAAGAAGGTTTCCTACCTTTCCACAGCTCATAAGGGGTCTTATCGAGCTTCTTGTGAGGTACCTTATTCAAAAGGTAATTACTTGTCAAAATCGCCTCACCCCACATGCTTTGAGGTAGGCCCGAACTTATAAGCATCGCATTCATCATCTCTTTCAATGTACGATTCTTACGTTCGGCAACACCATTCGATTGAGGTGCATAAGGTGTAGTACGCTCGTGTATTATTCCAACACTCGCACAAAAGTCTCCGAGAGGTACTTCATACTCACCACCTCTATCGCTTCTAACCTTTTTAATCTTTCGATTAAGTTGGTTTTCTACTTCATCCTTATAAAGAATGAATTTTTCCTTGGCTTCGTCTTTGCTTTTTAGCAAATACACATAGCAAAATCGTGTGCAATCATCGATAAACGTGATAAAATATTTATTACCACCTCTCGTTTGAATCGATCTAAAATCGCACAAATCGCTATGTACCAATTCTAGTGGCTCAGTCTCCCTTTCAATCGATTTGAAGGGAGTTTTAGTTAGTTTTGCCTCAACACAAATTTCGCACTTATTTGTATTAACTTGAAAATTAGGGATATGGTTCATGCTAATTAATCTACGCATAGAATTAAAATTAACATGACCTAGTCTACCATGCCACAAATTTGAAGACTCAAGAAAGTAAACGGAATTAACTTTGCTTTTATTGATAATCGGCATTACATTGAGCTTGAAAAGCCCGTCAGTTACATAACCCTTACCAACAAACATCCCTAACTTTGACAAAACTACTTTGTCCGATTCGAAGACCATCTTGAATCCATGCTTGTTCAACAACGAGCCAGAAATAAGATTCTTCCTAAGGTCCGGAACATACAAAACATTATTCAATGTTAGTTCCTTCTCGGAAGTCATCTTCAGAATCACCTTGCCCACGCCCTCAACATTGGACTGAGCAGAGTTTCCCATCCAGATCTTTTCACCCTCAATGGCTTCAAAGGTATTGAACATACCCCGGTTGCAACATAGATGCCTAGTTGCACCAGTGTCGATGAACCATTCGCGTGGGTTAGAGCCCACCAGGTTCACCTCGGTGACCATAGCCGAGAGGCTAATCTCAGCCACCTTTTGGTTCATATCACCAACCATGTTGGCTTTAGAACCCTTGTTCTTTTTCTTTGGAGCCTTGCACTCCATGGACTTGTGGCCCGTCTTGCCACAGTTGTAGCATTTCCCTTGGAACTTGCCCTTGGAAACACCACCTTTCGGACCCAGTTTTTTCTTGCCCTTCTTGGCCTTCGTGGAGCTTTGCCCGTGCTCCACCACGTTGGCTTTGGCACCTCCCACGAGAGGTCCTCTTCCATCACTGGTCTTGTTTCCTTCCTCAACACGAAGTCGCTGGATCAGGTCCTCTAGACTCATCTCCTTTCGCTTGTGCTTCAGGTAGTTCTTGAAGTCCTTCCACCCCGGAGGCAGCAAGTGGATCATTGACGCCACTTGGAAGGCTTCACTGATTGGCATGCCCTCGTCATGAATCTCGTCAAAGAGTAATTGCAACTCTTCAACTTGACTCAGCACGATTTTTGAATCCACCATCTTGAAATCAAACAACCTGCCAACAACAAATTTCTTGGCCCCGGCGTCCTCGCTTCGGTACTTGTGGTCCAAAGCTTCCCACAGTGCCTTAGCCGTGCCAATTTTACGATACACATCGTAAAGGGAGTCAACCAACCCATTCAGAACGTAGTTGCGGCAAAGGAAGTCAGAACCCTTCCAAAGCCCAACCGCCATTACTGACTGAGGGTCTTGTTCCTTCACAACTGGAACTGTCTCGCTCAAGAATCTTGACAAGCCGAGAGTAGCGAGGTAAAACAGCATCTTTTGCTGCCACCTCTTGAAAAATGCTCCCGAGAACTTGTCTGGTTTTTCAGCCGAACCACTTGGTACCGTAGGTACCCTCATCGTGGGGATATACCCCTCCGAACTGACACCCCCTTGTGAACATACGTTCACTAGTGCCTGGGAATGTGCAACATTGTTGCCGTTCCCCCCACTGTTGTTTTCGACAACATTAGGATTTTCATCCCCATGGTTGGCTACTGGCAACACGTTTTCCATCTCTTTCCAGAAATCCGTAAGTCAGAAGAAGTAGAAGAAGAAATAAGGTTTTAAGATTGTTAGGAAATATACTCCTGACAATCGGAAATACAAGATATTGGAAACCGAAAAACAAAAAAAATTACAAGGAAAATTAATCCACGTAGGATTAAACAATTACTAATGATGAAGGTACCACACTGGGTTGAGTGGCCTTGGAAGTTGACGGGTGAACTGTATGGACTTCGGGGTGGTTGGAAGCACTAGTCGTGTTGTCACTATCCTTAAAACCTTATTTACCGCCTCCCGGGGTGCTGAAGCATTGTGGCTTAGGTTTCCCAGGATAAAACGTGCTACGATCCGCCGTTTGAGCACACAAACTTGGACCCGACAAACTAAAACGTGGGATGAACGCAGATGGCTTGAAGGAAAGGATAAGCAGAGTTTTGAGGGAGAAAGTGTTTCGTAGGTGTGTTTTGTGTAGCTTTTTCTTCAAATCAGCTGCTTACCAACGAATATATAGTGAAGGATGGGATCATAGCATTAAATCTGGCATTTAATTTCCCATGTGTAACCTTTCCTCCATTAGCGAAATATTAACACCCACTAACTAATCCACTAGCAAGAATTAACTCTGAAATGATGATTGGAATTAATAGATTTTAATTCTGTAATGCCAAGAGTCATTTCTTTCACTGGATCCAGTAAGTGAACGGTCGCAGTTAGAGAGGTCACTAGAGTCGCGGTACGAGACATCGTTCCAGTCTGCGTACCTTCGAGACATCAAGCAGTGTAAGCTGCGAGACATCGTATCAGCCGCTAGACGTCGCAGAGGTCCGCGAGACATCGGATGCGCACGCCAACACGGGCTACGCGACATCGTACTTTTGATGTCTCCTCGTTCGAAAATATTACATAACTTAGCCCGCAAGACCTGCCAATTTTTCGGACGACATTCGTGCCAGCAGGTGCCGGCGTACACGAGTCAAGCCTTTTCAAGCTCAGTTTGGGATTTGATTTGCAACCCCCCTGCGCTCGAGAGAGAGCCTCTATGCCATACAAGTCAATTAGCTTTAAAAAGCTTCTTGTATTTATAGTGGTGCAAGTATTCATTCCCAACCAATGTGGGACAAACTACATAAGCTTTTCCATACTTGAATTCCATCTCAAATGGGTCTACTTTGAGAATCAATTTCTCATTCACCCATTATCTATTTTGAGCGTATAATATATCGATCTCTTCGTCTAAGAATGAAGAACCCGAATCCACTTTGACCCAACCCAAAACCAGAAGTGGACCCACCTATATTTTTACCACAAAATGGCCACTTAAAATGCCATTTTAGTGCAATTTTCCAACAGTTTTTGGTTTCGTTGTCAATGAAGAAAGCTCCCAGGTCGTTTACGCCAATGATATGCGGGGTGTATGGTGGCTATTTGGTTTGTTTCTGCGTTTCGAGTAATCAGTAGGGGGCCTTGTTTTTGGTTTTGGTGTGTTTTAATGGTATTCATGTTTGTGCTATCGTAGTCTTTTTGCATGGGTTAGGTTGGTACTGTGTTGCCATGGGTAGAGTGGTACTGTTGATTTGGGTGGGGTGATATTCATGGTTTAGTTGAATTCTTGCATGGGTGAACTTTGTTGCAGTGCATTCAAAGCAACCAATGCAGTGCAAATCTTTATATGTATCTGAATTCACACTTTTTATTTTGTTGTTCGATCGGGCAGTGGGTTGCTTAACGTTTGATCAATGTTCCGGATGGTTTGTTATTTATGGTTGGTTGTTCCAGATGCTTTGTTATTTATGGCTGGTTGTGTGGGTGTAATTGTGTTCTCTTTATTTAATATTCTTTATTTTTTGCGAGGTAGATGATTGCGGGGATGATTTTTTTGAGGATGGGGTAGTATGTCGTGTGGAGATATCACCCGGGTCAACAAAATATTGGTGTCCGGTGTTGGATGACGGTAGTAATCCGGTTGAAGGCCAGTTGTTTGAAACATTTGGGGGTGGAGTTGATTTTTATCAGAAATATGCTACCATGGTGGGGTTTGATATTAGGCATAGTACTGTGAAAAAGGATAGGGATGGACAAGTTGTGTTGAAGTACTTGGTTTGTAGTCGTCAAGGGTTTAAGTCGGTGTCTGAACGTACCTCTAAAATTTTAGAGGGGGAAGGTGATGATAGTGGATCAGTGACTGAAAAGCGACGTCGGATCTCTAATAGGGTGGGGTGCAATGCTAGAATTGTGTTTAAGATGCTCGTTACCGGTGGTTATCGTGTGTTCTCTTTTGAGGATAGACACAATCATTCGTTGTGTTCTCTAATGTCTAAGCAAGTTTTGAAGGTTCATCGTAACCTTGATTTTGGACATCAAACATTTGTTGCAAATTGTGCGAAGGCAAATATTGGGACAAGTCAGTGTTTTAGGTTGTGTAAGGAGTTTATGGTGGGTTATGAATATGTCGGAGGGACAAATGTCGATTTCCAAAACTTGAGACGTAACCTTCGTACATATATTGGGGGGTGTGATGCACAGTTGGCAATTGATCAATTGTTTGCGAAAAAGGAGCAATGTGGTGCATTTTTTTTTATAAGTATGACATGGATGAGAACGACCAGTTACGACGTGTATTTTGGGATGATCCGGTGGCAATCCGAAATTGCTCTGTTTTTGGGGACATTGTTTCGTTTGACGCTACCTACTCACAAATAGGTACGTACTTAACTACCCTATCATGTTTTTTTTAGGCTATCATGTTTTATTTCAAAATGGAGCTGCTTTTGCATATTATTAGAGCATAAATAAGTTATTAAATACTTGTGCAACTTTATGTGCAGTGCGTATGTGGTTTGTGCATAGTATTACTCAGCATCACAATTACTAAGTGTTGTTTCCTCAAATTCTGTTTACTACATCGTATGAAGCTACAATAAAATTTTAACCCACCAGTGCAATCACAGTATACTACCAGTGCATAGTGTAGTATTTGAGTCCACTGTAGTGCAAACTAGAGCGCCGTGCAGTGCAAAACCACATATGGGTAGCCTTGAATGCATTTACTGTATTCATTTATCAGCGCAATGATCTTGGATTGTAATCTTCTCGCGTATGTGCATTTATGTGCTAGTAACTAGTAATTTATTGTTCACTTATGTGCAGGTACAAATTGGTTTTTGTCCCATTTACAGGTGTGGATAATCACAAGAGGTGTGTAACTTTAGGAGCTGGCTTGTTAACCAAAGAAGATATCCCATCTTACGTTTGGTTGTTGGAGAGTTTTAAGGAGGCCATGGGACGTGTACCATCATGCTTTGTGTCAGACCAAGATGCGGCTTTGAAGGTAGCGTTGGCTCGCGTGTACCTTGATTCACGACACCGGTATTGCATGTGGCATATTATGTCTAAAGTCAGTGAGAAGGTGGGACCCGTATTGTCGAAGGATGAGGTCTTTCGGCGCCGGTTAAATGCAATTGTGTGGGATCAAATGCAGGACGTTGATGAGTTTGAAGGCCAGTGGCGTGGATTGGTGGAGGAGTATGGTTTGGTGGATCATGTTTGGCTTACACAGTTGTGGGAGGCTTGATCATTTTGGATTCCTGCCTATTTTAAAGATATGTTCATGTGTGGATTAATTCGTACCACATCCCGTTCTGAAGGGGAGAACAGTTTTTTTGGGAGGTTTTTCACTCTCACTTCTAGTCTAGTCGAGTTTTTCAGCCATTTTAATTCTGCAATAGAAGCTCAAAGGCATGCGCAGTTGAAGCTTAATGCTAAGTGTGAGGGTTATTACACTGATTTAAAAACACCATTGACGATAGAGCGTCATGCATATGCTGTGTACACTGTTACTATTTTCCACGAGGTGCAGGCTGAGATCTATGCCGGTTGTTTTTCTTGTCGCGTCGTGTCTTTGCGTACTAGTGGGGATGTCGTCTTCTATGAAATAAAGGGGGATGGTGACCATCAGTTCAGTGTTCTATTCAACCAATTAGATCATATTGCAACATGCAGTTGTGCTCTCTACCAGCGAATTGGATTGCTTTGTCGTCACATTTATATGGTGTATAAAGATGCTCGGGTTGAAAACATCCCTACTTGCTATATTCTTGCTCGTTGGACTAGAGGAGTTTGTTTGCAGCATGTGTTTGAGGTCAACGGTGAAACAGTTGATTTGACTGCTGGTGTAGACAATACCAAATCATTAGTTAAACAACTGTGGACTGAGATATATTCGTGTGTGGGATTAGCAGGTTCTGATACTGACCGTGTATTGCAGCTCACACGGGTGCTTCGAGAGCAGAAGCGCGCTTTCATGGGTGATGGAAATGCCTCAATAGGTTCAAGGGGAAACAATCCGCTAATCCAGTCATTTTGCGGCTCGACCCCATCCATAGCGGTTTCTATCAAGCCCCCAATTGTTGCAAAATATAAGGGTAGTGGGAGAAGATTGAAGGGTGGAAAGGAGAAATCTATGAAGTCTAACTTGATAGGGGGCGGAAGTGCCATGGCTGCGACAAACGCGATGGCCATGATAGTTGGAATTATCCAATTTTAAAAGCAGCTGAGGAGAGAAAAGCAGCCGAGGTGAATAAAGCTTAAAGGGTCCGCACCTGGAATTTGTTTTTCTACATTTAAAAATTGTAACTATGATACTTTATTTATTTGTATATTTTTTTTGACATTTTCATATTCTGTCTGTTTGCCTTTTTCTTTTTCATCGTTTGATTACAGTGAGAAGTTTCATTTAGCACTGTAGAAGTAATACACACCTTTTTTAACTTAAGTCATGAGTAGTGGTAAAATTCACCTTCTACAGGCATATATCATACATTTGCATAGAGCCCTAAATCTGTGCAAATCATGGAGTGTGTTATAAATGCCTATTGCACTGCTTAAATCCTAAATTTGCACTACACTAAGGATGTGGGATTAAAACCATATTGTACTGCATTTATACAAAACTTGCACTACGCCAAAGATCTGTCCTCATACTAAAGTGTTATAAAACCAATATTGCACTGCAAATATCCCAAACTTGCACTGTGCCAAAGATCTATCATAATACTGAAGTGTTATAAAACCAATATTGCACTGCATATATCCCAAACTTGCACTGTGCCAAAGATCTGTCCTCATACTAAAGTGTTATAAAACCAATATTGAACTGCATATATCCCACACTTGCACACCGCTATCTGTGCGAATCATGAACATCAATAAAGGATCATATACTAGTGGAGCCATTCAGCACCCGCAAATTAACTGCAAATCTAAAATTATTCACTATCAAGTACCTTACGGGGAAAACAAGCGTGTAATAAATAACCCATTTCATTCCACCACTCTCAACTTATCACACAGTATCATTAACAAAAATCCTCACTTTAAGGCTGAAGTAATTATTTTCAAAAACAAAAAAGGCTAAAGTAATTCTTCGAAACTACTAAACAGTAATATTCTTTATGTTCGCGGAACATCTGTCCAAAAAGTAAATGAAATAGTTTAATATTCCAAATCAGCTTGCTCACTTATCTCCCATCATCACGTTACGTGTATCTTACGCTAGAATATGCTTGATAATCAACCCTCTATGTGAGTTCAAATCTGACATTAGTATGTCATGCATATATTTTTGTCGGAGTTTACGGAGCTGCACCCTATTCCCTTTTTCTAACCCACAGTCCCATGTGTGGGAAACTTCCCCATATACGTCTCCATATGCCTCATGGCATAGATTGCACAGTCTACTTTGTTTGTTGTATCTCGCCATGACATCCTCATTCATGTAGGCTTGAAGTTGCTCACAATAGCAGCTCTTAGTGGTTGCTTCTTCTTCTCTAGGTATGTGGCAAACATATCAATCTGATTCGCACCACAAAAAAAAAAACGGTGTGTAAGATTCAAGTAAAACGAACCGAAGCGACAAGCTCACCAAGCAATGAACATACAAATTGAAGTTGAACTAACCAAATCATCTGGAATTTCCTTGTACTTCGCTTTCTTAGTGGTGAGGAGGGATGAGTTATCTATAATATCAAACCGACGAGTTCGGGTGTTGATGCACATAACTTAGCAGTGGTTTGCATCTAATATGGGGAAGAAAAACTGCTCACAAGTAAAATATTCACAAAATTAGTATTTAGTTATTAATTTAGTTCTTACAAACAGTAATACCAGGTCAGAAAAATTTGTGCTAACCAAGTCAACTGTAGCACGGTTGATGTGGGGTGATTGTGCCAAAACTTCATCCAAACTGTCAGTAAACCACTTTAACCGTTTGGCACGGCTAGCGATTGCATTCACAACAGTATTCAGCTGAACAAAGAATAAGAAACACACACAATCATGGCTGAAATCAGAGATTCGAAGTAAATTTGTTTTAACAATCTAAGCCAAATAAATGTACCTGACCATCATAGGGTATGGATGGAGTTCCAGTAAGTGTATTTACGTACCGTTGTATTCGGAGAAGCAAACAATCGGGTGGGTCTGCCCTGCGTAGTTCCTTTCTCCCTCTTATTCAGCACACAACTCCAGCAGTCGAGCACGGCTACACGAACTTGGGTATCAAATTGCAATGACCAAAAGTCTTCCATACGGGCTATCCTCTTGTTATAACTGAACACGATCTCATTGCTATCCTCATAGTTTTGTTCACTAATTAGATACCTGGACACCCAAATATAACATAAATAGGGACTAAACATACTTGATACGTTCGTTGTGGTTGAACACCCAACGCCAAAGGACTAACTGTGATGCCATAGGAGATTCGTGCATTTTCATAGAACCAGAAACACCTCTAAACCTATTCATCAGGTTTGCACTGACCATATCCGTTTGTTGTGGCCTTTTCTCATGTGCTGCATCCTTGACCGGCGCCATTCCTAGTACAGCACCTTCGGCCCCGCTCAATACATATGTGGGTGGGTTTATATTCTGAACGCAACAACAAATAAAAAGAAAGAAAAAATAAACAAACAATAAAAGTTGCGTAGTTGACCTTAAAAAAATGGTATGTTGAACTACTTTATTCAAACCAATTTTACCTGCTGTGCGGGAGTCCTCATCTCTGCATCATGCTCCATACCTTGGGGTTTACCCGATGTATATCCTCAGCTTGCTCCCTGGTGCCACCATAAACACCAATTGAAGCCTGATTTGTGGTGCAATCCGCCGCATGGTCTTCAAACCCATGCCATTCTTGTCCACCTTGCGTCTGAGTTAGGCCAAGACTAAAGCTTGGTCTGTCCGCCGCATGCTCTTCAAACCCATGCCATTCTTGTCCATCTTGCGTCTGAGTTAGGCCAAGACTAAAGCTTGGTCTGTCCTCTAGCGCTCGCTTCCGCATAATTGCATTCTTAATTTCTTCTACAACAGCAATATGAGCAGGGTCTGCCCAAAAGGCTTCTTCTTGTTGACGGCTGATAAACACTATTTTTATATTCAATTTAAATTAATTCTTATAATAAATTAGTTTTATTTATTTTACATTATATTTATTTTAAGTATTATTTTATATTTCGTACCTAATATAATAGTTAGTTGAATAATTAGACTTAATGAACCTATTAATAAAAATTAGGCTTAGTTAATTATTTGAGATAATTATTATCTTTTGTATTATTATTTGGCTTAAGTATATATTTATTATTTTAATGTTATTTAGTCTAATGAAATTGCTAATTTCCTTTTCCCCCTTTTTCTTATGTTTTGTGCATGAGAATGTGAGATGAGGGCAGCAGATCGTGCATGCGCGATTCAAACGGTGGCTCCGGAAGATTCATGGTGCAGCGGAAATTTCGTACGCAAATTGATGCTAACCAACGATTTCGACCGAAATTTATTGTAATGAACGGATGAAATTCACCCAACATTAGTATAAATAGGTGTGGAATTCAGTAGTAAAAGTCGTCAAGTTTTGTACATAATCTTATTTATATTGTAAGCATCTCTGCAATGTCCTGCTGAGTTCTTATTTTTCCAATTCGAGGATTATGGAAGTTTGATTTTACAAGACTAGTAAGCTTTATTTAGGCTAAATTATTCTTTGCGCTTTATTATCTATATATCTTCTATTATATTCATATATATGAATTATTGCTTGTTAATTGTTGCAAAAGGACCCATTGTTCAATTATCAAGTTATTAAATTGCTAGTTAGAACCTTGAATCCGTAATTGTTTAAGTGTTCTGATGTTGGTAGCAAATAGCACAATTTGATTATAACTGATTTTCAGTTTGTGTTATGGAGATATATAGTCTAGCTTAAATGAACCGAGCTTATGAGTTTGTTGGCTAGGATTGGTAGTCTTTCTAATTCGATAATGCTGGTAGTAAATTAAATCCTAAGAGCTTGTTTAGGGTTGTTTATTAGCTAGGGAAGTAATTAAAGAGCTTGTTTTAATTACCGACGAAGTAAGGAAAGACAGGTTGTTAGAGCTTGTTAATAACCATAACCAATCTAGTAAAGAGTAAAGTTAGTTTGGCTTGCATATCTATATCTGTCTTGTTAGAATTAAACTGATATTATGCCTTGGGTTGGATACTAGTTGTCATTGACATTTACTTGATAATTATTTGCTATTTGATATTATTTTCCATTGTCCATTTTATTGTTGCTATTTAAGTTTCGATTCTCATTTCATTATTTATTAAATCTATTGCTAAAGATAAGTCTAACCAATCTCTGTGGGTGCGACCTTACTCATCGCTAGTGCAATTCATAAGAGTAAGTATTTATTATTTGTTGGTTTCGACTCCCATCAACTGCTAGTAGGCTCTTGTGTTTTGTTGTCTTTTCTTTTCATTCCCAATAGCTTTTCGGCTGCTTCTAGTACCACTTTGAAGTTTATGTCATCATATATCTCCTCCGGGCTTCATTCACCATTTGCACCAGCTCAACAACTACTGCCACTAGTAATTTTGTTTTCGCAGCGAATTTCTCCACAAAACACTGCTAAAAAACCAGCAATTATTCAATAAAACCCAAAACAAACATGTTGATACCAATTGCAAATTACTACAATCTCAGTATTTACAGCAGAAACTGTATGACTTCAAAACATTTTACCCGGCTTGCTTTACCTTTGAAGCCTCCCCACCTTCATGTTCATTTGCACAGCTGGGTTCCCTCAATGGAATGTCTACTGATCCCAGCCCAAAGCCGCCGCCCCTAATCTCAATGAATTGTTGTTCGTTCATTAGCTTAGTTGTCCACCCGGTAAAGGCAGGAATAGCTCTCGGGATGCCACGTGCTCCAACCACCACTCTATCCAAGTATAGCATCTGCAATATGTCTCAAAGTAGTGTAACAAAAAGAATTATTAATGCTGAACTATTTGGCTCATGGTATTTAAATCCGAAAGACCGAACTCACTTACGGTAAAAAAAAAAGTACTAGGCCAGTAAATCGCTGCATCATGTCATCCACCCAATCATGGTGTGTTTTAACTAACCGCTTTAGTAAATATCCACACCAATCCAGCTCCCGAATCCTTTCTACATCCTCCAACTGGTGCAAAAATTGTTGATTTGCATACCCACTTTGCGTGCCCTCAATAAATACTGTCGCCACGGCCACACAGAAGTGGCGTTTGAACCACTCTCCCCCATCCCTACACGTCGACATGATGTCACAAATCTTTCGCAACGTAATTGTGTAGTCCCTTTTCCCCATCTCACCCCGCCAGTCACGCAATTCACGACCAACCTTCTGGCTAGGCCGACACATTATCTTTGTTGTGCCTAATGGTATCCCCAGGGTCGTTGCGGCATCTTCTTTAGTGATTTCTAAGGTTTTCCCTTCGCCTAATTCGAGTGAAAGGTTAGCTGGGATGAAGTGTGTCACTAACCACCGCCCAAGCCGAAGTGGTGGGTCGGTAATCTCAAGCATCAACTCACCTGACATCCTTATCTCATCAACAGCCTGTTTTTGCCGTGCATTGAAACCTTTGATTGCCCAAACAAAATCTCTAGCTGTGCAACGAGTATTAAATGACGGAAACCTTGATTGCTCATCCAAACTCAATTCTGGCTCAGCAGTATCTTCTTTTAGCCCCTCCAGGTCTGGGTCTTGCCTCTCCACAACATTTCTTACGCCCAAGCTCAACCTGTTACAAGAACAAGTGACTACACCATCCTCAGGTATGAATTGATCCCGCTGTCGTTTTGAACCTTCGATGGAAGAAAAATACAAGGTAAGAATTACAGTTGCTCATAACCCCTTCATTTACTTGTAATGATGTGCAACTATATAATCACACTGCTTCTGTACTTAAATTTCCCTAATCTAATGCCAATTGCACTACAGCCAGAATTTTAAAACAAACAATCCCATATGCATCTGCACGGCAATTCCATATTCCAGATTTTTAAATTATATTATATTCATTGTACTTTTTACCTCCCCTTTTTAAAATGGCACTTTAAATGCAATTATATTCTCAGCCTAAAGAAAATAAAACAGATGTGCACAACACTCAAACTCACCACAAATACAATCTTTGCACACCACCTTCCCGTAATTCACGATGACATTAGAGTACTCAACTAAACTTTACTGTAAGCTAAACAAGGAGAAACTTTAATCATGTACTCTCAATCACTATCCCCTGACACAGCTACGGCCCTAAGTTGCTCGCACAATACACGTAAGAAACACCGCCGCCGTAACCCAACTTCGCCTAAACATGCACGGCTTTGAACGCAGGATTACACATTCAACATTAAGATTTTCACATTCAACTACCCAACCTTTTTTAAATAAACAAACAATAAAACACGAATGGAATAGTCCAACATTACCTCTGTCCATGTCGCAGCTTGAATACCTCAATCCGGAACCACGTTTACGTAAGCCGGAACTGGTTTCGCCTTCGCACATTGGATGTCGCAGCTCTCCGTCATTCTACGTTTTAGTGGACGATTCGGATGGGAAGTCTTGTTGTTGGTGGATGTCTACTGTGCAAATCAATTCAAATAAACCAAAATTCTCGGTGCTGGCCGATTCTATTGTATTAACCAATTTACATATTTCCCCCTCTAATATCACCATCTGAAAGAAATCCATAAAATAAATGTTTGCGTTATTTTAATCTTGGACCGTCCAAGATTTAGAATTAGTGGCTAGGATACAACCTCACGTACTCACCTAAGCCATTGTTCTCACCTGATTGGGAACCTATATATATATATATATACATATATATATATATATATATATATATATATATATATATATATATATATATATATATATATATATATATATATATATATAAGCATTTGTATATTGAAGATCAACAAGAACATGCAAGGTAAGAATAGTAGTACGAAAGCAAGGGAATGTTCTCATTCTTCTATCACCTTACAAACCAAGGTTACAAACATATATATACAATAAAGGAGGTTACTAATGGCATACATAATTAGACATAAATATGTTCGTTACAATTTTTACACATTATGTTCACATTTAATTTTATTCATAACAATAACTATATATTTTGTCTTTTAGTAACTCTGACTAGAATCTTGGACTTGATGATTTTAAGATTATTAAATAACTAAAATTGCCAAGGACTTGTGGTCTAGTTGCATCAAACCCTTCCCTTTATACGGGAGGTGGTGGGTTTGAGCCTCAGTGGAGGCGATACTGATTCTTGTGCGACTGCATAACCGAAAGATATCATAATCTAGAAGTGACTGCATAACCGAAAGATGCAAAAGGACTTACTCAAGTTAGAGTGATTGAACATACCAAAACTTATTGAGTTGAACCCAATAAGGCATATTTTACACTATTTTATGTACATATTTATAATATTTTTGAATTAATTATTTACTATTATATAATACTTATTTCTTGTTAAATAAGTGTTTTATAATAATGCCTAGTTAATAATTTAAGTTTTGAGCCCAACAAGCTTGTAGCCCAATTCTTTGACTTGATTTAAGCATTACCTTAAGTCCATTTATGATTTGTCCCAATTTTGAGTAAAACACAAAGAAATTAAAAAATTCAACATTTTCTTCCTTCCCTGTAGAATATACAGTGCAATAGCAACAACAAAAATACTTCGTTGACCCACTTAAGCACAGATTATGGCGCGCGAGCTTGAACGATGTTCCGAGAAGACTTCGTCGATCAGCAACAACAGTGGGTTGATGCATGGACTCGGGGGAATAGGACGGTGAGGACAACTTCAACCATTTGGGTATGTTTTGAGGGGTGCAATGTGATTTTCAAATGAACTGTTTTCCTCAGTTTAAGAGATTTTGTTGAGATTAGAAGTGTATAAATTGTAGTTAATTTTTCTTGTTGAGGGCATCAGACTATCTGCTCTATCATATTTTCGTTCGGTTCATATTTTCTTTCTTTGTTAAGTCGAGTTTTCTTGTCTATGGCCCTGTGTGGCTAAGTCTTTGAGCTTGGTCAAGATTACATGAACCTCCAATCCATTTGTACTATGAGATTGAATTAATTCTTAATGTTGAATTCATATTCATTTGAATAATTGATATTCTCCTATGCTTTTATTTGTTTTGATTAATTGTTTCATTTGATTACTAGGAGACCTACTAGTTTAATTATTTGATTCAATCCTTTGCTAGATTAGTGAAAGATTCTTATAATCAATTTTATAATCTAAGTAGCAACTATGGTTGAGTTATCACAACTTAGTGTTGACTTGATCATAGGGTGGAATATTAGTCTAAATTACACATAACCGTTTGAGTTATCGTTATTTAGCTTGTTGAATTTTCCTTGTTTTAATGCGGCTATCGAATTAAACATAAACGCTTGTTTTATGTTGTTTGATAGTTATGGGTACTTGATACCGCTTGTGTTTGATTACCTATGACTAAGGAAAAATGTGAATACTTTTCACAACAAATGCTCAAGTGCATACGGATTAATGTTTGAATCAATGAACAGTACTAATTCCGATGGTGAATGTTTTCAAGACCAAGTGTTTTCAACATAAAATCTTTTTCTTAAATATGAATTCTTGTTTTTGCAAGTTATTTTTACCTGTTTTCCTTATTTTTTAGAATCAGTTCTTTACTCAATTTATTTCCCCTCTCTATAATTTAAGCACATACATTAAATTAGTTGCCCCTCGTGGGAACGATCCTCACTCTCACTACTACGTGTTTAAGGTTCTAATTTGGGAGCCTACGATAGCTTGCCAAATTTTGGCACCATTGCCGGAGAGTTTTTGTAGTTTATTTTTGTGTTTTTATTTCATTTGTCCCAAAAAATAATTAAATGTGCCTTCATTACTCTGCATAATTGCTGCAATAACTTTCATGGTTTATACCTATAACTCGATCTGCTAATTGAGAAATAATGCCATACAATCCAAAAATTGAAAGAACTCTATGCAGGTTAAAAAATCAAGCTCGAAGGAAATTGGAGCTTAGTGCTCTAGTTATTGATTCCCCATCTTCCACCATTTTTGAGTTAGAAGAAGAAGAACCCATGACTCAAAATCAGACTTTAAAAGAGCTTGGAGCTCCAAAGTTAGATAAAAAACCTTTATGCATCACTTTTCCTGCTATACATGCTAATGTATAATTTGAATTAAAATATGGATTAATGCATGTTTTGCCTTTTTCTCATGGACTTGCAGGTAAAGATCTTCACAAGCACTTAAAGGAGTTCCATGTGGTGTGTTCACGTATGAAACCCACAGGAGTTACTAAGGAACAAATAAAGTTGAGATCCTTCCAATTTTCTTTGAAAGATTGAGCGGAGGATTGGCTATACTATCTACCTTCAAGGAACATCACCACATGAAACAAGTTGAAGATAGTGTTCCTTAACAAATATTTCCCTAACTTCAAGGGCGGCTAACATCAGAAAGAAAATTTGTGACATAAGGCAACACAATAGAGAGTCTTTCTATGAATATTGAGAGCGTTCCAAGAAGCTATGTGCAAGCTGCCCACACGATCAGATCAGTGAGCAATTGCTCATTTAGTACTTTTATGAAGGATTTTTTCCGATTAATAGAAGCATGATTGATGCTGCAAGTAGAGGGGCTTTAGTTGACAAGACACTAGATGCTGCAAGAAATCTAATTGCAAACATGACAACAAATTCTCAATAGTTTGGCAGTAGACTTGTCCAACCTTCCAAGCAAGTGAATGAGGTAAGTATTTCCACTCTTAAACAACAGATTGCTATTTTAACTACTCTTGTTCGTCAATTAGATGTAGGCAATATACAAACTGTAAAGGCATGTGGAATCTGCTTGGTAATAGGGCACCAAACCGATGCATGCCCAACGCTTGAAGACGAACCCATTGAACAAGTTAACATGGCTAGAGGTTTTCCTTGGCAAACTCAAGGTAAATATGATTCATTTTCGAAAACATATAATCTAGGATGGAGGGATCACCCTAATCTCAATTACGGGAATCCACAAGTTCATGTTCATAGACAACCATTTCCTTCAAGACAACAACCAGCCCAAAGCTCTAACTCAAGTATGAATCTTGAAGATATTGTTAAGTCTCTTGCTACTAACACTTTGCAGTTCCAACAAGAGACAAAACAATTCCAACAAGGTTAAGTATTGAAGAAACAAGGGCTAGTATTCAGAACTTGGAAAGACAAGTGGGTCAATTGGCAACTGCAGTTAGTAGGCTGGAGGCACAAGATTCTATGAATTTATCCTCTCAAACAATCATTAATCTTAAAGAAAATGTGAGCGCAATTAGTGTGAGAAGTGTCATGGATTTTGAAAAATCAGAAGATGTTTCATTTATATCACTAGAAAGGGGTGTTGATGCGAATAAAATAACTAGTGAAGGAAACATTGCCAATAATAAAGAGAACTATAAACCAGTACCCTCGTTTCCCCAAGCTTTTTTATAAACAAGAAATAGAAAGTCAAATGTTCATTTATATGAGACATTTTGTGAATGTGAAGGTAATAATCCATTGTTTGATGCTATAAAAAAAAGTACCCCGCTATGCAAGTTTGTACAAGAGTTATGCACTATAAAAAAGAAACAAAATAAAGAATGAGTTGAGGGCTAATAAAGATTAAAGGCTGAGTTAGCCGAACCACTATAAAATATCTCTCTCTCTATTTTATTTACTGCTTTCATTACATATTTTATCACGGTCAAACCTAACAAATTTACAAGACCAAATCACATGCAAACAATTAAAAAGGGTTAATATAAATTTCCGCTGTGCATTCTCAACGAATAATTGAAGTTACCTCTCGGATACTTGAGCAAATCGTTAAAACGTTTCAAAAATCTTACAAGTCTATTTACCCCTCCTCTTGACTTGTACCCTAACCCTATCGGGACCAACAACACGCCGCATAAGTACGAGACATAAAGTTTGAATAGTCAGTCATGAATGGTTAAGTAGGTTGAATGGCCTATAAGTAATGGCCAAATAGTTTTCAGAAGTCAGGGAGAATTTGGATGTGAAAAGTTCTCTGAACTGTTATGGCAACAATTATTCCTGATTTAAATACTTTTCGTTATAAGCGCGAAAACCATTTTCCCACTTGCGCACGTCTCAGCACAGTCTGACAAGCAAACTTAACCCGCATTTAATAATTTTATCTCCCCTATTAAATGTTCTTTTCACTTTTTATAATTCACTTTCCTTATCAGCCTAGCTTCTACATTTATAACCTAAAATAACCTACAGATATACGTTTGACCATAAAATTTCTCAAGGCTATTTAAGACTTTTGTCTTCTACCAATTAAATTTTCAAAATTCAGCTAACCCGTTTACTTCAACCCGACCCATTTTTGAAAGGTATAAAATGATAAAACCCGGTTGCACAATTCACTTTTAGCAACCTTTGCAAAAGTTTAGCATTTTTCTCTCAGAAAAAAAAATTCTCTCAAAAGTTTCAAGCTTTCAAAAACTCCATTAATGACGTCTTCCTCATCTAGCGACTCCAACCCTCAATCCCAACTAACGACCTGCTAGCCCTAGAAAAGCTTAGCATGAAGGTAAAATATGGTATGATTCTGGACATGAATGGGTGCCTTGCTCACTCAATGGATAGGGAAATCACAGAGAAGATATAATAAAGTGTTTTGAGGAATGTGGACTAATGAAATACTTAATCGATGACTAGAAAACCGTCCACAAATTTTACTCCACCAAATTCTTTCTCAACGCAAAGATCAAGGGCAATGAGATTAGTTCAGAGTGAATGGCACTAATGTGGTGATAATTTTCCTTCTTTTATCTTGCACTTGTGCGTATTGTTTACTCTTTATGTCATTGTGCACCAATTTTCACCCCTTGTGCACAATATGTTACTTATATCCCCAACTGTGCTTTCTTTGTTTTTGCGTTGAGGGCTATGCACTGCATTAAGTGTGGGGGAGGGGATGAAATGGGTATCTAGAATTTTTTTGCTTGATTGTATTATCTTGAAATTTTTTTTAAGTATTTATGTTCAATTTTAGCATCTTTTGATTTTTATTTCACTTTTTTTTATCCATCATGATGAGTTTATGTTGAATTTCCCTTTTTTCCCTTAAAAGTTCTTAGAGGTTGACACATACCATTTTTAGAGTTTAGAGCCACACCTTAGCAGACACCTCACACATGAGACCATGGGATGATAAAGGCATTAGTGACACCTCCACCATATCCATATTTCACTCCATTTACCCTACATTTCTCGCTTTAGGTGTAACCAAGTCGTGCTAAGCTTTGTTCCTTCCATCGTAATCCAACTAGCTAGCTTCTCTTGCCACGCATAGCTTTCTTCATTCCCAACTCAAGTCTGGACAAGTTCTTGGTTTGTTTGGTGTGATTGGTTGATAGTCCAAAGTGAACGAAATTGTGACAATAAGGCAATATGAGAGTTTGTGAGGTTTAATTTTATCCCTTCCCTACTATAAAAGAGGCAATTTGTGAGTTTGTAAGGATGTAGAAGAGACAATCTTAAAAAGCTAAAAAGTCTTTGCAACCCCAATGCTTATGAGGTAAAATGATAGTGGGTAACATTGACTTCATAGGAGTGGAGTTTGATATACTTCCAAATCTATAATTTCATTTTTAATGGGGTATTTAAATTTCTAAGGCGAGCTCCAGAAGTAATTAATTTAAGAGTGTTGAAAAAGCCTTATAAAGAGCGAAATGAAGGTTTATGCCATATTTTGTATTCATAAATAAATGAACTTTTGGAAATGAGGAATGTTGGGTTGGTTGGGACTTGTGCATCACTTTCGTTTTATTGCTTTGGCGTCTTCTTTTTATCATATTCCATGTTTTCCCTTTTCAAGTCCCTTGGACTATATCTCTTGCTTAAGTTGTGTGGTGAGGAGTCTTTCATTGAAAAATGAAAAATCAGAGTGTGGCGTTACCATGTGAAGGTGTGCCAACTTCTTTGTAGTTTTTGTCTAAAAAGGAAAAAAAGAGTTGTTCCATATTCACTCAAATTTCGGATGCATTAAGGGTGTTTGAAAATTCACTTGATTTTTTAGTTGAATAGTTATTACTTTTGTATTTGTCTAGATAGAACTTTTAAGCAATCAATTGCTACTTATGTGCTTTATCGTATTCTATTTGCTTGAGGACAAGCAATAGGCTAAGTGCGGTTGAGTTGATAACTTCTTTATTGTCTATATTTTTACCTCTCTACTTAGCCTATTTTTTTTTCATAAATTGTCTTGAAATGTGTGCGAGTTTGAGCTAAAACATGTGTTTCACTGATAGTTACATTCACTCATGACATGACGAGAAAAGAAGCATGTTGGAGCACTTCTAGCCAAATTCAGAGCTAAGGAACCCATTGGAAGAAGCCAAGAACATTTTGGAGCAGTTTGGGAGAATATTGCGTGGAGTAGCCAAAGCTGGGAAAGGATGCGGAATTCGCAATGACATGCCCATATGCAAGCCCATATCTAGATACGGGCGGCGCCAAACCCGTGTGTTATTTCGTGTTTAGGCATTGGCCCTGTCCCTGTTTTGCATTTTAATATGTTTTTCTAATATTTTTGAGGGAGTTCGAACCCTAGACAGAGAATACTCTTTTCCAGTAAAAACTCTTAGCTTTTCAAGATCTTTGTTATCCTTTAGTCACTCGTAAAATATTGTTGGAGGGAATTTACTAGCATCTACTTGCACAAGTTGGAGCCAAACCTTTTTCATACCCCCCTCCCCTCCTGCGCAAGAGAGAAGCCTTTATACTATACAATTCAACATCCCTTAAAAAGAGACTTCTGACCTCAAATATCTTTAATTTCCTACTTTTGTCTACCTTTTAAATTCATCCTATTATTATGCATGCATGCCAAAAGTGTCTTGTTTCAGTATTTGTTCCAATCTTTGGCTAGGCCTACAAAACCAAAACACTCTAATCACTTTAAGATCATGGAAATAAGGGTTTCTAATCCCATATCCCCTCAAATGAGTTGAATTATAATTTGTGAATCACTTTCCAATTAAGTCAACATTTTGATATCCTTTCTACTAATGCACACATTTACCATAATATATATAAGGCTCACAACTCTGTTGTTAGACTTGTTGCAACATCGGCACCAAAAATAAGATCTCACACCCACTCACCATAGCTATTCCTCATCAGCCCCTTGTTGTAGCTATGCCAAATTGACATCTAGCACTTTCATTCACATTAACTTTAATAGCATTTCTTAGAGGTTTCTCCCATCTTGCTAGAATTCCTTGCTTGAGTATAACTTTAGCTTGCCAAAAACATCCCACACTTTTGCATTCTTAAGATATGATAGGGGAGTTCATTTTTTTTTTTTAAACAACCAAGAAAAACTTAATTAATCACCAAATGTTGGATACAAGTAGGATAATTAGAAAACCAACAACGAGGACCAGACTGAGAAATAGCAGCCCTAGCTAACGCATGAGCTAACTTATTCGCTGATCTAGGAATAAAAACAAATGACACGGTATCAAAGTGTCGTTTTAGATTATGACAATCCTTGAGAACACAGCCTGCGTAGGATAAATTAAGGGTTCTCGACTTTAGCAGCGAACACACAAGTTGACAATCATTAATTAGCTAAGCTAGTGAAAATAATTATCCTCATGAGTTTTTTTATTGTGTAATAAATTGGATCATCCAACAACTTATTGTAAAAATAACAATCAAAATTTCATAATGCGTCCAGGTATTAAAAGATGTTACATATCATCTAATCCTCGAACATGTCATGAAAGAATTAATGTTTGATATTGCATGGGCACAATTATATCTATGCATTTCGGATCCTTTGGTAGTCTCTCAAGCTATGAAGAGTAATCTCCTCATTAGTAAAGTATATTATCTAATGAACCGCCCTGCCAGAATAATGTCTACCTGCCAAAAAAGATATGAATGGTATGCCATTATTTAAAACCTTTCAGTGTAAAATGCTCACCTTATTGAGGCAAGGGAGGTTACGTTCCAAATTTCCTCCACCACCCATTCTTTTTTGAGCTAGTAAATTGTATATCTCATAAGTACAATTCGAAGAGAAATTATCATTAGTGGATAACTTTTAACAAACTAAGTCACTAATTTCATCACTTTCCACATCAATTCATTTTGCCAAGACGATAAGAATTGCGACATGTCTTGGGACTTATTCTATAAAAGATCAATCCTCCGATCCCTTACCCCTAATTATCATTATACTAGTCACTTTACTGATAACTTAATAATTAAAAGTGGTAATAACTAATATAATGTACGGAGATTAAATTCATGTGCAATTATCTTATAATTCAAAAGCTTTTCTTCTTAAAAAAATAAAAAAGAGACCAATTTTCACTTATATATTTATTTTCATGGGTCACACTTGTGTGAGACTATCTCATCAGTCTTTTTCCGTAAGACGGGTCGTGTCAAGTCGGATCAATATGCAAATGTAATACTTATCAGGAATAAAACATTTAATTTGTTACTTATAAGGGAAAACATAATACTTTTGATGACAAATGTATATTATTACATTTTTCCTCAAAATATTAAATTTCTCATATAAGTAATAAATGTTTTATTTCTGATTTAATATTAAATTTGATAATATAAGAAATATATTTTATCTTGATCCGATCCATTTTCCTTATAAATAGTGTTATATTTATAAAAGGAAAATATAATACTTTTGATTAAAAATGTAATACTTTTACATAAAATATAAAAGTATATTATTACATTTTTCTTCCAAATTATTTCATTTTTCATATAAGTAACAAACATTTTATTATTAATTTAATATTATGGCTATGTTTGGCAAACCTAGCTAAAAAGGTAGCTGAAAGCTTAAAAGTAGTTGAAAACTGAAAAGCTATATGCTCGAAGCTGAAATTTGAAGAGCTGTTAACTAGTTGTTATGCCTAAATGTGTTTGGTAAAATTAGCTTTTTGATAAGCTGATAAATATAAAAAGACAAAAAAGAACATCTTTATACAATTTAAATAATTTTAAATTTAAATAAGTTTGTTTATGCATTAAAATATAAAATAATGAAATCAATATATTTAAATAAAATATAAAGTAAAAACATATATTTGAAAATATATAAAGTAAAAAAAATGTTTATAATTCATAAGATTAGTTCAAACACAAATGTCAAACTGAAATTACTACCAAACATAATGAAAAGAAAATGTCAAAAGGGTTTTAATTGAGAGGGGTAAAGGATGTCATTTATTTAAAATAATAAGAATAAAGATGGAAAAAAGTTAAAAAGCTACTAGCTTATTTTTGAAAAGCTACCCCAAGTAGCGTTTCAAAATAAGCTCTTATTTTAAGCTACTAGTTTATTTTGAGAACATTACCAAACAGAGCTTATAGCTTATTGGTAGCTTAAAATTAGCTATAAGCTCCTAAATAAACTCTGTCAAACAGAGTCTATATATACTAGTAAAATTATTATATTATATTTCATTTTGACCCGATCTGTCTCACGGATAAAAATCTCTGATCTAATCTCACATAAGTTTTTGTGAAATTTCATTTTAGTCCTTCACTAGAGACACTATATCAAGAGTTGAATTGACTCAGGGATGAACCTAGACGACATAGCATCTAAATCATCAGAGATTAACTTTTATGGACCATTTGTCAGCTTAGGGAAAAGACCAGTAGCGGTGGCAACCTGAGTATTCGCCACCCGTTAATGGGTCTGTCCCTAAATTAAAACGTGAAATCCCCCACGGCTACACTTGCTCCTCCTGCTCAAAATTTAGCTAAAGCTAATATCTGGCCAGGCCTACAAAACCAAAACTCTATAATCTCAAACTTCGCGTCATCTCAAATGGCGGTTTCTCATCAGCAAACCAAAATCTGTTTTCTGATTTGCTTGCTGTTCTTCACCTCACTGTCTCCTATTTCTTGTGAAAAGGTTTCTTTGGATCTGTACTACGAATCCCTTTGCCCTTATAGTGCCAATTTCATCGTTAATTATTTAACCAAGATCTTTGAAAATGGAATCATCGATATTGTGGATCTTACTCTTTTTCCGTGGGGTAATGCTAAGCTTAAAGGAAACAACACCTTCGAATGCCAGGTTCTTCAAAACCCTTTCTTTTATTCTTTGTTCTTTTTCCTCCGAATTCCCCAATTTATCTTTCTTTTAGACACTCTCCATTGACCTTTTGAAATTCTTGAATTGATTTACTGTTTTGACTTTCAAGTTTTCAATTTAGTAGTTGTGTTATGCATATGTAATTATCATGACTAAATATGGATTTGTATAAGAAGCTCATACTTACATAGAAAATGGTTGAATTGTCCCTGTGATGGTTGCAGCATGGTGCGGCTGAATGTTTGTTGAACACTATAGAGGCTTGTGCAATTGATGCCTGGCCAGATTTGGTATGTTTCGTATTGATTACAAAGTGTTTGATTCATTTTTAGGTGACGAGAGAATTACCTTAGCCCGTAAGGACTATAAGGTAAATCAGCCTAGCTTGCTTATAAGCTATAGCTGACCTACTCAAATCAAAAGAGTTGGGATTCGAACTTGTGACCTTATGATTATAAGTTTTTATCCTTATCCATCTTGGTTGGAGTTATTCCCTTGTTTGATTCATTTGTATTGGCTGCTGATAGTATTACTACAAAATTGGAAAGGGAGAATCTATATTGACCATCCTCTTTGCTCCTGTGCTTTTTAGTTTATCTAATTGAATTGAATATGTATATGCAGAATGAACACTTTCCTTTTATATATTGTGTGGAAAGTCTTGTGTACAATGGAAGTTACTCTAAGTGGGGAACGTGCTATGAGAAATTGGGCAAGGATCCAAAGCCAGTTTCTGATTGTTATGCCTCCGGGCGTGGTAAAGAGGTTAACTTTCTTCACTGATCTACTAGTTTTCTTTCCCCATTGTTACTTTTTCTATATGTATCTATTTATATTTGATGATTAAATGCTACATTGTGTTGAGAGTTGATTACCATTTCTATATAGTTAAAGATCTCTTTGAAATCCTGGGTGGGCATTTGTGATTTGCACTATGAAATTTAGGTTTCTGCTGTCTTGTTATGCCCCCCATATCAACATCACAGCATATCAATGTGCGCAGCATTTGTTTCCCCCCGAGTGCAATGCTTACTTCTTTCATATAGTTTGTTCAATTATGGAACTATTTACATTGTAGAACCAATGTTGTAGAAGGCGCTAGGCGGGCGCCTGGGGGACACCTAGCGCCTAGGTGGCCGAGAAAAACAGCACACCAAAAAACAAACACTCCGCCGAGTTGGCTGAGTTGGGCGCCGAGTTGGCCAACTCTGGCGCCTAGTTGGCCGACTCGGGTGCTTAGTTTGACCGTAGGCCGCCTAGTTGGGCGACTAATGTCCGCCTAAGGGTAAAATCCCCTCGGCCTAGAGGCGCCTGGAGCCTAATCGGCGCCTAGGCGGCCGCCTAGGCCAATTTTTGCAATAGTGTGTAGAACTCCTATGAATGGATGGGAATAGCTTGGTATTCAGATTGAGTTATTAAAAAATTGTACCGCACCATGAGCATACTTTTATGGCTTGACCATTTATTCAGTACTTTTGTTCTTGTCGATCATGTTTATATTGCAGCTTGAATTGAGCTATGCAGCACAAACAAATGCCCTCAAGCCCCCTCACAAGTATGTGCCGTGGGTAGTTGTGAATGGACAGCCCCTATATGAGGTCAGGCTCCTTTCATTCAGACACTCATTACTATGGATTTTTGCTCTGTTTCAACTTATAATCAACTATTGCCAATTCTCAGCTAAAAAAATCAGCTTAAATTGATAACTAAATATAATGGTGTATCTCTCTTGGGTAAAGATTTAACGGCTAGATTTTGATTGTTATTTGTGTTTCAAGGAGACAAACTGTACAGTCCTATATAGGTGGTAGATGATGTAGATAGGGAACATTTGTATTGAGCATTCTTTTTGCATCCTGGGAGTTGTTAAAGTTATCAAGAAACAAAAATCACTTTGTAGTCATCTAGCTCTCTAATCCATAACTTAGAAATCAGCTTTGACAGAAACACATAACAACGTTGCCCTTATTGCAGGACTATGAGAACTTCGTAAGCTATGTCTGCAAAGCCTACGAAGGGAGAGACAAGGTTGCAACTTGCAGGGAACTGCCTGCTGATGCCACTCAAGATGGGATGATCAGATTCATCAATCCATTCCGCTATACTAAGAGAACTACTCCCAAGTTATCAACCATGGGTTCAGTCGTAACGTCGTTGTTGAACCTTGCTAAACGAGTGGCAGCAGAGTAAGTTTAAGGTTGCTTCGTGTAGTTAATGTTTGTATGTTAAATAAATGAAGCCATTAAAAGCCCTGAGAGTGGCATATCTATTGTAAAATTTATGCATGCAGTGAGATAATAATGGAGCTCATATATATTATCATGTGCATTTCAACTCAAAGAAAAAACATTTTCTCCCCACGATTATAGGCATAGATCACCCCACTTAGGGGGTGTTTGGTTGGAATGAATTTGGATCTAAAGGAATTGTAATTTAATGAATTGTTGAATTACACTGTTTGGTTAGTGAAATTGCAATTCCCTCCAAATGAGGAATTGCAATTCATGGGGTACCCCATGAATTGCAATTCAATGGAGAGGAGGATCAATTTTGTTAGTGTAAGGACAATTTTGCTCCTCCACTCATACACAATTTTTTTTTTTAATAATTTTTTAATTATTATTATTATTATTATTATTATTATTATTATTATTTTGAAATAATAGTAATAATAATAATAATAATAATTAGTATTATTATACTTATTATTATTTTTGAAAGAATTATTATTATTATTTTATTATTATTATTATTATTATTATTATTATTATTATTACCTCACTACATAAGAGAATTTTAGTCATTTCGTCACTTATCTTTCAATTATCTATATCTCTATTACTGCATACAAACACTAAACACTGTAATTTCAATTCCTATTTTATTCATTGAATTGCAATTCGACCGAATTACAATTCTTTTCTTCTTTAACTCTCCCCTTCCAACCAAACGCCTTGTTATAATCCAGTCTATTAGATGGGTAGGCAGTAATCTGAATTTGGAACAACCACAACTAAGTTGTCTGGCAGTTGGTGCCATCGTGCGTGAAACGCATAGTAGTGCACATTTAACTCTTTTTTTTTTTTTTTTTTTTTTTTTTTTTCTTTCTGTGCTTTGAGACTCACAAAAAATTTACCATTTGTAGGATGGGTTCAAATTTTCTCTCTCCTCTCTTCCTCTCTTTCACACACCTATTACTCTTCTCAAAAATCGTGAAAAAATTCACTAATGGGGTTCTAAGGGTGTGTTTGGATACTCGGAAAATGAAATCATTTTTCGAGTTTCAAGTGTTTGGCTAGAGGGACAATTGAAAGTCAATTAAAAATAAGGGTGTGGTCAATGAAAAGTAGAGTTGATTTTCTAAAAATCACTTCCCTTTTATTTTAGGTGAGTTGATTTTCTGAAAAATAAATTTCCCTTTATTTTAGGGGAAGTCATTTTCCGTTTGTAACAAGAGAACAGTTAATCACTCGCCACCACCACAACCCACCCCCACCACAACCACTACAATCCAACCCACCACCCCTACCCCTACTACCACCCCACCACAAACCACCACTACCTCCACCACCATCACCCACTCCCACCACCACCATCATTGTATATTTTAATTATTTTAAAAAGAATTATGTTAATTTTTTAAAAAATGAATTAAACATACTAAGATAGGTTTTGAGAATGTAACTAAACACTTAGAAAGGAAAATGTTTTTTGAAAAATGACTTATTTTCTAAAAAAATATTTTTTAAAATTTATTTTCTCACTTTCCAAACGGATCATAAGTTTCACTTTTCTCTAAGGGGGCGTTTGGTTCACGGAATCTTGGATTACCCCAGGTAATAGGATTACCTCCAGGAAGGTAATGTGAGATTTTGGGAATGTAAGATTACCTGATGTGTTTGGTTTGGATTGTGGAATATAATATTACTGTGTTTGGTTAAGGGTTATATGGGACAATTTACTATAATGTCCTTATATATATATATATATAATATATATATATATATATATATATATATATATATATATATATATATATATATATATATATATATATATATATATATATTTGTGCCTTTATTGTGTGTATTTTTATTTATTTATATGTACGAATGTATTGATGCTTAATATTAAAAAAATAAATATATAAATATACACACATGTATATTTAATTATATAAACATATATTTATTTTATATATGTTATTGTGTTAGTATTATTATTATTATTATTATAATTATTATTATTATTATTATTATTATTATTATTATATATAAGGATTAGTTAACAAGGGCAAAGTCGGAATAATCCAAGGTAATCTTAGATTGCCTAAAAAAACGGGGGTAATCACATTACCTTGAAACATTACCGCCACATCAGCTTTGAGGTAATGTAACATTACCTGGTAATCTCATAACTTGAAACAAACAAGGTAATATAACATTATTACCTAGGTAATCTTAGATGACCCGAACCAAACGGCCCCTAAGGGTTAGAGTTACCAAGTAACTTTCACTTTGAGTGTATACTAGTAATAAGAGAAAATATCATTTTTAGTCCCTCAACTATAATATATTTATCAATTTGGGTCCTTAACTATTAAAAATTTCAAATTAGGTGTATAAGTATTCAATTTGTATCACATTTGGTCCTTGACTATTAACCATTTCAAATTAGGTGCATGACTATTCATTTTGTATCACATTTGGTCCTGTCGTTAAATTTTCCGACCAAATTTCCGGCGAAGTCACTTGTGACCGACTAATTTATTTAATTTTTATTTTACAAATTATTTTAATACTCTGTAACTTTTAAATAAAAAAAAAACTTAAAAATAAAAAATAATAATAAAAAATAGAAAATGCATGGTCACCCTCGATGACTTCGCCAGAAATTTGACTGGAAAATTTAATAGCAGGAGCAGATCTGATACAAAATGAATAGTCATGCACCTAATTTGAAAATGTTAATAGTCAATGACCAAAAGTGATACAAATTGAATAGTCATGGACTTAATTTGAAATTTATAATAGTCAAGGACCAAAATTGATACGTGTATTATAGTTGAGGGACTAAAATTGATATTTTCTCCTAGTAATAATCATGGATATTTTTAGAGTTACTGTCACAATAACATACTTTTGAATAATGATTGTAGACTTTTTTATAAATCAAAGAAATTTGAGAAATATAAACCAAAAAAAAAAAGTGAATTTTGGCTATAGGTAATTATATCGTTAGGACATTCTTTTAAGTATCTCTTTAAAATAAGAGATTTTTATTTTTTTTTGGAAAGATTAAACTTCTCAACAAAAAAAAAAAAAAAAGTCATTAAAATTAGAACTTCCTTATATATCAAAAGACATGTGATTGTGAGGCTCAGCTCTTTTAAGGCTTAAGCTATTCTAATAAAGTAGATAAGACATTAACTTGCAGAGGAATTGCGAAACATATATAAAGGAGTTGGTTAGTAGTCGCTTTCTCATAGGTTAACTTAGCTGTTGCTCCTTAAAACCCGGTGTGAAAAACGTATTTGATTCAACAAAAACCGGCATGCGAAATATAAGATTCAGAAACTGATACACATCAAATACATCACCCATTTGCCTTCAAATTGTTTGGACACTGCCTACACCCACTACACATATGCTTTGTAATTGAAAAATTGATTCAGTTGTGAATTGTTATAATTATACTTTATTATTAGGTATAAATTTTAGTAGACTGTTAAGCTTGATAAAAGAAAAATAGAAAAAGGTAAAACAGAAGTGAAAAAAGATAAAAATTAGGGCAATGACTAGGGGTGGAAATAGGCTAGGCCGAGTCGGGCTTTAGAAAATTAGGCTTGGGCCTGCTATAGAAATCTAAAGCCTGAGCCTAGGTCTGGGCTTGTATGTAGGTTTTTTTTAAGACTCAAGCCTGAGCCTACAGTTGGTCTGGTCTGGCCTGAAGCCTTTTTAAAAGCCTATTTAACATATAGGTTTTTAAAAAGGCTTAAAAATAGATCCTAAATAGGCTTTGAACCTATTTAAGGCCTATATATATATATATATATATATATATATTTTTGTGATTTAATCCTTTTAAAGTATACTTGTAAAGAATTTAACAAAAATACCTAAGTTCATATTTCATAGTGAATGACAAAACCATAAATTAATATTTCATAATACAATATCCAACACCACAAGTCTAATAAGTAAAAGTTCGTAATACAAAATTCAATAATACATTGTTTACTAATTACTAGTATTACTAAAAATCTATAAATCCTGCAATCAATTACTCGTAGGCTCATATTACATTAATATATATATATATAGGTTAGGGCTGCGGGCTTGTAGACTAGGCTTTTAAATATAGGCCTAGGCCTATTTAACTAAATAGGCTTCTAATTAGGCCTAGGCCTGGCCTTTTTACTAAATAGGCTAGGCCAGACTAGGCCCTAAGTAGGCCAGGCCGTAGGCCCCTATGAAGGGGCCTGGCCTATTCCCACCCCTAGCAATGACATGCCAACAGGTGCCATTGTGCGTGAAACGTGTAGTAGGAGGGTTTAAATTTTCTCTCTCCTCTCTTCGTCTCTTTCACACACCTGTACTTTTCTCACAATCAAGTGTTTCGCTAGAGGGGAAAATGAAAATCAATTAAAAATAGGAGTGTGGACAATGAAAAATAGAGTTGATTTTTTTGAAAAATAACTTCCCTTTTATTTTAGGAAAAGTCATTTTCCATTTACAACAGGAGAACCGTCAATCACTCGCCACCACCACAACCCACCCCCACCACCCCTACCCCTACTACCATCCCACCACCCATCACCACTACCCCACCCCCACCACTACCTCCACCACCATCACACACTACTACTATCATCCCACCATCCACCACCATCATTGTATATTTTACTTATTTTAAAAATAGTTATGTTAATTTTTCAGAAAATGAACTAAACACACTAAGACAGTTTTTGAGAATATAATCAAACACTTGGAAAGGAAAATATTTTTTTTTTTGAAAAAATGACTCATTTTTAGAAAACATTTTTCAAAAGTTATTTTCCTACTTTCCACATGGACCATAAGTTTCACTTTTCTTTGAGGGTCACAGTTACAAAGTGACTTTCACTTTGAGCGTATACTAGTACTAGTAATAATCATGGATTTTTTATAGTTACTGTTACAATAACATACTTTTGAATAATGATTATGGACTTTTTTATAAATCAAAGAAATTTGAGAAATCTAAACTAAAAAAAAAGTGAATTTTTGCTATAAGTAATTATATCATTAGGACATTCTTTTAAGTATCTCTTTATAAATTAGAGATTTTTTCTTTTTGGGAAAGATTAAGCTTCTCAACAAAAAAAAAGTCATTAAAATTAGAACTTCCTTATCTATCAAAAGACGTGTGATTGTGAGGCTCTTTTAAGCTATTCTAATCAAGTAGATAAGATATTAACTTGTAGAGGAATTGCGAAACATATACTCCCTCCGTTCCATTTTACCTGTCTTATTTTCCTTTTTCATCCGTCCCAAAATATTGTTCACTTTCCTAAAATAAACACTACTACCTTTCTATTTTTCCCAAAATACCCTGGAATTTGAAAGTTTTAATACTCCATTATTCTAGAGAAATGTGCCTAGTCAAATCAATCACACCCATTTCTACAAAGCAAACCCAAAGATGTTCATAATTATTTCTCCTTACTTTTCTAGAGAAATGTGCAAAAGTACAATCCCTTTCTTATTTTTTGTAAAGAAAATGTACTCCGTATGAAGATATTGAAAGTCAATTCACATGGCACATGGGTAAGTTGAGGGTAAAATGGGAAAACATGCATTCTCCAACTCATTTCCTAAAACTCCGTGCAAAACCAAAGTATGCCACACAAATCGGGACGGAGGGAGTATAAAGGAGTTAGTTAGTAGTCGCTTTCTCATAGGTTAACTTAGCTGTTGCTCCTTAAAATCCGGTGTGAAAAACGTATTTGATTCAACAAAAAGCGGCATGCGAAATATAAGATTCAGAAAATGACAGACATCAAATAAATCACCCATTTGCCTTCAAATTGTTTGGACACTGCCTACACCCACTGCACGTCGCAAATTATATCATGGACCGCGGTCCGGATTGTGGACCGCGCATCAAAACGACGTCGTTTTGATTAATGAAAACAGACGGATGAAACTACCTCCGTTCCGCATCATTTACTTTCAGTTCATATACAGTGCGCTTACATTTCAACACAACTGCAGTTACATTTTAACACAACTGCAGTTACATTTCGATATAACTACAGTTTCATTCGATAATATAAAAACACAAATGTGAAACTGTTATTCAGTATCAATTCATATACACTGCAGTTCCATTTCAACACAACTACAGTTACATTTCGATATAACTACAGTTTCATTCGATAATGTAAAACATAAATGTGAAACTGTTATTCAGTATCAGTTCATATACACTGCAATTACATTTCAACACAACTACAGTTACATTTGGATATAAATACAGTTTCATTCGATAATATAAAAACAAATGTAAGGCACTATCTTTTGAGATGACCTGTAGTATCAGTGACCACGATCCACAATGCATTGTGGATCGTGGTCCATGGTATAACGACTGACTACACGTATACTTTGTAATTGAAAAATTGATTAAGTTGTGAATTGTTAGGCGTCAGCTTGGTGTAAGAAAACATAATTATACTTTATTATTAGGTATAAAAGTTAGTAGAGTGTTAAGCGTTTAATTCAGAAATTAGCAAGCAAGGGAAGCTAGGGACTAGACATTGCAGTCTATTAAAGTAAAAATAAATATAAGATACTAAATTACTAATGGACTATGGAGTCCACCTTACGGACTGATCGAGCTTGACAAGTTAAATACATTTTCTTTGAATTTCGGAAATACAAGCATCATCATCAAGTAGTGAATTACAAAGACAACATGAATTCAAATATTCAATTACTAAACTAAAACAAAATTTCTGTCAATATAACTCTAAAAAACAGGTGAGATTGAGAGAGATATATTCAAGCAAGACATGACTATTTTTTATTTATATATTAACTACATACCAAAATTTAGACTAAACAACACTAACCATTCATAAGGAGAACAAACAATGTAACCTAACAACAGTTTTCTAGACCTCATGTTAAAAATTCTTTAATTCCAAATTAGGTTACACCCAATGAGAAAGAATTGAATCTGCTTATACATACCCAGTTAGTTGTTCCCAAGTAAGGATCGTGTTTTGAAATGAGTTATATTTTGAAAGTATTTGATCTTTTCTCCCCATTTTGTTGGCCCAACTCTACACATCAACTTATAATTTCCTCTCATATTTTATCTTTAATTATATTCTTCTCTTTTTTGTTTTTCTCCATTTTGTGGACTATACATACCAGTCGTTATATTGTGGACCATGGGTAATAGTTGATACTGCAGTTGTGTTGAAAGGATACTGCAGTTGTGTTGAAAAAGAACTGCAGTTGCGCGGAACAGAGGTTGTGTCATCCATCTGGAACTGTAGTTGTGTTGAACGGATACTAAAAGATACTGCGGTTATGTTGAACGGATACTGCAGTTGTGTTGAACGGATAAATGGCCTTTGTTCCGTGCAACTGCAGTTTCCTTTCAACACAACTGCAGTATCTTTTGAACACAACTGCAGTATCCGTTCAACACTGTAGTATCAGTTATGATCATGGTCCACAATGCATTGTGGGCCATGCTCCACAATATAATTTGCGCTATACATACTCTTACACATATCTATTATTTTATACCGCTAAAGTAGCTACCGGCCAGAAGATGGGCAGCAGCGCCGCCACCAAGATTACACCACAACCTCACCCCCACCGCCACTACCGCTAACGCTAGTCGCAGAAGACCTTTTACGCTTCTTTTTATCGTAAGTTATTCCACTAGCCTTGGCTTGGGCTTCTCTTACCTCCCTAAGATATACTGTCACGGCTTTCGCGGCAAACGGGTTGGACTCGGGTGGCCCACCGTGCTCTTCGTACGCCGCTCTGAGCCGTCCGATGAGGGCGTCCAAGCTGCCCCAAGCTTGTTTTAAAGGGCAGGTACACACAGCCGGAGGGTCGGGCTGCCCAAAATAAGGGCAACCATTCCCGTGCACCTTCGTCTTTCCAAACTGGTCTAGGTACTTGAGGAACTCAAGCACGTGAGCTCCGCCGCACCGGGGTAGGGTTAGCGGCGGTTTGTGGTTCCTCTGCAGGTACTGTAAGAAAGTGTTCCAGTCTCGCCGCTTCTGCGACTCGTACCGGCTTAAAGGCGGCGCTGCAGGTGATGACGACGACGGAGCGTCTACGCCGTTCAGATCTGGCGCAGACGCCATTGAATTCATGTCTCGCTGCAGCTTTCAAAGGATGATCGAGTACGTGTTGGAGGGTGAGAGTTAAAGATGAGATGCGACGTTAAAGAGAAGACATAGAATGCATGAGACTAACTGCACAACAATAAGGAGTGGCACAATAATATCATCATAACTCATATTGAAAATTCTACGCCTTGACCAGAGATAAGGTTGTCTTTATATAGAAATATTATATACAAAGATCCTTTTAACCTACTGAAGCACAAAGAGTCAAATAGAAATAGATACCTCCACTGAGGCTCGAACCTACTCCCTTCTACATGAGAGCGTAGACCTGATGCCGCTTGACCACAAGGCCTTTGGATTTTTAAGGATTCTTATTCGTGAGATAAATTGAATTGGATTGGATTAATATAAAAATATAATATTTATACTGAAAGATGTAATACTATATTCGAATAAAGTGTTTTTGGAGATTTTAATATTTTGGGGAAAAGTGTAAAAATATTACATTTTCATATTGACAAGTATTTGTTACTTATGAAATAAAATATAATACTTATGAGAAAAATGTAATATTTTTAGTTCAAAATGTAAAAGTATTATATTTTTCTTCAAAAGTATTACAGATTCTCAAGTAATAAATATTTTATTCTTAATTAGTATTACATTTTTTAGTATAAGTATTGTGTGCATTTTCATCTTGACCCAATCTGTCCCACAAACAAGGATCCACGAGATGGTCTCATACAATTTTTGCCTATAGAAAAATATTATGCCTCTACTAGAGTTTATAGTTTATTTTAACTACAAATAAGCTATAAGCTCTGTTTGGTAAAACTTTAAGTAGCATTTCAAAATAAGCTATTGAGTTTTAGTTTTTTTTCTTTTTTTCTTTTTTTACCCTTATTAATTTTTAAAATTACACTA
Organism: Ipomoea trifida; assembly: GCA_003576665.1. Classification (NCBI taxonomy): domain Eukaryota; kingdom Viridiplantae; phylum Streptophyta; class Magnoliopsida; order Solanales; family Convolvulaceae; genus Ipomoea; species Ipomoea trifida. The sequence continues at coordinate 14,602,433 of CP025650.1, forward strand.
TTTACCTTTCATAATCAAAATATGAATATCTTAGTTTATCATTTTATGTCTTTTTAAAATTGTCAATTTATTCAACAGCTAATTTTATCAAACATTTTAATTTTAATTAATCCGTTAACTTATTAGTTACAATGTTTTTAACTTTTCAGCTTGGTGTATCAATTAAAACCTACATATATCCTCAAATTTACTCTCAAACTTTCACTTTCTGGTGCCTATTATTAAATTTTTAATGTAAATAACTTTTTCCTCAATTCAGACAATCAAAATATCTTATTCATACTTGTCACATCAATGAATATATCTAAGGAAGTAGAATTTAAAATTCAACATAGTAAAACTCCTTTATACGTCTTCTAGATCCACTCACTATTCAGTTTTTATTTAATAATATTGTTACTAAGTGATGAGATGTACAATTTTAAAGGTTTCCTCAGTGATGTATTTATTATAAATATATTTCTTACTTCGAATGTTATTTAGTATTATTAGTTTATGGCAAGTATGATTAATTCACGAATAATAAAAAAAAAATCAAGTATGATTAATTCACGTATGTAGAATAAATATATAACACCTGTAACCAGAATTTATATCGATAGGCTTTGTTAAATTGTTCAAAATATTTACCAAATGTTTTATCAAATACTAACCTAATGTGCAATTACTAGTAAATTCATGTAAAATACCACTTATACTCCTGAAATATATATTATTTCTATTGGAATATAAGATGTCAAAAATTCAAAAGAGAGAATTAGTGAAGGAGACCTCAATACAAGGAGTGTAGTATAGATTAATGCGCAAGCCCCATTTGCCAAAACAAGAAGATAAGCTACGTCGTGAAGTATAAATAGATTTCTAAAAACTCTGTTACAGTGCAGTATCTGTTTATAACTACGCTCTCAATCTACTGAAGCACACAAAGTTAATATCACTTCTACTGAGATTCAATCCTACCCCTTCCATATGAGAGTACAACCAGATGCCACTAGACTACAATGTCTTGGCAATACTCAATGTATTTTAATTAGCCTTGCTTCTCATAATAAAATAACTCATTCTCGTATTTCCTTAACTCTCATGGTTATATAGACTGTTTGGTCAAGACCCTATGTCTAAAACTCAACAACTTCGCAATTCATCATTAGCAAACCTTCCCTAAAACCAATTATCACCTAACATAATAGAAAAGTAAAGAATAAAATGAAAGTAGAAGTAATAAAATTCCCTTTCATGAGGGACTCTCTAAAATTAACTAATTGCAATATGGCACAATATTAATGTTTAGTATTTTTTTTAACTATTCCATTGCATTTTATGTGACCTATTCGTATAATAGAACTTGATTTTAATAAAATTTACACATTTACATATTTACATACAGAAAGTTAAATTTGATAAGTATAGAAAACATTTTTTTGAAAAAAAAAAATGAACAAAAAAAATAAAAATTTAACTAATACATAATTGACAGGTCATATGAAATGAGACAAAGAAAATATATAAAATATATTTTTTTTTGAAAAAATATAAAATATTTAATCTTTAGTCATTTATTATAAGTTTTTATATTAAACTTACGCAAATAAAATAATATCGTGTCACGGAGTAGAATTTCTTTTCATTATTCAAATACGATATAAGAAATATCTTGGGGGATTGTTGGATATTAGCAGTATATAATATATAGTACGTGGATATAGTGGAGCTTGACTGAGTCAAATACTCAAATGTGAATTAGTTAGCCGACAGGATGGGGTTATCCGGTGGGTACAGTTCGAGAAGCCGGGAATTCACGTGGTTGCCCCTGGGACCCATGATGTTTTACTATCAATACCCCAGAATCAGCATATATGCCGCCCCACTTGCAGTCTTTATACCGTGGAGTGGTCATTGATATTATAGCATCTCAAAAGATAGTGTCTTACATTTATTGTTTTTATATTATGGAATGAACTGTAGTTATATCTAAATATAAATGTAGTTGTGTTGAAATGTAACTGTAATGTATATGAACTGATACTGAATAACAGTTTCACATTTGTGTTTTATATTATCGAATGAAACTGTAGTTATATCGAAATGTAATTGTAGTTGTGTTGAAATGTAACTGTAGTGTATATAAACTGATACTGAATAACGGTTTCAAATTTGTGTTTTTATATTATCGAATGAAACTGTAGCTATATCGAAATGTAACTGCAGTTGTGTTGAAATGTAACTGCAGTGTATATGAACTGAAAGTGAATGACGCGAAACGGAGTTGGTTTCATATGTCTGTTTTCATTAATCAAAACGATGTCGTTTTGATGTGCGGTCCACGATATAATTTGCGCCCCACTTGTATCACATAATTGCTCATATATATATATATATATATATATATATATATATATATATATATATATATATATATATATATATATATACTCACTATGATTTTTGTTGGGTATTATTTTGCCTTTTCCGTAGTATTTTCACCCGTGTGATGCACAAAATGAATTTGTTATAATATTTTAAAAATATGTGGATCGATATATAATTATATAAATTATAACATCAAATGTTAAATAATGCAATCGAAAGGATGGTTTGAATCGATTATGTTTTGTGATGTTATACTTACTTGAATTTGACCAAATAATTGTTGAATTATTAGTGTTAATGTGTAGATGTAAGTATCCAGTGCTGAAACTTTGGGGATTTTATATATCAATGTTTAGGATTTGTATAACTTGGGTAAATGTGCTCTTTGAATAAAAAACATAATATCACCGGTTCGAATTACACATTATTGAAAACCTCTTTGTAGATGACATTTGTAGTAGTAACAGAATTTTGTTCATCCTCGTCTAGAGCTAACACCTTTAGGCTATCAGGATGGGTGACTCGGGAAAAAGCCACGTGCAATTGAACGTGATTAAACACTAATTTTTTCAGCAATAACCCAACATGAGTTAATGTTTGGCCATGACTTTTGTTGATAGTTATGTTATATGTGAGCATCAATAGGAATTGTTTATGATAGAACTTGAAGGGCAATCTCGTATCGGAAGGAGTGAGAGACATTCGGGGGATAAGAACTTTGGTTCTTTCATGTGTCCCATTAACTATTCTTGTTTCGACAATGTTATCTGCATGCCAATCTTGTGACGATGAGACATGTATCGTTGCAAAGACCAAGCGAGTGGTAGTCTATGTTCCGTAATAACATAACATGTGCACCAACCTTTAATGTCAAAGAATGATTAGAAAATCCAAACAAGCTCAAACTAGTTAGGAATTCAAGAATGTGTACTTCTGATAGATTTTCACCGTCTGATTCTGCCTTACACAAAGAGTTACAACTTAAATATGTTCGTCATTTTTCAGTGTTCATGTTGCACATGTACGTACTGATTAATTTGATCAACGACATCTAAAGTCGAAGAGAGGATTGCTTGGCCTTCTAGGTGCGACTCATCAAGCATGCCATATCTGAGGCTTAAGAATGCGCTTTCGACTATAGTTACTATGGGATCGGGTCCACACTTTAACGAAAACCGTGTCGTGGAATATTGATCTTGGACAATTTATTGTATACAACCCCTGCAATTCCATCTCCAATGTTTGCAATCTATTTTGAAAACCATTCAACTCTCTCTTGATCTTTTTCTGAAGCTAAGCTCCGTAGTCTCAAGTTTTTTATGAGCCTTAATATCTTGCAATTCGTCCAGAGGTAGGAATAATTAATAGTAGCTCTAACAACTACTAGTTTCATTGCTTTTGGAAAAACGGATAGAATCTGTCAAAAACTGCAGCCCAAAACTATTGTCTTATGTATTCCAATTTTTTGGTTGCGATTTTTGTCTATATTAGCATAGTATAATAATGATTCATTGTATTCTGGACTTCAATTGACCGCGGAACATGATTACGCCGACGATGTGATTCTCTTTTCACTTTAATAAAATACACTAAATTGTTAAAATTGTTTTTTAGTAATTGATGTTATAGTTTTAGTGGTGTGAAAGGTGTTAAAATGGAGAAGAAGTTAACAAAGTCTCGTGTTCTCATGGATGACAAATTGGAACCGAATCAAGTGTATGACATTTAGGATGTTAAGAGGCAAGAGTTACAAGAATCACTCAAAGCAAAAGAAACCATGGTGAAGAGGTTTAACAAAAGTAAAACAAGAGCAATCAATTTAAAGAAAGCAAGGAGATGGATGTCCTATCTAGGTCTCATGTTTGATACTATAACGGGGTTCTAGGCAAAGGAACTAGGATTCGATAAAGGGAGCCCACGGCACCATCACCGAGTGGCGTCACACTTCGGACTCCTGGTTCCTCATTCGGATAGGGTATTTTGACAAACACTTGTTCTATCACTCCTCCCGGACTAAGGGCGGGGATGTGGTTGAGTAGGACTCGTGTAGGTCCGATATTTCGCGACTTACACTTCCCCTAACTTTACTAACTATCCCGGCCGGAAATAGAAGCAAATCAAGACATACATCAACCACACAAGACATATGAACCCTAAATTAACATTCCTCAAATCAATGAAAGAAGTAAATCAAATCAAACATAATCTTTAGATTGGAACATCCAATCCCCAAATCTAAGCTAGCTAAACATTGCAAGAATCAAAGCAAAAGGGAAGCTATAAACAATTAAGAACCAAAATTGAAATTGCAATTAAACCTAAAGGAAATGTAATGATAGAGTAGAGATTACCAATCTAGGAGATAGCAATGCTACACTTCAATTTTCAATTCAAAATCAAATCTAGATCTAATCTAATTTCCCTATCTAAGAATCTAGAACAAAGAGTGAGGAAGTTCCCCTAAGGGAAGAAGAAAATTAGATCTAACAATTCAGGATCCCCCTCACAAATATTGGGGTTTGCTTTAAATAGTCTTCAAAAAATTGCCATTCCCGTTTTGCCCTTAATGAACGTGTCCACGCGGAGCTCCACGCGTGGATCCTCTCTAGATAGTTTCCACATGTGCTCCACGCGTGGGAGCAAGCGTGGAGCCTCTACTGTCCGCTTCGCTTCTTCATTGTTTATTCCTTTGATCTCGTGTCTTGTTTTGTTCTACGAGAATGGCTTCAAAACACAACATATGGTAAAGTTTTGCAAGAATGAACACATCAAAGCTTATTAATCGCGAATTGATCACGAAATGGGCATCAATCGTTGCGTTCAAGTCCTAATTTAGACCCTTCTAATGACTACTTTTTGCGCTTATCAAACTTTCCACACTTGAACCATTGCTTGTCCTCAAGCAATTCACATTCCAAACCCTAATCATTTAAGTGCCAAAGATAGTGATGCAACTCTTATTAATTGATTGACCAAGTGATTCTAGGGTGTAACCGACTGGAGAGGGTGAGATCCCCAACACTATCTACCAAGAATGTTAAGCATGTGCCATTTCAATTTTAAGAATATGCAAAGGAAGCCAAAATCTCTAAAGATCAAATTAAAGCACTAGAAAACTAATTCACACCCTTTTCAAGCATGCAATACAATTCGGGGTTCACCTTTCATTTTGTAAGGGCTTTCAAGCCGATTCCCCTAGTGGGAACGATGTGTACACTTTAACCAACTATCCAACCAAACGCCAAAGCCCTTTTGCATAAAAGTAAATGAGAGTAGGGGCATGGACTGCTCACCGTGATGGCTTGGGCGGTCTCTCTTTCTTCTCAACCCCCTCGAAAAACGTCATCGGGCACCCGACTTCACATGAAGCCCCATGCTTTTCCAAAGGTCAGTGCAATGGGTACCCGAGTCCAAGCGGGGTAGCTCACCTCTTCTCAATTTTCTCATTTTCTAGGATCTCGTTGGGGCAGCCGACTTCACGTAGAACTCTACACTTTTTAAAGAATGGTGCAATGATTGCCCCAAATCCTAGCAAGACGGCTTGCCTTGGATCTTATCTCTAGGAGTGGCCATACTTAGCCTTTTTCTCAAACTTTCACCAAATCAACCCCTCATGCATTTTTCTTAGGGATAAAGGGTTTCTCTTTAACTCACAATAGCTCACCTTTTGCCCCATGCCCTACCAAAATTAGTTCATTATCCGGGCTTCGCTTGCATTATATTTCTCAAGTTAAAGGGTACACACTCCCACTTCGAAAGATCTTTGACTAAGGTCCTAACAAAATAAAAGGTGAACAACATACAAGCACATAAGAATTTGAACCTTTTTGGTTCTAAGCATTTCAATTTGGATGCATAAGGTAACTTCCAAAAATTTTAAAATAATAGGTGAACAACATGCAAGCACACAAGAATTCGAACCTTTTTGGTTCCAAGCATTTCAATTTGGATGCAAAAGGTAACTTCCAAAGATTATTCCAAAAATTTTACTAGCACATTATTAAAACTCCTCCTAGATAGTATAGACAATGACACACTCTCCTAGAGTCAAACACACCCATAAGCACAACCAATCAATCAATTCAAGCAATAAACATTTTAAGCATGCAATGCATCCTTTCCACACTTTAAAAGCAAACATCGTCCTCGATGTTGCCATGGGTATCGGTGGAAAAAGGAGCATGGGTCTATTAAAGAATACAAAGAACACCTTTCCACACTTTAGAGGTGCTTTCGGGCTTAGGACAATAAATGAACCCATATAAAGATCAATAATCAAGCCAAACTCATCCTATGTGTATCAAACAAGCAAAACTCATAGATAACCATTTTCACACTTTTAAAAATCAAACGGGGTACCAAAAAAAATGAGAAGGGATAGAAGGTATACCAATACGTGAATATCCCTCCATTAGACAATTCAAGCATCCTGTAAAGTCATTACCCCTCAAAGGTCCCTACAATCAAAGGTTAATGAAAAGAATAAAGAATATCAATATCAACTTTTCTACCTTTCTACCTCTCTCCTCTCATGGTTGCTATTTTCTCTCTCTCTTTTTGGCTTGGGGTACCTCTCAAGAGCGCCACGTTTAACATCTTTGGCTAGGCTAAACTTCATCAACAATAAAATCAAACAACCTACCAATTGTTCACAACTAAAAGGCAAAGAAAAAGAAATTAAACAAACAAATAAACTACTCATTGTCCACAATTTCTATCAAATATCTAAAGCCAAATAAAATCATGCAACTCCAAAGGAACCATTCTGTATTCTTAAAATTCCTTCATTTGGGTGGGGTGGGTCGCGTTTTCTCATACTCCTTCCAGAGTTGATCCATCTTCATTCTTTGCTCATCAAGTATCTCACGGCGTCTTTCCTCCTAATCTCTTTAGCTTGCTTCCCACTCATGTAGCTTCTTCAAACCCTCCAAGTGCAGTTGGTATTGGAAGATTTGCATTGACTCCCAATCGGTCACCTTAATGAAATGGACCGACACTTTAGGAAATGGTGAAGATGAAGATGGTGCCGGATCAGTAGGTGGTGGAACCACCAGTGCAAAAGAAGTTGAAACGCGAGGTGACGTGATCGAAGATGGTGGGGGTACAGAGGATGTGGCAGAAGATGCCTGGCGAGGGGGTGATGCTATTGGAGATGTTGAGGATGATGATGGAACACGGGGCCGTGCAATTGGGACTTTTGGAACGGGTGGAGGTTTCCTAGATGGCCCTGTCTCTTCCCTTACTAGGAGTGTGCAGGTAAGTTTCATTGCAACCAATTCCTCATGTGGTATAGGAGCCATCTTTGCCTCAAACATCCTGTACTCCGTCCATTCTATCTTCGATTGGTAACCCAAGGCAATGAACAAGCGGGTTACCAAGGGCCCTATGAACATTGAATGCACCTTTTCTTGCTACTGAGCCAAGAGCCATCTTCGGCACAAAATGCCAATGTTTACGGGTTTCCCCGTATCCATACTCCATAGTGCAAACAAATCTGCCTTGTACACCTTTGCATAATTCCCACGTCGGCCTCCCCATGAATGGGTAATCACTCTTCTCACTACCCGGAGATCTTCTCTTTCGATGTGTGAACCAAGAACTCTCGAGCCACTCCAATCAATTCCGTGTCTAGCTATGGATTTCCAATACTTTCTTGGTGTGTTGAGGCCCCCAGAGTCCCACTTGAGTCTTCTATACCAATGCCTTGTCTGGTTGTACTGGTTGTAGAACCCCAAGAGTTGCCCCAAAGTATTGACCGATATGTGATGGTCATTGTTGAAGAGACGAAATCGGATAGTGGGGTGATTGTAACATATTTTTATAACAATTCAAATACCTGGAGTATTCCGGGGTATCGATCCACACGGAAGCGAGGCGTATCGAACACTAGTTACTAACATACTCTTATGAAGCTAATCCGAACGAAAATGGTGGTTGAACGATTTCAAATATGGTAATAAACAAAAATAATGAAAGCTAGTTGATGAAAACGATATAGAGAGAGTGGGATTTTCGGGTTCGAGTGTTTACTAACCTAGTGCCAAACTAAGGTGTGATATGTAATTTAGGTTCTAACAAATGTGGATGATTGCATTCACAAAAGGGAAGGAATTACTCCCATAATTCAAACCCACGATAAGGAACTAATCAAGAACAAGCAATCTAAACAAAATCCCTTAACAAAAATGCCCTCTCCCAAGGTGCAAATGTCAAGTGCAAAAGTGAGTGCTCTAATATATGCCCTAACTCCCATCAAGACACAACTATAGCGAGATACAAGTAATTTAGGCCTTTAATCACAAGCATCACAATAGAAATCACAATTGCATCATAAGTATAAAACCCAAATATAAAACATAACATTAAAACATTAAGAACAAGGCACAATAGGTTCATAAACAACTTTTACCCAAAAATTCCTAATAAGTTTAGCCACTCATGGCTAGTATTGAATTTAAAGCTCAAGAGTTTACAAAGACTAAGAAAGTAAAGGAAAAGGGGAAGAAATTTTCCTGAATGTAGTCTTCCTAGCCTCTCCTTCTTGCTCCAAAGCTCTTATAGCTCCTTGATGGTGAGTATTTTCTCCTCAAGTTGGTGGATCTCTCCTTCAACTCTTGAATAGGAAAACACCTTTTACTCTCACCCTTTTTGTCTCCAAAAACGCAGCTTAGGTCTAGGGTTTTGGGAAAATGAACCTTATATAGTGGGAGCAAAAATAGGGGCAAAATAGGCAATTCCGCGAAGCTGAATTATGTGCTGTCACAGGATTCTCGACGCGTCGAGACGGGGGCTCGACGCGTCCAGCCTTGAAGATTTTCCCAAAAATTGTTATGGCAATTAAAACTAAAGGAAATGTAATGATAAAGTAGAGATTACCAATCTAGGAGATAGCAATGCTACACTTTTGTTAATAAAATTGCTAAAAAGAAAAATATTTGTGAAATTCCCTAAGTTGTAACAAGTCCTTGTGACAATTTTGTTAGTTCAGCAGATAGTTCAAAAACATGTTCTCATGTGATGTACTAGGTTTCCTATAGTTCAGCAAAAGGCTCAGAAGACTCAGAAGGCTTTAAAGACAGCTTGCTGAACGAAACACTGAACCAAGACAAGAAAGACAAGAAGAGGAATCAGAGTCAGTTACGAAGGCTTCAACAAACTTAACCGAATCTGGGCAAGATATATATGAGGAAAATTCCTTGTGATCAGTTAGTCATTCCAGAGTATACTAAAGATCTGAATGTGAAAGTTTCCTCATATGTGATAACGAGAAATCTTGACAAAGTGTAACACCCCAAAATTTTCTACTACTCTATTAAATATAAAGGGGTTATTTTCTTATTAAACGATTATGAAAACGATTTCTTAAATATAATCATTTTATTATTGGGCTTGGAATAATGTATTTTCTTTGGACTACTTATATTTATTACTATTATATTACATTAAAAGGTTCTTAGCCCAAATTACCTATATAGATATATAGTATATGATTTTATTATGGGCTATGGACCCAAAGAACTATTTTAAATTAAATTATAACTATGGTAACAATAGTCTTGACCCAACTAAGTTAGTCCAAATTATATAGCCTTTCCTAATATGCTTTAGCCCACTCTATTTTTGGCAACCCTAGCCCAAAATGGAAGTTTCCAATTAGGGTAATCCCAAAGAGTAGTCAGCAGCCAAAAGAAAGAAAAGTTACGTCGTCGATCTTCTCTGTCTCTCTCGTAACCCTCTTTTCGGTCCCTCTCTGCACCTCTCTCTCTCGACGGAGCGCTTTGCGCAAGGGAAGGGCAACCACGCCGGCGATGCCGTGGGCATTGACGTCGAAGCAGCGGCGAACCAACAGTGACCTCCAACACCGGCGACCTTGGTTCCCTCGAACGACGTCTCCGGGCAGCTCCAACATTGGCGAAGCAGAGCATGGCAACCCGGTGTGCGATGGCCGTAGCGTAGCTGTTGGCATCCGAGCAGGAGCTTCGCGGCGGCGTTGGGCGAAGCAATGCAGCAACATTCCCCTCTCCGGTCATCCTCTACCCTCACGTCGTAGCAGCTCGCCGATCGCAGCAGCAGCCGGCGGCCTCGGTCTTTCTCTCTCGTTGACGTTACCACAAGCAGAGCTGCAATGGTGGTGACGGCTAGTGTACGTGGTCGACGATGGGTTCCGGCGAAGAGACGAGTGGCGTAGCAGCAGCTTGCGGAGCCCTCACGGCAGCAACTGACGGGGCCGACTGCACCGTCACCCAGACCCGTGACCTCCTCCCCTGTCTCCGGCAGCAATGGTGAGCTCTCAGCGACGGCGGTCTCGAGCAACAGGCGGTAAAGGGCGACCTTCTTCCCCGGTTTTTCCAGCAGCGAACGGCGAACCCGAGCGGTGGTCGACGACCTCCTCTGGCGAGCAATCTGTCTCCTCTGTTCGCAGCAGCGGTTCTCCTTCACGGTGGCCGAAGGACCGTTTAAAGGATAGTAGTCAGTGGTTGCGAACTTATCACAACAAGGCGTGTTGGTTTGGTGGTTTGGTGTTTGGTTTGTGAGCTAGAGGGTGAGGGTTCGAATCTGGTTCTAGCAAGGATTAAGGTAATTTATTCCCTTTTTAACTCTTAAGAGTAATTAGTTTAATAATTGGTTCTTAAGATAGGGTACTGATCTTTGTTAATTATTAGGATTACTATTGGTTAGTAATTATGTTGTTATGGTTTAGTCCTTTAGCTCATTATGATCATATCATAGTAGCCCTTGGACTATAGGCAATAGTTACACCGGGTCGAGTAGGAATATTAACACCCTTGTTTTGGTATTCGTTAGTGACGGTATTAGATTATATTGATCTTCAGGTTCACGATTATGGACCTAGCTTGTGAGTTGAGCTTAGAATTGGTGTTGCTTTGGATTAATGCGCTTTTGGATTAAATACGCTTCAAAGGTAACCACTATGTCCATCAAAATCTATGTTTACACTCTCAATCTATATGATATTATTTGGTGATTGGAAATCCTGAAATTTCTTGATTATTAGCCTATTATTGATTGTGTTGATGGATTCATGGACTTGTGTCTTGACCCTTTGCCTATTGATGTATATGATCATTTGTTGGTTTGGATTTCTATGTTATTTGGCCTCCGTTTGATGAAATCTTGGTGTAGTATGATCTGACTTGTGTATTCTGGAACATTTCTTGTATTCAGAGCTGAGTCTGATTCGGTGTGTGGGAATTGCTCTTGCGGGGCACTCTAGCGGTATAATGTAACCCGCTGGGGTCTTCTGTAAGAGTAAGGCGGTAGTGGTTGGTGGAGGTGAGTGATCCGTTGTTGTTTCCTTCTTTGTTCTGGAGTTTGTTGGAGTATTCTATTGGATATGTTACCACGATTCTGGAGTATTTGTTCATACCTCTTAGTCCATTATATGAGTCTATTATTTGGTTGGTTGAATCCTTGATTTATATTATCTGGGAGTTGGTTTGTGTTCATATCTGAGATGAGCACTCTGAGTGATGGTTCTTGGGCTGAGTTGAGTATGAGTATGGAGTGGTGGAGCTTTGAGTATCTTTTGGAGGGTGATGGGTGGACTGACTGTGCTATTACTGACTTCTGACTTTGGACTTCGGTCCCTGTGATTGGACTTCGGTCCCTGTGATTGGGTTCATTACCCCTGTGATTGGACTTCGGTCCCTGTGATTGGACTTCGGTCCCTGTGATTGGACTACGGTCCCTGTGATTGGACTTCGGTCCCTGTGATTGGGTTCATTACCCCTGCGTACCAGACTTCTGGATTCTGACTTCTGACTTATGACTTCTGACTTCTGACTGTGGTTGGGTTTGGTATGGCGATTGGTATGAGGGTTTGGAGTTTGGAATGGGGAGTCCCTTCTTGGTTCTGTATTCGTGAGTTCCTTGTGGTTATTCAATTGATATCTTATGGTTCTTGGTTATGGTTGGTTGGTTTCCTTATGGTTGTTGTCCAGTGGTATCTTGGTTATGGATTCGTTGTCTCATACATTCGTTATTGAATATTGGTTTCAGTTGGATGAGTCTTGGTTTATGATTCGTTCAGTTTATTGTTGTTGAGTATCCGATTTGAATTAATGAACAGTTTGTTGGTGTTTATATTCTATACGGGTGTGTAAACCTATTTACAAGCTTATGTATATCTGTACTTCCTTGCGGGTGTGAATGGTGGTTACTTAGCAGTCTTTTGCTAATGGTTCTTTGTGTGTTTTCCAGGTTTGCCTTAAAGTCTATGCGCGAGCGCGATAGTGTACACCTATCTGAGGATGCGTAGACTAGATATGATGTTTTTAGACTTGTGTTTCGGGCCTGTGCGCCCCTTTGAGATTTCATATACTCTTGATTAGTGATTGGATGTTTTGAAACATGACTTGAGGATTATCGTCTATGCAGTTACATTCAGTTCTTATGGTTAGCCTGTGCATCTAGGCCGTGTTTATCTTACCTAGATGTGGCATGATGCCCCTTAGGTTTTAAATTCGCTTCCGCTATGTTATGTTTTTGGTTGAGATAGGCAGCCGTTGTGTTAAGTTTTATCTATCTCAGCTCGTGTAAGGTTGGGGTGTCACACAAAGCTTACCTTTGATTCAAGATGCATCTTCTTTGTGAAGTTTTGGGCAAGCAATCACTCTGAACGCCAGTTGTGCTATGATTGAGGGGGAGCCTCAAATTCAAGAAGATCGGGAGATCAAGTATTCAACAACTCTTCAAGGATAAACTCTAGAATGGTGATGATGAAGATTTCTAGAGTTACCGCGTGATTCTATACTGTAAATTCGTGGTACATTTTCAGAATTGATCAATGAAGAGTTGGGCAATCAGAGTGATGCCCCCCAAACGTAGGAATTGAGATTCCGAACTGGGTTACCAATTCTACAGGGAAATGTGGCCAGAAATAAGGCCAAACTGTTGGATGGGATCTTGTGCCATGCCCTTTAGATGCAAATGTAGTAGGCATAGAGTGGATTTTTTGAAATAAAATCGATGAACAGGGAAATGTGGTAAGAAATAAGGCCAGACTGGTGGCACAAGGTTACTCAGAAATTGAAGGGATTGACTATGAAGAAACCTTTGCACCCGTGGCTAGACTTGAGTCTGTAAGATTACTGTTAGCCGTCTCCTGCATCCTAAACTTTCAGCTGAACCAGATGAACGTAAAAACTGCTTTTTTGAATGGACTTCTCAATGAGGAAATCTTCGTATCTCAACCAAAAGGATTTGAGGATCTACATTATCCTGATTACGTCTATAAACTGAAAAAGGCCCTTTATGGTCTGAAACAGGCCCCAAGAGCGTGGTATGAATGGCTCACACAATATCTCCTGAAAATGGGTACATCCGCAGTGGAGCAGATAAAACACTGTTTGTCAAAAAGACCACTGGTCACATTGTAACACCCCGAAAATTCCTACTACTCTTTTGAATATTATGAGGGGGTTATTTTCCTATTAATTGATTATGAAAACAATTTCTTAAATAAAATCATTTTAATTAGTGGGCTTGGAATAATGTATTTCTTTGGACTACCTATATTTATATTAAAATGTTTTAGCCCAATATGCTTATGTGGATCTATATATATATATTTCATAATATATGGATTCTCTTCTAATTATTATGGACTATGGTTAGTCTTATACACATATTATATATAAGCCCAAAGGTGTGACCCAACTACTCTAAGATAATCCACACCCAAAGAGGAAACCTAATTTTCCTATTATAGTAAGTGTATAGGCAATCAGCAGCCAAGGGCATTTCTTCCCTCATCCCACGACCCTTCTCTCTGCCTCGCATCTCTCTGTCTCTCTCTCGTCTCTCTCGATGCTAACCGGCGAACAACAGCAACAAAGAGAACTCCGGCGGTAGTAGCGACGGTAGCATACCTCCCCTGCTTTCCGGCGAGCTCACAGTGGCGGGTAGCAGCGGCGAGGCATCTCCACTTTCCCTCATCGTTGGTCTTCCCTGCGGTGGCAAGCGCCGACGACGGAAGCAGAAGTGCAGCGGTAATGGAAGCAGCGGACGTCGATGGTGGCCTTCGAATGCCAATGCAGCAGAGGCTCGATGGCGGTCTCCCCCTTCCTCGAAGCGGCGACCTGTCCCTATTCAACATGGGCGAGCACAGACTGCTAAAGTAGACGGCGGTGGTGCTTGATCGGCGTCAGGAGCGTGACTCGGCGAAGTTTTTCCCACTCTCGACGTTGCAAGGTAGCGGCAGCCTCAGCGGAGTGCTCTCCTCCGTTCGACCAGCGACTCCAGCCCGTCACCTCGCTCTCTCTCCGAGCGACGGCGTTAGAGGATGATCTCCCCCTTCTGCTACGACGACGGTGGGCTCTGCTCCCCCCCACTCTCGGCGTCATCGTATTCTCAGTAACAAGCGCGGCTTCCTCCCTCTGTATTCGGCGGTGCGAGGTAACGGAAGGCGACAGCGGCACTCCCTTCCCCGTTCGGAGCGAGCAAGGCGCAACAGTGTGGGCGGCGGACGGTAACAGCGGACGCACGTCCTCCGTTGGTGTGAGCCGGGCGGTTGTGATGTTAGTGAAGGATGTTGGCTGGTTCTTTATTTGGTTGTCGCGCAACAGAACCCAAGAGGCAGTTCGGTTCGATGGTGTGGCGCTTTGGTTTAAGCTAGAAGGCAGAGGTTCGAATCCCTGTTGGCGTTGGCCTAGCATAGTAGCTCTTTAAGGTAATATCATGGTTTATTCATTAAGCTTATAAGTTTTAGTATTAAGTTGTATTATCTTAGCCTAAGTTTAGATTAGTATCTTTAGTCATAACCTTGCTTAGTATTGGTTAGTAATTGGATTAAGTACAAGTTCATATGGTCATATTATGTTAGCCTTGAGCATGGGTTATAGGTTATTACTATTATGGACCGATTAGGAATATCAATAGCGTTATTAATAGTCTTAGTGACGATATTAGATTATATTAATTCTTCAGGTTCACGATTATGAACCGAGCTTTGAGTTTGACGTAGCTTTGGATTAAATGCTTTTGGATTAAATACGCTTCAAAGGTAACCACTATGTCCATCAAAACCTATTTTTACACTCACTCTATATGATATTACTTGGTGATTTGGAAATCCTACAATTTCTTGATTATTAGCCTGTTCTTGATTGTGTTTATTCGTTGGTTTGGATTTCCCTATTCTTGGACTCTAAAGTGGATGAAATGTTGGTGTATTTGGTCTGATTTTATATTCTGGAATTGATCTTGTGAAGTCTGGGCAGTATCTGTTTTCTGGGTTCGGGTTTGGTCTTGCGGAGAACTGCAGCGGCACAATGTAACCCGTCAATGTGATCCGCAAGGCGGCAGCGGTAGGCTTAGGCGGAGGAGGTTGATCCGCCGAGGGAGGCCGTCTCCTTCTTGCGGAGGAGACTGGCGGAAGGGTGAGCTCCGTGAGTGTGTTCCGCATGGCTCCTGGGAATTCGATTCCAGCGAGCAGTTCTTTGTTGTTGTTGTCTGTTGTTGATCCTTTGTTTCTGATTATTGTTGGATTGTTTGTTGGGTATTTTATACCATATCTTGGAGTATTGATTCATGTCTTTGGTTTCCACTTTTGGTATTCTTGATCTGTTGATCCTTTGATTCATACTCTTGGAGTTGGTTTGTGTTCATATTTGAGATGAACCCTCGTTATGGTTGTTGAGTTGGTGTTGGAGTATGAGGTTGTGATGATGGTTTGGTTGATGTTGTTGGCTGTGTTACTATTGTGCTACTATGAGTTAAGTTACTATTGACTGTGGACTATTGAGTTACTATTGACTGTGGACTATTGGGTTACTATTGACTGTGCTACTATTGACTTCTGACTTTGGACTTCGGTCCCTGTGATTGGGTTGATTACCCCTGTGATTGGACTTCGGTCCCTGTGATTGGATTGTCGGTCCCTGTGATTGGACTTCGGTCCCTGTGATTGGACTTCGGTCCCTGTGATTGGGCTCATCACCCCTGTCTGACTCGTGACTCTTGACTTCTGACTTGTGACATGTGGTTTGACTGAATATGATGGTTGGTATGAGGGTTCGGAGGTTGGAGTTGGGGTTCTTTCTTGTTTGGTATATTCGTTGGATTCCTTATGATTATTGTTCAGTTGGTATCTTATTATGGATTCGTTGTATTGTACTCTCGTTACTAGATTACTGGCTTTGTTTGACTGAGTCTTGGTTTATGATTCGTTCAGCTTATCGTTGTTGAGTATCTGTTTTGAACTATTGAACAGTTCGTTGGTGTTTATATTCTATATGGGTGTGTAAACCTATTTANTTTTTTCAAGATATAATTGTTCTATCAGATACTGAGGATGAAATTAACCCAGAAAATGTCACTGTAGAAAAACCTTTGCCTTTAGTCTCTGTAAAACAAGAACCAATAGATGATGAACATGATAAATTGTCTGTTCCTAATAAAAATCTACCTGTGCCTGATAATGTCAACCCTGAGTTTGCCGTACTATATGGTCCTCATCAACTTAAACCTCCTGCTTCACTTTTCTTCAAACTCAATATGTTTAACTTCATGGATGAACACAGAAGATCAACCTCTCTCACAAACAGATTGTCTATTCCCCTGAACATCCCACAAAATACAAAACCCACACAAGATCAAATTTTGTCTCTACCATCACCACAAACCACACAACCAGATAACCCTGAACATCAAAATCCTGAAATTCCTCTTCCCATCCAGTCAGAAAACTCACATACTGATGAAACTAGGTCTGAACCTCAATCTGAACCAAATCCTGAAACAACACCTACCAACCCCATTGATGATTCTCTACTAGACTTTGAGTTTGAAACAGGAAATCCTCTAGAAATACAGGATGCTGAACAAATTGATCAAGAAGACAATCTGACCCTGTCACAAGTAAAGACGAACCGAGAAAAGGCAAAAGGAAAGAAGAAGATCCAAGAAGAACAAGTGGACAAAAATCCTGTGGCAAAAATTCAAGTCTTCTCCGCCCCTGTCAAAAGAAGAAAGACCAGATCATCCACAGCACAACAGGAGAAGGAAACCCCCTCACCAGCACGAAAAACAAAGAGAAAACAACCAATTGCTGAACAACCTGTCCCCCTGGAAACCACTGCAAGTAAGAAGAGAAAGAAGAACACCACTCAAACTCAGCAACCTGAAAGCCAGCCGGATGTTTCTGCTGTAACACCCCTTGAAATGATCACCCCTCAATTTATATCTGATGAGTATGCAGCAAGATGGGACTAAATAAACAAAAGGAAAATCCTGAGCGAAAGATATCTTGATGTTGAAAAGTTTAAATCTCAGTGCCAACTCATGCCAGTATTCGAAAAGCTGAATCTTGTCAAGTCTGTGACAACTCAAAGGAGCTACCCACCTATAGCCATAAAGGAATTCTATGCTAACCTAATGAAGAGCATCAAGGAGGCTGGATCACAACTGCATGGACGAGTTTGGCTAAGAGGAAATGAGTACAGTTTCGATACTCGAACCATCAATATCTATCTAGACATCGATGCAAGTGATATTGAGGACCCAATTATTGGAGCAAACACCATTATAAAGGTCATCACAGGAGGAACTTACAGTTACTGGCCTGCAGAAACCAATATGCTACCTGCAAAATCCTTGACAACAAAGTATGCAATCCTGCACAAAATAGCCATGACAAATTAGATGCCGAATGAACACAGAGCAGGGTTAAACTTACTCATGGCCACCTTGATCTACAAAATCGGAAAAATTATTCCTGTTGACTTGGGTGATATAATCTTCAAACATGTGGCCTCCTTCAGGAAACCAGAGTCAAAGGAAAGCAAAGTAAAACTACCTTTCCCCTGCACAATCTATGGAGTTCTACGTACGCAAGGGTTCAAACCTGAGCCAAATGAGCCTATGGAAGCACCACAAGTAAGAACAATTGATGCCAGACTCAAACAAGGAACTCATGTGCTTGACATCTTTCCAGAACATGCAAGTAGCTCAACCCCAGCTCTGAACCTTGATGCACCATTTACCAGCAAACTTACAGCCCAGCACCTTGATAAAAGCATCAGAGATCTTAACACGATCATACAGATACTTGTTGAAAAGAGAACAATTGAGATGCAGTTACGTGAACAATTGAGTCCTCAGATCACTGCACCTGAAGTTGATTCCACTGCACCTGAAGCTGATTCCATTGTAAACAGGCAGGAGGATGAGTCCTCAGAATCTGATTGATTCTTCTCTCATACCTGAGTTGCTTTTTCTACTTGGTCCTGCTAAGGAGTCTTGTAGCTACAGATTCACAAGTTTCTGGCAATAGGGGAAGTAGGAACAACCTTCTAAACATTGTTTACTACTTGGTTACTACTTGGTTACTACTATGGTTACTTGGTCATTTTTTTTTTGATGAAGAAGATAGTTTGAAGACCCCACTGCTCTGCCATGCTGTTTTGTTTGTAATAGGGTCTCATATGTTAGCTTATGGTTCTTTTTTTGTTTTGTATGATGATATAATCATCTTCATGTTTTGTTGGTTATTTAATTTTGTCTTTTTTTGGACTATGTTTTGAATGAACGCTGTTTTTAACTATCACTGATGTTTTAGGAAGATTGTTGTGAATTGCCAAGAAACTTGCTACAAAGGGGGAGATTGTTAATAAAATTGCTAAAAAGAAAAGTATTTGTGAAACTCCCTAAGTTGTAACAAGTCCTTGTGACAATTTTGTTAGTTTAGCAGATAGTTCAAAAACAGGTTCTCATGTGATGTACTAGGTTTCCTGTAGTTCAGCAAAAGGCTTAGAAGACTCAGAAGGCTTTAAAGACAACTTGCTGAACGAAACACTGAACCAAGACAAGAAAGACAAGAAGAGGAATCAGAGTCAGTTACGAAGGCTTCAACAAACTTAACCGAATCTGGGCAAGATATATATGAGGAAAATTCCTTGTGATCAGTTAGTCATTCCAGAGTATACTAAAGATCTGAATGTGAAAGTTTCCTCATATGTGATAACGAGAAATCTTGACAAAGCTTACCTTTGATTCAAGATGCATCTTCTTCGTGAAGTTTTGGGCAAGCAATCACTCTGAACGCCAGTTGTGCTATGATTGAGGGGGAGCCTCAAATTCAAGAAGATCGGGAGATCAAGTATTCATCAACTCTTCAAGGATAAACTCTAGAATGGTGATGATGAAGATTTCTAGAGTTACCGCGTGATTCTCTACTGTAAATTCGTGGTACATTTTTAGAATTGATCAATGAAGAGTTGGGCAATCAGAGTGATGCCCCTCAGACGTAGGAATTGAGATTCCAAACTGGGTTACCAATTCTCGGTGTTCTTGCTACTTTATTGTTTATTTTCACATTAACTGCTTAATACTCTTTGTTCGTTTCTCTGCACTAGATCAATAAGTAGTTAAGGGTCATCTAACAAATCTAATAATTAGATTTAATAGTTGGCCTGGGAGACTCTTTTACAATCTTAGACCTAGAATACGGGAGTCTAAGTTTGTCAACTTCAATCTTCAATTTAAAATCAAATCTATATCTAATCTAATTTCTCTATCTAAGAATCTAGAACTTAGAGTGGGGAGGTTTCCCTAAGGGAAGAAGAAAATTAGATCTAACAATTCAGGAACTCCCTCACAAATATTGGTGTTTGCTTTAAATAATATTAAAAAAAATCGCCATTCCCATTTTTCCCTTAATGAACGTGTCCACGCGAAGCTTCACGCGTGGGAGCAGGCGTGGAGCCTCTATTGTCCGCTTCGCTTCTTCGTTGTTTCTTCCTTTGGTCGCATGTCTTGTTTAGTCCTACGAGAATGGCTTCGAAACACAACATATGGTAGAGAAGTTGTAAACAAACAGTGGGAATAACAAAAGGCAAATTTCATGAACAATGAAGTATAAATTACCATTCGTAACATTAGCTAATGGTTGGTGTGATGAAGACGTTGAACTCAACATATTTAGCATATTCAATGAACGTTCATCGGATAGTGAAAACATGTTACGCATATCAACTGCAATTTGTTTTATTCAAACATATATAACATCACATCGATCATATATAATTTGTCTTCATTCAAGCATATATAACAACACATTTATCATATAGAACATATGAAGAAATATGTAGTGAACTAATAGAGAAAATTCTTAATATCACACATTTATCATATAATGATTTGTACTTTAAATACACAACTATGAATCCATCTCCTATTTGTGATATTAAATCTTATATATTAATTGCATATATATTATTTTGTTTGCTAACCACTACAATATTTTTGAGAAATAATAAAATAAAATAAGTACATAATAATTAATACAATGCTTCAATACCGGCCACTACAATTATTTGTAACATAGAACATGTGTTAACGTATCGTTACATAGAACATGTGTTACTTTTTTGTGGAGGGATTTTGCAGAGAATAACACGCTTGAGTGCATAGACCACAATCACCACAAACCCCCACTCGAATTAACACCACACTGCCCAAAACCCCTAACTAGCACAACACCCCAACCACTACAACTGTATAGATTTAATTTTTGGAAAAATATGAAATAGATAGCAATTAACATAAACGTAGCGTTCATACGGATACATTATGACGATAATATAAAAACTCAATTCAATTACGATAAAAAAAAAAACATCACTGCACAACCACACTTGCCACCCCCTCCCCTCGTGTTATTTCCACCATATCAGTGCACAACCATCAACAAGAATTAGCACATCAATTCACAAAACCAGGCCAAACACAAGCCCCACACTCACTTCAATTCCAAAACTAAATTACGACACTATCAAAAAACCCGTATCAATACTGAAAAATAACTAAAAAATACCTCGAACAACGCCGGCGTCATGATGAGAGGAATCTACGGCTGAAGTAGCAATGGCGGACGGATGGGAAGATGATGGTGAAAGCAGCAACGGCCGGTGACGACTCTGGGAAAAGGCTATGCACAGACGATCGAAGGAAAAGTACGCGAGAGAATCATGAATGTATAACCAAACCCTATATGTGGAATAATTAGCTATGCAATAACCCCCTAAATCTCTAAAATACCCCTATCAAATAAACATCACTCAATTATCGGTCAAAAAAAGGGAAAAAAATTAAAAACAATCATTTAATGTACTCCTGTGATCTTAGCTATTAAAGGATCCAAAATTATCCACACGGACCATATAATAAATAGGACTAATTTGATGACTAGTATGTATATGTATATGTATATATACATATATACATATACATATACATATATATGTATACATATACATATACATATATATGTATACATATACATATATATGTATACATATACATATATATGTATATACATATGTATACATACATGTATGTATGTATACATTATGCATAATGTATGCATACACATGTATGCATACATTATGCATAATGTATGCATACATACATGTATGTATACATATGTATATACATATATATAAAGCCCAACTCCATCTTCAGCCTAAAAACCTCCCTTAGCCCAACTATAAATAAATAACCCACCCGTTTCAACCCAATTCCCTTCTCCCATTTTCCTGTCGTCTTCCTTGCTCTTCTCCCTAAAATTCTCTCTCCCACAACAGAAATGGAAAAAAAGCCAAAGAAATTCACCAGACACCTGAGTCCACACTCCGTAGTACCAACACTACCTACAATCTGCTTCTAATTCCGTCATTTTAGCATCGCAAAGCCGTTCTAGAGCATCTTGAGACCTTCTAACACTAATATGTTTCCATTAACAGATTTCATCTTCCATGGCTATGGAGAAAGATTTTATAGTATCAGGTATGTTTTACTTATAGTCTACTATCAAACATAGTTTTACCTCATTAGCAGGAAACGCTAACACATTTGTTTATAGATCTACCTACATCTGAACATTAACAAAGAAATATTGTTGTAGAAAAACACACGGAGCAGATCAAGGTCTGCATGTAGAGAGATTATAAAGTCTTAAAGCTTCTTTCAAAGGGATAAGAACGTAGACAATCAGCTCAAAGTTATAGAACTCAATCTAAAACACTAATTGGTACTCTTAACATCTGTGGAAAATAAATTTCCGTGTTGTAAATAATTTTTAGGAATTTCGTCATATTTTTCTGCTAAAAGAAATATATAAAAAATTTATATAGATATGGAGTATAATTTAACAAAAAAATCAGTAACTATCAATTATACAAAATATAAATTTATTACTTTGCTAATTATATACCTATGTTTTAGAATCATGTAAATTTAAGTCAATATACTTCCAAATATTTATGTCAATATATTCTAAACCAAATTAAAATATGGAAACCTAGAATAGGAAAACTAATCTCACTGGAACATGTGAAATATGAAATCAATAAGTTTTGTTTCTTTTAAATTGCGAAACAATCATTTATATTGATATTGGATATAATACTTCCTTGAAGCACCTGAAAGATGTAGTTTTAGTGGAGGTGGAAAGATGGAATAAGAGGTTAAAATGAAGAGTTTGACTCCCCGAGTACTGTGTCTCAAAGGAGGCAAAGCAAAAGGTTACTTAGCGGTCAAGAGAGTGTCATTTGCACAAAGTAAAAATCAATTGTTTGAGAAAGTCTATCACTAAAGCAAGCAAGTAATGAATCAAATCAAATGAGAGAAACTAGGGAACGAATTGTGCTTGCTTGTGATGCATCATTGTGTGACTATTGCAAGAGAGCATTGATTTACCAAATTGGTTATTAAAGGGTGTTTGGGCTTGGTTCCTTTTCGCAAATAGTGTACTAAGGCTCCCTAGCATTGGAGTCCTTATTAGGCAACTAAGAGGCCTAGGGGCATTTCATCAAACACTTAGCTTACAACACCTCTCTACTAACCTAAACTTAGATCTGCATAGGAATCCATGATTGAAAGGAGCTTGCATCAACACTAATCACTAACACGCTTAGGTTAGGGCCTTAATCATTTAAGAGATTGGCCAACACTCTTAGAATTCAATCAATACAACAATCATGAAACAAGAATAAGAATTCCAATTTGAGTAAATCAATCTCCACAATTGAGAATTAGAGATCAATACTTAGCATCACAACTTTGCACAATTCAATCCTATGAAGAAATTAGCTACTCATTCTAAGAATTGAAATCATCAAATCTAAATTTGTGCAAGGAATTGAAATTGCAATCCAAGTTGAAATAGAAGTAAAAGTATAAATGTAGATTACCTAGGAGAATTCAATTAAAATCTTCAATGTAAATTGCTTCTTCAAACATGGATCAAAGGATGAAAATCTCTGGGTTTCCTCTAACTTCTCTCTACAATGCTTTGAAAGTAATAGTCTAATCTAAAATTATGATCTGAAAAAATGTCTAACTCCTTTGAAATTTCCTAACTAAGCCTTTAAATAGCTTCCCCAAAATTGCCGCTCTCATTAAATGATTCTGCCTTTCTTGTCCACGCATGGAGGCCGGCGTGGATCAGCATTGAATTGATCCACGCCCCTCTCCACGCGTGGAGAGGTGTGCAGCTTGCCCGAGGCTTTTCTTCTTCGCTTCGTTTGCTCGTCAAGTCCTCATGCCTTGCCCTTTCATCCCTGGGACCTATAAAAACACTCAAATATACCAAAGATAGAGTTTTGCAATAGACTTACGCATTAGAGCATAGAAACGCCATAAATTATTCACAAAAGGATGCTAAACGTTCCTAAATAACCCCAACTTAGACCCTTGATTCTAGCTATTTTTGGTGTTTATTAGAACCTAAGACACACAAAAACTACAAATATTGATTACATATTCAAGTATTATCTTAGTACACATAATGTTTTGATCATATTCTACATTTATACTAATAGAATATACTCTAAATAACATATATAATTAAGTCTGCTGCAACTATACTTTTATTTAGATTGCTCATGTTTTCTCTTGCAACTAACCGTCGTTGAATTCTCTAACTTCCTCATTTTTCTTTAAGATGCTACTTGCTATCTGATGCATTCGTTGGTCAGCAATACTACCGCAAAAGGCACAAATCTCATAGATTAGCCATACCCTTGATTTGAGCAGTTCGATTTATTCTCTTTACTTTTTTTTTTTAAAAAAAATCTCAATTAGTATTATTCATAATTTCCTTATAGTTGGAAATTATCTTTTCTTCCTTAGTTAATTATGTTGGTAGTTCTTAAATATGGCAGTAGTATGTGTTTGGAAGACAAGTTGGAATTTGAATAAAAATCATTCAAGAAGATTTCTCTTCTTCCAACTCTCTGTCCTTATTTCTCAGACTCTTCTACTACCACCATTAGGTAGGAAAAAGTCTTCATCTTCCTCTTCATCCGTATCCCATAGGCCCATAACACGAAGTCAAACCCGTGAATGTATCAACTTGGTTCTCATTGCCGGCGTTATGGGAACTATCATCGCGGAGGATGCTTTCAAAGCAATGTAGAAATTTGTTCATTCCCTAGAAGTTTATGCTACAAAGTTGAAAATCTCTCTTCTACTGTATCCTCTCTTTCTGCAACACAACACCAACAGGCAGCTACCCTTTCTAACCCAAAAAAAATGATAAAACAGCTCTTGATTGCTCAGGGCAAGACACCGGTCTCTGAAGAATAAAAAACAGTGCACCAAACAAATGGGGATTTTGTCATCCAAGAAGCACCGGGTGATAATTACTCCCTCATTCAATATGCTAAAATGGACTTTCCATTGTACTCTGGAGATGAATATCCACTTGTATGGCTGCTACGTTGTGAATCCTATTTCTGAAATTCCAACATTCAGGATTCAGATCGAATACATTTTGCCTCACACCATATGATTGGAGAAGCGCAATTATGGTACCATTCTGAAACGGAGTTGATGCAGTTTTCCTCATGGGCTGCCTTCAAGAAAGAGTTGTCTTAGCTTCGGGCCACCACGCATCATTAATGCATTAGGTGAACTCAAACAATAGTTTCAAGAAGGACGTCATATCGACGAGTATGTCAAAGAATTTCAAACGCTGTTAGTTCGGGCAGGGACAACACAACCCAACCAGCGAGTATATCTGTTTTCCGGTGGATTGGATAAGATAATCCGTATAGATGTGGAGTGCACCAAACCAACAACACTGACTGAAGCAATCAACACAGCCCGGGATCTTTCTCGCAAATGCCACTTGTTGGGCCTTTTGTCTTCTAAGCCTAAACCTCTACAAACCAGTGTACAAAATACTCTATGATCCGTTCGTGTTCCATTACCCACCCATACGTCCATCACTCAACCAACAAAAGCCCAAATTTAAATTCCTCACACCCGGACAAAATGCCGAACGCATAGCCAAAAACTTATGCTACAATTATGATGAAAAATATTTTCCAGGTCATAAATGTCGTCACCTCTTTATGCTGTGGACATTAGAAGAGGGTGAAGAACCACCTGCATTAGAGGATTACACGAAGGACTCCCCAACATTTAGCTTGAACGCTATATCTGGGGTCACAAAGAGAAATATGATGAAAGTGAGGGTCAAAATAGCTGGCACTTTTATCGTTGCACTCTTGGATTCAGGCAGTTCAGACAACTTCATCAATGTTGAGACAACACGTGACTTGGGACTCCAAATGACACCACTAAAAGACCTTCGCGTGCGAGTGACAAATGGGGATTGTTTGTCTGCTTTAGGGGTTTGTGAGGCAGTCCCTTTCACTAAGGAAAGCAACAGTTTTTCAGTTACATTGTTTGTGCTCCCATTGGCTGGATTTCAGATGGTTTTAGGGGTAAAATAGCTTAAAGAATTGGATCCTATCACTTGGGATTTCAACTCATTACATATGACTTTCTACCACCACAATACTGCCATTACCTGGCCAGGAGAAGAATGGTCCCTTTTTCTGGCTTTGTATACCATTCCTTTGCCAAGTTCAAATATAGAAGTCTTAGAGGGATTGCTCACTATCTTTAGTGACATTTTTCTGAAGTTACAGCGCTGCCACCATCACGGGAGTGTGATCATCGCATAATCTTGCAATACGGATCAGACCGAGTGGTTGAAATATCGTACTATTACCCCTAGCTCCTCAAAAGATGAGGTAGAAAAGCAGTGTTCAGAAATGCTTCATCACGGCATCATTTGAGTGTGGTGAAGGGTGGATTTGTGAGTGAGAGTGTAGTTCATTTGGTTGGTTTTGAGTGCAAGAGAGTAGTAAAGTAAAAAGTGTTTTGGAAATATGTAAAAGGGGTAGGGATTGGATAGTGTTCATGGATGTTGCATTGTGGAGTGGCTAAGGTCATAGATCGTGGATGCTAGGATATTGTCTATTCAAGAGTGTGTTGTCTTAGTCCTTTTCCACCTTTGTGTACTAAGGCTTCTTTGACTTAGGAGTGCTTTCAAGCATCCAAAGTTCTAAGAGGAATTTTATCAAACACTTAAGCTACACACTATCCTACTATTCTTAAGAAGTCCATAGGAACTATGATTGTGTCAAGCTTCAAATCCTAACTCTAATCAAAGACATGAAAGAGTCAAGAGCTCAATCTCTCATCTAGATTGGCCAAATCCAAACAAGATCTCATCTAAACAACAATCAATAGACAAGAATAGATAATCCATCAACACAAACACATAGATCCAAGATATAGAGATAAAATCATCGCAATAGCAACATTCAATCACACAATCCAAATCCCTAGACTAAACTAGCTACTCATAATATGAAATTGCAAGCAAAGACTAATTTAATCCAAGAACAAGATAGCTAAAATTATAGAAATAAAATAGAAGTCACCTAGAGAGAAGAAGATCTTCAATCCAAGCTTGTTGTCTTGCTACAATGGAGATTGATCTAATCTAAAAACTAAGAAAAAATGGAGAAAGTTCTCTAAAGGAAAAACTAAGAAAGGGAAAACTAATTTTCTGGGAACCTCCTCTGAAAATTCATCAAAGTGGTTTAAATAGTCTCCGAAATGACAACCCTAGTCGAAATTTGCGCAGTGCAGTCTCCACGCCTCTCACACGCGTGTGAGCGTGCGTGGGAGGCTACTGGAAAGTTTTCACGCATGCTCACACGCGTGTGGCCATCCAGTTTGGTTCTCCAAGGCTCCGCTCTTGCCTGGTTCGCTCTATAAGCTCAACTTTTGGTCCTATTTGCTCCTAGGGCTCCTGTTTCACCTCTTTTAGGCTGAAAGTAGCTTTAATGTGTAGGTTAGTGATTTTCAAGCATTTATGAGCATAATTAACCATGTAAGGATGCTACAAGCGTGATAAAACACCCTAATATGTGCCTAATTTAAGGGTATCTCGGAGGCTTATCATTCCCTATACCTATCATTAACGAATTGCTTGATGAAATACATGGCTCCAAGTTTTTCACAAAATTGGATTTGCAGTCCGGATATCACCAAGTTAGAATGCATGTAACCCCTCGTCATTTCCGGATCAAATTTAAAGTTCGAGGAATATATTCTTAAGTTAAAACATACCTGAGATGAGTGACCGAAGCATCAAAAGAATTTTTATAAGGATATATAGTTGTTATTAAGCTGCGATCTACTTACCGGTCACGAACCGTAATAATTTTAGAAATTAGTGTTCGAACCCGTTTGACCTCAGAAATGGATTTTTAGACACCCTACTATTATTATGGAATTTCCTATTTTATTAGATTAGCCCATAGCAGTCAAAATTTTTTTTGTGATCGTACATCGCGAGATTTCGCGGGATACCGAACCTAGCCCAATTTGGAATTTTAGACTGGAATTAATTTTTGGATTCGAAGATTATGAGAATTAAATTAGTTTCACCGAGGATTCATCTGATTTAATCCCCAACAGTCTAGATTAAGATATTTTAATCCAAGAATAGGTGATGTCCCATCCCTTAGAGCTTTGACTAGTCAACCATTTGACTAATAGAATAAAAAGGCCATTTTCTTCACCCATTTTTGTGGCCGAAAAAAAAGAAAGGGGAGAAGAAATCATCTTCATCTTCAACCTCAAGTCCAAGACTCCATAGCCAAGTTTCTTCATAACTCCATCAAAGCTTTGGTAAACCTCTAATTTTATTTGGTAAATAGCTTTATTTCCTTCCCTAGAATGAGAATCTAAGTCTTGATTTATTTAATCTTGTTGTTGTGATGGTGATTTGGGAACTAGGGTTTCAAGAGAAATTGGGGAAAATCTATCAAGAGCACTTTTAAGGCCATTTTAGCTACTTTGGAGGTAAGGAGTTCCCTTAAGTTGGACTAGATTGCTCAAATTTGAATAATTGATAATTGATTGTGACTTTGTGGATTTTAGTAAAAATGTTTGGTATATGTTGCTTATATATAGTGTATATAAGGTGTATATCTCATGATTTATGGTTACAAAGTGTTATGATAGTGAAATTTGGTTACTAGTATGCCAATGAAAATATGGGAGCATGTTATGGAAAATGTATATGTATATGTATATATGTATATAGTTGCATATAGTATGTATATACATGTATATATAAATATGTGATGGTATAGAAGCATATATATGTGTGTCATGTATAGTATGTATTTTTATATATAAATATGTTATAATTTGATTATGTATATGTGTATGTATCGTGTAGCATGTATATTTATATATATAAATATGTTATAGTTGATTATGTATATATGTATATATATGTATAAGTATGTTATAGTATGTTTATGTATATATGTATGTATCGTGTAGTATGTATATATATATATATATATGTGTGTGTGTGATGGTATGAGTATGTATATATATATATGTATGTATCGTTATATATATATATATATATAAGTATGGGATGGTATGAGTATGTATATATATATATGTATTTCGTGTAGTATGTATATATATATATAAGTATGTGATGGTATGAGTATATATATATGTATGTATCGTGTAGTATGTATATATATGTATATAAGTATGTTATGGTAGAAATATGTATGCATGGATATATGGTGTGTAATGTGTATATATATTTAACATATGTGGTGAGCAAATGTGTTTATATATATATGTAGCATGTGGGTTATGTATATATATATATACTATATTTAGTATGTACGTGTGCTCGGGTTATATTTATATAGTAAGTATATATACTGAATTATATTCATATAATATATGAATATATGTATAGCATGTTCTAGATGAGATATATATATGGTAAGAAAGTATGTAATGTGTATATGCCCAAGACTTGTTTCTTGTGATTGAGTAAGTGAGGATGTTTATGCTTAATTATCACTATGGGTGATAATTAAAGTGCTATCTAATTGACTAAAGTATGGAGAAATGTTTCCAAAGAGAGGTAAAACCTTAGTTTCTGAGCAAGAGGAGGAGGACCTTGATTAACCCACGGGTGGCATGTGCTCTGCACGAAGTGCCCTTGCCCAGCGGTTGCATGTTAAAGATTATGCCGTATGACATCCAATTCATACTTATGCGACGTCTAGTCGCTGGGTACTATATAACTCGTCGGATGCGGTATTCCCACGGGGGTGTGCACACTTAAGGTATAGTTACCCCGATGATTGCGGGCAGGTTTCGTTTTGACGGACCCGGTTAGGCCAACTGGGAATCATTTTAACGTACCTGGTGCCAAGGGATCAGCGTTAGATCGAGGGATGACCACTACCCCGATCAATGATCCAAGTGGTCAAAGAGGGAGACAATTAGAGTGCTCCGAAGGCCTCACACTTTCGAAGACGAAACTAAGTGGATTTTTGTAAAGAAGTCATGGCTACTCTGTAGCTGATAAGATAAGGGAATGATGAATAATTGGACGCAGTGGTATGCCAGAATATTCTCGATCTATGAGATGGAAAATTGATGGAAAGTTCTTTGAAAGAAACGGTTGAAACTAGTTTGAATAACTACAGGTTTGACGGGAAGAAAATGTTTTTCTCTTTTGTTTAAGGGAGGTTTGATTTGACTAAATCTTATGATTTCTTCTACGTATTTATATGTCTCATTGTATGGTCATACTTTAACCAAGTATATATATATGTTTTGAAAACCTTTATTTAAGTTTGGGTGATCCACGGATCTTCTTACTTAGCCGTCGTGCTAACTACACTTCAATGTGTCACTTTCAGATGGAATCCAGCGTTAGTTCCTGCAGTCCGACGAACTCCCCCAGTTCGTCGGAAGATGAGAGTCGTAGCTTGGACTACGATGCTTTTGTGCAGCAGTTGATCGGCGAGGACCCTTATGCGCCTGGCTTTGCTCCTACAGCTCCCAATGGCTCACCGGTAGTAGATAGTGATCTCCCTATCCCTGATGGTCCTGATGTGCAGGCCTCTTTTGGTTTTTACCCTATCGAGGTGCTGGTAGGGAGCGACCCCTTAGAGTTTATAGTCTATTACCCTTACCCTTGGGACCCCAGTCCTCCCGAGAGTTATGAGGAGTGGTCTATGGTTATTGTTACTTCCCGCTTCCTTGACCATATCACTTGGTATGAAGGGGAGTGGCATCTTGTCTGGGGTGAGTTTACGGGTCCGACGTATTCCCAGCTAGGGTAGGCAGGTTGCATGGCAGGTCTATAGGGGTCTAATCCTTTTTTGTGTAGATATAATTTTTGTAGCCAGGGGATGACTGATCTTGACTAGTAAGGACATGTATGACACTAACCTTATGTTGACCATTGGGCCAACTTTTTGGACAGTTGTTTTGTAAATGTTAACATCTATACATTTATATGCCTAGATTATTATTTTTGGGTTGTGAGGTGTTGTTGTTGTGTGTTTTTTTTATATAGCCTGTGCACTTAGAGTGAAAGTTTTATCAAGGAGGTGATAGACTTCATTCTAAGTGTGGCGGTAGCACCCGGTTTCCCGCTAAGAGGGTAAGCTTCCGCAGCGTTATATTACGCATTTTGTAATAGTTGTCAGAATAGGAAATCGGGGTGTTACAAAGTGGTATCAGAGCATAAGTTGAGTGAGAGCCTAGGTAGTGTCATAACCTAGGTTACGTCAGAACCTTAAGTTGAGTCAGCTTAAGTTGTTAAGACTACCCTAAGTTACTATTTCCGTTAAGGTTAAGTATGAGCTTCTGGAGCAGAGCAGGGAACCAGGCAGCATAAAAAGGGAGTACCTCATCTGTACTTTGCAGAATCTCTTGATTCTGGTTGATTGAATTATTTGATATGTAATTGTGATTGCTTGCATGTATTAATCATTGCTTGTGATTATTGCAAGTAGAATTGATAGTAAGTTGCATGACTAACTGCTATGCTAAGTGAAGCATCTGGTAGTATTAGGGGGAAGTTTCCCTTTTAAGCTTGAGTAGTTATTAGACTAACCGCTTAGTTAGTTAACTCCTTAAGAATTCTTACCCTTTTGACACTAACTTGTGATTGTCGTCTAATAAAATGCCTCCTAGACGAAACGTACCTGCTGGGGAAAGCAGCGATGTCTCGGCAATGGACCGTATGGCTATGGCCATGGAGCAGATGGCTGGGTTCATGATGGCTCAGCAAGCTCACAATCAAGCCCCAGTGCAACCAAGGGTCGATGTTACTAAAGCTATAGCGGCTAGGCAACCACCGTTCTATGCAGGGGAGGAAGACCCGGTGATCCTTGAAGAATGGATCAGAACCTTTGACAAACTGCTGAACGCGGTGAATTGCCCTGAGGAGCAGCGGGTGTCTTCTGCAGTGTACTACCTGACTAAAGCTGCGGATGATTGGTGGTCAATGGTGGGACCAGAGCTTCTGCAAGGCCCAGGGTTTGGCTGGGAAGAGTTCAAAACGGAGCTAAGAGGTCAATTCTATACCGAACGAATCAAAGGCATCAAGTGCGAAGAATTCTTGCGATTGAAACAACAAGGAACCACAGTGCAAGATTACTACAGTAGATATGTGGAGTTGATGAGGTTTGCACAAGATATTGTACCCGACGAGGCGAGCAAGGCGAGACGATTTGTTGTCTGTCTGCTAATTTCTTGCTATAAATAGTTATTAGATAATCATTTTGGTGAATCACTGCACCAATGCCACTGCCCGAAGCGTCACATTCAACCACAAATTGAGTGGAAAAATCTGGAAGTTGGAGGACAGGAGCTGAACATAAAGCCTGCTTGAGAGAAATAAAAGCAGCTTTGGCTTCGGAGAACCACTTAAAGCTTTGTTTTTGTAAGAGATTGGTAAGAGGTCCAACAATGATACCATAATTCTTGATGAACCGGCTATAAAAACAAGAAAGGCTTAAGAAGCCTCTAAGAGGTGTGGTAGAACCTAGTGTAAGCCAATCGGAGACTACTTGCACTTTCGTTTCGTCGACTGACACACCTTGGCTAGATATCACATGACCCAAGTAGCTTACAAGATCTACTCCAAACGTGCATTTACTCTTCTTTAGAAAGAGTGTGTGTTGGCGTAGTAAGAGGAAAACCAAACGCATGTGTTGGAGATGTTCTACCCAAGAAGCACTGTACACCAAAATGTCGTCAAAGAATACCAATACAAACTTCCGCAAATAGGACCGAAGACCTCATTCATCAAAGATTGAAATGTGGATGGTGCATTGGAAAAGCCGAAAGGCATCACTAAGAATTCAAAGTGGCCATGATGAGTTCGGAAAGCCGTATTTTCAACATCCTCGAGGTGCATTGTAACACCCCGATTTCCTATTCTGACAACTATTACAAAATGCGTAATATAACGCTGCGGAAGCTTACCCTCTTAGCGGGAAACCGGGTGCTACCGCCACACTTAGAATGAAGTCTATCACCTCCTTGATAAAACTTTCACTCTAAGTGCACAAGCTATATAAAAAAAACACACAACAACAACACCTCACAACCCAAAAATAATAATCTAGGCATATAAATGTATAGATGTTAACATTTACAAAACAACTGTCCAAAAAGTTGGCCCAATGGTCAACATAAGGTTAGTGTCATACATGTCCTTACTAGTCAAGATCAGTCATCCCCTGGCTACAAAAATTATATCTACACAAAAAGGATTAGACCCCTATAGACCTGCCATGCAACCTGCCTACCCTAGCTGGAATACGTCGGACCCGTAAACTCACCCCAGACAAGATGCCACTCCCCTTCATACCAAGTGATATGGTCAAGGAAGCGGGAAGTAACAATAACCATAGACCACTCCTCATAACTCTCGGGAGGACTGGGTCCCAAGGGTAAGGGTAATAGACTATAAACTCTAAGGGGTCGCTCCCTACCAGCACCTCGATAGGGTAAAAACCAAAAGAGGCCTGCACATCAGGACCATCAGGGATAGGGAGATCACTATCTACTACCGGTGAGCCATTGGGAGCTGTAGGAGCAAAGCCAGGCGCATAAGGGTCCTCGCGATCAACTGCTGCACAAAAGCATCGTAGTCCAAGCTACGACTCTCATCTTCCGACGAACTGGGGGAGTTCGTCGGACTGCAGGAACTAACGCTGGATTCCATCTGAAAGTGACACATTGAAGTGTAGTTAGCACGACGGCTAAGTAAGAAGATCCGTGGATCACCCAAACTTAAATAAAGGTTTTCAAAACATATATATATACTTGGTTAAAGTATGACCATACAATGAGACATATAAATACGTAGAAGAAATCATAAGATTTAGTCAAATCAAACCTCCCTTAAACAAAAGAGAAAAACATTTTCTTCCGTCAAACCTGTAGTTATTCAAACTAGTTTCAACCGTTTCTTTCAAAGAACTTTCCATCAATTTCCATCTCATAGATGGAGAAATGTTTCCAAAGAGAGGTAAAACCTTAGTTTCTGAGCAAGAGGAGGAGGACCTTGATTAACCCACGGGTGGCATGTGCTCTGCACGAAGTGCCCTTGCCCAGCGGTTGCATGTTAAAGATTATGCCGTATGACATCCAATTCATACTTATGCGACGTCTAGTCGCTGGGTACTATATAACTCGTCGGATGCGGTATTCCCACGGGGGTGTGCACACTTAAGGTATAGTTACCCCGATGATTGCGGGCAGGTTTCGTTTTGACGGACCCGGTTAGGCCAACTGGGAATCATTTTAACGTACCTGGTGCCAAGGGATCAGCGTTAGATCGAGGGATGACCACTACCCCGATCGATGATCCAAGTGGTCAAAGAGGGAGACAATTAGAGTGCTCCGAAGGCCTCACACTTTCGAAGACGAAACTAAGTGGATTTTGTAAAGAAGTCATGGCTACTCTGTAGCTGATAAGATAAGGGAATGATAAATAATTGGACGCAGTGGTATGCCAGAATATTCTCGAT
>CP025650.1:14648257-14661433 GCA_003576665.1 Ipomoea trifida
CAATGTTTGTAATTCCATTATGAATGTTAAAAAGGAATATCCTCCAACTTCACACCGTGATTTCATTTTGTCTCATTCTTTACTTTCTCGCTTTATGCACTTTGAACAGTATAGGTCTACCTTTGTGTATATATATATATATATATATATATATATATATATATATATATATAAGGTTGTAAACACATATACATGTCTACTACATATATTCATCACAACATAATCGTATACTAGTTACCTCATATAATCATCCACATATCTACATATATTCATGATATACCACAATCACACCAATCTTTCATCTACTAAGGGGGTTTGTCCATCATTCCATCATCCTCATTTAATTCCATCACTAATCCAATCTTAAATCATAATCCTTATAAGCTCATAATCTTCATAACTTTCCTTATTTATTAATAAGAATAATAGTTCCTAATCACCATTTTAATCACTAATCACCACCCTTAACCATAATTCATAATTGATTTCAAACCTTAAATCACCAAACCATAACCCATATGCATAATTACCCTCATTAGTCTTAACCAATCAATATTGCAATCCTTACTTATTTATGATGCTCATAACTCATATTTAGTCCACAATTTCTCACCTTAAACAACTTACCCATCTATACTTAACATAAATCTTTAGTCCTTAGTCCAACATTATCATCATCACTAGGCTTCAACGTGAACCAAATCACCATAATTAATCATTAAGTACTCTTAATGATCACCTTAATCCACCATCATTAATTAACAAAATTCATTATTGCCCATAAATCACCATTAAACTTTAAGTACCCCTTAAATCCATCATTAATATACTCATAAGCTATTAATCATCCAAGAATCACCATCTCATAATCTATTTGCCAACATCCATATTCATAACAACTTTAACAACACCATTAATGAGAACTCACCAACACAACATTTTGTACATATATATTATGTAAAATACAATTACATATATATTATACATACCACATGTGCATAACAATTTTACTTAGATCTCATCATATTTCAACCAAACAATCAATTATCCAATTTCAAGTGACTAAACCGACTTAAGGGATTCCTTACCTCAACCGGGTTACTAGTCTTGTAGAAGACTCTTGGAGTTGATTTCCCCAATTTCACCATAAAACCCTAAAATTCCATCAACAACCTAACACATGATTTTAAGAAATCTTAACTTAGATTCATGATCTAGGAAGGGAAATAAAGCTTTCTACCGAATAAAATTAAAGTTTTACCGAATAGGTTGACACTTGTGAAGAAACCTTGGCTATGGAATTCCATAGCCAAGGTTTCTTCACAAGTGTCAACCTATTCGGTAAAACTTTAATTTTATTCGGTAGAAAGCTTTATTTCCCTTCCTAGATCATGAATCTAAGTTAAGATTTCTTAAAATCATGTGTTATGTTGTTGATGGAATTTTAGGGTTTTATGGTGAAATTGGGGAAATCAACTCCAAGAGTCTTCTACAAGACTAGTAACCCGGTTGAGGTAAGGAATCCCTTAAGTCGGTTTAGTCACTTGAAATTGGATAATTGATTGTTTGGTTGAAATATGATGAGATCTAAGTAAAATTGTTATGTACATGTGGTATGTATAATATATATGTAATTGTATTTTACATAATATATATGTACAAAATGTGTGTTGGTGAGTTCTCATTAATGGTGTTGTTAAAGTTGTTATGAATATGGATGTTGGCAAATAGATTATGAGATGGTGATTCTTGGATGATTAATAGCTTATGAGTATATTAACGATGGATTTAAGGGGTACTTAAAGTTTAATGGTGATTTATGGGCAATAATGAATTTTGTTAATTAATGATGGTGGATTAAGGTGATCATTAAGAGTACTTAATGATTAATTATGGTGATTTGGTTCACGTTGAAGCCTAGTGATGATGATAATGTTGGACTAAGGACTAAAGATTTATGTTAAGTATAGATGGGTAAGTTGTTGAAGGTGAGAAATTGTGGACTAAATATGAGTTATGAGCATCATAAATAAGTAAGGATTACAATATTGATTGGTTAAGACTAATGAGGGTAATTATGCATATGGGTTATGGTTTATTGATTTAAGGTGGAAATCAATTATGAATTATGGTTAAGGGTGGTGATTAGTGATTAAAATGGTGATTAGGAACTATTATTCTTATTAATAAATAAGGAAAGTTATGAAGATTATGAGCTTATAAGGATTATGATTTAAGATTGGATTAGTGATGGAATTAAATGAGGATGATGGAATGATGGATGACGTTATTGAGGATGGTGATGTCATTATGTTGTTGAGCTAAGATGTTGAATTGTAATTATGGTGGTGATATATAATGCTATAATTATGTTACATGAGTTATGAATTGGTGATTATGAATTAATGGTTTAGATTAATGGATAATTATGGATTATGGTTAATAGCGGTGTTAATGCTTTCGATGACTTGATAATGATGTTATAAGGTTGTTGACTTGTTGTCGATAATGGATTACTAGGTTAGTAGTAACTAATGACAATAATTAATGCTTAAGAGTGATTAAGGTCAATTGTTGGATTATGGGTGACTAAGTATCGATTATGGATGTGTGATTTCCTTAAGTTATAATGGTGTTGATGATAGTGGAAGTTGTTGATGACGATAGTGAAAAGGACAACTATCTATTAGTAGTTAATGGTGGAACCGTGATTATGGATCACCGATGATGATTGGATTGTAAGATGGACTGAAGTTCATGATAAGGAATAAGTATTGGGAATAGATATGTGTAGTGTTAGTAGAATATATAAGTATCCGATGAGTGACCAGCTTGTATTCATCTGTATTTTTCTTCTAATTTTTGCTCGTACTTGAGCTATGCTTGAAAGCCTTTGGGCAAGTAAAAATGTTTATGCAAAAATGCGCTTACGCCTCCCCCTGGGCCGACCCCCCATGATTTGATAAATAGTAGGTAGTAGAGTGAAAGATTGGTGTGATTGTGGTATATCATGAATATATGTAGATATGTGGATGATTATATGAGGTAACTAGTATACGATTATGTTGTGATGAATATATGTAGTAGACATGTATATGTGTTTACAACCTATATATATATATATATATATATATATATATATATATACAAAGGTAGACCTATACTGTTCAAAGTGCATAAAGCGAGAAAGTAAAGAATGAGACAAAATGAAATCACGGTGTGAAGTTGGAGGATATTCCTTTTTAACATTCATAATGGAATTACAAACATTGGGCCCAAAATGATTGGTGTTAACCACTTGAGTAACCTTGTAGAAACAGATCCAGGGTTACTAGAGCTAGTGACTAACCTGGCGGCTTGGAATCCCGACAAGGGGTGTGCACACTAAAGGTCCTAGATCTGCTTCCCCTAGTTGGAATAACTAGGTTGTGGTGAGATGATGGAAATGAGAAGGAAATTGTGGTGTAAATTGGAATATCTTTAACTTCATTATGGTAAAAGCTGGTTATTTCTATTTAAATGCTTATATGATTATGATGATAATCATGAGTATGAGGATGAGTATGAGTATGAGTATGATTATGAGTGATATGGTGCATACATGTGGAAGTTGTGATTATTGGCACATATTTTTATTTGAAACAATAATGAGGAAATGAATATCTCTTATATGAGAAAAGCTTTACATGATTTAACGTATATACGCTACTATACTATCTATAAATCATTTGGTTGCAGGTAGGTTTTCAAATCATGGGTAAAAACTTTACGAACTTCCAAATTATTTGTGTTTTCAAACCTTTGTCTACTTTTAAGTGACAATGGATTTCCTTACTTAGCCGTCGTGCTAACTACACTTCATTGTGTCCTTTATTAGATGCAGTCTAGCGTGGGCCCCTGTGGCCGATGAGCTCAGAATAGGATGGGAGTCGAGGTTGAAGACTACTCTATCCTAGAATAGACACCCTGAAGAATTATTTCATATGTATTAAGTTGGAATATTGATGTGGTTATTCGATGTTGTAAGTTTAGCCTTAGCGTTTGGGTATAGGAGAGATACCTAAGCGTGGCGGTAACACCCAGTTTTCTACTGGTTAGATGCTTCCGCGATGTGTTATTAGGGATTTCTGTAATAAATCCAAGATGTGAAAATGGGGTGTTACAAATGCAGGTTTGGAGTCGAGTCAATGTTGGCATTTAGGAGGTTAAAGAAAAGAGTTACATGAATGATTACACTCAAGGTCATTTGTACAAGAGTTTTAAGGTTTGAAATGGGGTTTTAAGAAAACGTAAAATGGATATTGGGGCTCATGGCTAGCATACGTGGTTTACTACCTAATGGTTTGCAAACAAATGATTCGCATTCAACTAGGAGTTCATGGCACTTCACCAAGTGACGTCACACTTGGACTCCCACATCCTCATTCGATTGGGCATTTCATCGAACACGTTGTCTGCCACTCCTCTCGGACCTCTTCCTTTCTTACTAAGGGAGTGATGTGGATGAGTTGGACTCGTGAGAGGCAGCTATCTCGCACTCACTCACTTTCATAGGATTTGCTACCTAATATGAGCACACTTAGGTACAAAGCATATTAAACATCAACCACACAAGTATTTGAATCTAATTCACATTTTAAAAGCAATTTCATCTACAAATCAACCACATAGCCAGTTTCGGGGCACCAATCCCTATCTAAACTAAGCAAACATTAAAATAAGGAAACAAGAAAAAGGAATGGAAGATTCAAAGAAAACAAAAACGAAATCAAAATAGATAGTGAAAAGAAGAGTTACCATCCATGGAGAATGTGTTCTATTACATTTTTGCCTTCAATCTTCTACACTTCTACCATTGTTTCTTGAATCTATTCTAAGGAAATGAATTTTCCCCCAGGAGGGTTGAAAACAAGGAGAACTTCAGATCTAAAACTATTTTCTAGTTGCAAGGTTTTTTAACTTTCCGGAAAAGGGGTTTAAATAGGCAACAAGAAGTCAAAATCCCAAAATGGCCCTGTGGCCTGATCACGCTAGCACCACGCGTGGATGGGGGGGGATAGCTCCTGGAAATGATCCATGCCCACCCACACGCGTGTTGGCTGCGTGGACGATCCCTGCTCGGTGGCTTCTTTGCTTTCCGCTCTGTTTTGGCCTTGAATCCGTTTTCAATCTGTGGAAATAACTTCAAAACTTCTTCTAAAGTTGTGTTAGAGGTTTTTTTTTATCACATTTGAGTTTAAATGCACGAAATTGTTATAAACGGGTGGGAAAACTTCCTATTCTATCATACTTTTGGCCCTTAATTTGGAATATTCTTGGTTCTTATCAACTTACATTAATAATTTTGTATATACATACAAATACATTCAGGATAACGGTGGGATATGGAAAAACGTATCTGCTACGAATGGTGAATGCAGTGATGAACAACATCCTCTTCTTCTCCATCGCCAACTATTATATCACAGTTGTTGGGTCCAACAGTAGCTACATTAAGTCGTTCAAGAGTGATTATATCACCCTATCTCCCATCCGTCAGACCATTGACTTCTTACTGGAAGCCAATAAGCCCCTCAACCACTACTACATGGCGCCAAGGCTTACAGTAGCACTCCCAAGGCATCATTCGACACCACCACCACTATCGCCGTTGTGGAATATTCCAGAAACTATACTCCATCTCCGTCACCACCTATGCCTAATCTTCCCAATTTTAATGACACCAATTCGTCAGTCAATTTTACAGGAAACATAGGATGAATGTCCCAATAAACATAGAATGAATGTCGCAATAGACATCTTCCAAGCTTACTATAAGCATATCAATAGAGTTTATCGCAAGCAGATTCCTAATTTTCCACCGCTGAGTTTCAACTTCACGGCGAATACGCTAGCTGTTGAACTACAGCTATTCGAGGAAGGGAGGTGAAAGTGTTGGAATATGGGTCGGTTGTAGAGCTTGTTTTCCAAGGAACAAATTTGTTGTCTGGAATTAATCATCCCATCCGCTGAACTAATAATCTTGTGGATCCACCTCTCATGAACACAATTGCAGTTCCTAGGAATTGATGGACAACCATTAGATTCACAACAGATAATCCTGGTACGTCAACTACCTAAGCTAGCTTACATAATACATACATAGGTGTTGTTATGATCAAGTGCTTACCACTAGGTCAAAATTATACCAGTGAAGGTGCAACTTTATATTATTTCTTTATATCACCACATATTTTTGAGACACTGGTGTTGGACTTGGTCTGGCCTCCGCCCAACAATCTCTCATCACCAGTGCTAGACTTAACCATTACCGACATTTCCCAACAATTATTATTATTATTATTATTATTATTATTATTATTATTATTTATTATTATTATTATTATTATTATTATTATTATTGTAAATGCGAAAAACTTGAATTGTATATATTCAAAATTCAAAGTATCGGTTACAATGAGTAGTATGTACCAAACGAAAGAGGGGTACAATCTATGTATAGAAGTCTATGATTCTCTACTAGAAGTATGCTGATCGGAAGTATGTCTAGTTCAGAATATGTTGAACTGGAAGTATGTCGATTGGAAGCATGCTGGATTCGGAGTATGCCGAATTAGAAGTGTGCTGAGTTGGAAGTATGCCAACTGGAAGCGTACCGAGTTCAGAGTATGCTGAACTGGAAGGGTGCAGATTGGAGTATGCCAACTGGAAGCTAAGTATGTCAAGTTGGAAGTATGCCAACTGGAACGAGTTGGAAGTATGCCAACTGGAAGTATGCCGAGTTGGAAGTATGCAACTGGAAATGTACCGAGTTCAGAGTATGCTGAACTAGAAGTGTACCAAGTTGGAAGTATGGCAACTGTAGGTATGCCAAGTTGGAAGTATGCCAACTGGAGTGTACCGAGTTCAGAGTATGCTGAACTGGAAGTGTACGAGTTGGAAGTATGCCAACTGGAAGTGTACCGAGATGCAAACAAATTGCAGGCGTATCCCTCGATGCAAATAAATTGCAAGCGTATTCCAAACAATATCCTGGCGAGATTTCGGCAGAGCTTCGGTATGCAAATATTCATAATTCCATTTCTTTGAAAATGAAACCACTATTTATAGTGGTGAGTTGGTAGGACATGCAAGTTGGGGAACGGAAATGACATTCATTGTAAATGGGAAGCGATCTAATGAAAGAATGATGCCACCTCCACCAGATATGCCTAAATGTTTGTTAGAGATGGAACAAAATTGACTAGTTTTTATTTTTTACTATAAATTTATTATTTTTATGTACTGTTTTCAACGATCGATATTGCTTGTAAATTGTAATGCCTAATTTTTCTTCTGCAGTGTTATTTCAACTTTGTATTAATTTGATGAATAAGTTTTGAAAGTCTAATGAAATAAATGGTTTCAATTATATATATTATATACTAGAACTTATAAGACACAAGAGCGTTTGTAGCTCAGTGGATAGAGCGTCTGTTTCCTA
This sequence comes from Ipomoea trifida, assembly GCA_003576665.1. Classification (NCBI taxonomy): domain Eukaryota; kingdom Viridiplantae; phylum Streptophyta; class Magnoliopsida; order Solanales; family Convolvulaceae; genus Ipomoea; species Ipomoea trifida. The sequence goes on from CP025650.1 coordinate 14,655,741, forward strand.
AGCAGAAAGTCGTAGGTTCGACCCCTACCTGACGCGTTTGTTATCATGCTTTTGGTATTGTAGTAAAATGAAAAGAAATCTTACACTTACATGCTTAATCACACCAGGACTGCAAGGGTATCAAACTAGCAAAATTATTGATTGGTATTGTAGTAAAAATGAAAAGAAATCTTACACTTACATGCTTTCTTTAACCCCCTCGAATTCCCTCAAACGTGTTGGAATCAACCCCCAAATCACAATCACTTGATTGGGTGATTCTTTACTCTAACTTATCTAAGATCAAAAAAACTGCAACTAAAAATGTGTGCAAATTGCAAGTTCTCTTGTTTAATTTAAATATGTGCAGTCAATAATGTAGCTGGGCTATGATGGTGCTTATAATTTTTTTTTCTATTAGATAATAATTCTTAAACACTGTTAATATAACTGATATTTTTTTTTCTTTCTTAAGGAGTTATGTGTTGTGTCATCAATTGTATTTTATTTGTAAAAAGGAAAAAAAAAAGTACACCATATACATATAAAGATGTTGCAATATTCATTGCTATTGTAGTAAAATGAAAAGGAATCTTTTTAAAAAAATATAGTTACTGATCCACTTACAATATTTAAAGAATGGGTTATCCTTAGATACAAAGTTATATATTGGCAATTTTAGTCAAGCAATTTAACTGAAATTTGCAGATGCATTGAGTAGATAACCAATTGAGTACAAGTTGTTAAGAAGTAAATAAAATCTCCACAGAATTTTCATTCCCAATAAAGGAACTGCTTTTCAATACGAATCAAGCTATTAGTAATCATTTTATTGCAATTATCAATGCTTTTAAAGAAGTATAAAATGGGGTCTTTCACATATGTAAGAACAGTTTTCTTCAAGTTCAATGACATCCTTCAAATCTAGATAGTGATATGTTCACAGGTTTGACTTCGCGTTACGGGCCTGTGGGATACTGATGAAGAGGAAGAAGAAGATGTTTTCCTACCTATGGTGTAGTAGAAGAGTCGGAGAAATAAGGACAGAGAGTTGGAAGAAGAGAAATCTTCTTGAATGATTTTTATTCAAATTCCAACTTGTCTCTCAAAACAATATTGCTGCCATATTTAAGGACTACCAACATAATTAACTAAGGAAGGAAAGATAATTACCAACTATAAGGAAATTCTAAATAATACTAATTGAGATAAAAAAAAAGTAAAGAGAATAAATCAGACTGCTCAAATCGAGGCATCGCTAATATGTGAGATTTGTGCCTTTTGCGGTAGTATTGTTGACCAATGAATGCATCATCACCCTCGTCTTGGAGATCAAGCTTGTCCTCAAGCTTGATGGATGGAAAGCGTTGGCAAAATCATCTAAACTTTCCAAGTGGCATCTTCTTTAACCAAGCTTTCCCATTGCACTAATAAATCTGTATTCCCTTTGTTTATACGGGTGCCAAGATTGGTGGCAGGACGCAATTCAAACGCCCATTCAAGAAAAGATGCAACATTAGTGCAACAACTTGTGGAGGCCCATTATACTGCTTTAGCAGTGAAACATGGAAAACATTGTGCACTTTGCAATCTTCTGGCAATTCTAATTGATAGGCAACACACCCAATTCGTTTATGCACTTGAAATGGCCCAAAATACCGATGTGAGAGTTTCTGAGTGTGTCGCATGGCCAAGGAGTTTTGGCGGTAAGGTTGAAGACGAACCCAAACCCAAGCCCGAGCTCATAGGATATATCTCGGTGTTTTTTGGTTATAGGTTTTCTCCGTACGAGATTGCGCCATTTTTTAAGTGATGCCTAGCATTGTGATGTATTTCATCTCTGGACTTCAAACCCTCATCTACTACAGCTAACTTCGAGAGATTCGGCTCGTACGAGAAGAGGCGAGGAGGATCCCTACCATAAACCAGTTTGAAGGGTTGGTGCATAAAGCCGAATGAAAAGAGGTATTATAGAATATTCTGCCCACGCAAGTGCCTCAACCCATTTACGAGGATGGTCCCCAAAAAAGCATCATACATAGAGCTCTATGGTGCGATTGACAATTTCTGTCTGTCTATCCGTTTAAGGGTGTAGGTCGATGAACGAGCCAATTTAGAGCCACTAAGTTTAAACAATTCATTCAAAACCAGAAGTAAAGATTGGATCCCGATCACTCACAATAGACTCTGGCAACCCATGAAGCTTGAATATCTTAGAAAGATTGCTTGTGCTACAGAAAGAAGCAGTGTATGGGTGTTGGGCAAGGACGTGAACATATTTAGATAACCGATCAACTACCACCAGGATGACTTATTTCCCATTTACACTCAGTAGGCCTTCAATAAAATCCATGGATATGTCTGCCAAAATTTGTTCTGGAATCGAGAGAGGTTGAAGAACACCGGCAAGGTGAAGGTTCTCCCATTTGTGACGTTGGCATATTATGCACTAACTAATGAAATAGCGAACATCTTGAACAATTTTTTGCCAATAAAATTCACGCTGCAGAGAGTGGATTGTTTTTGAATCCCCTCATGTGTTGCATTATTGGTGGCTGCCGCTATGCGTGAAGTAAGAGCAGTATCTGGTGGTATGAATATTTTTCCCTTGTAGAAGAAAAGCCCATTTTGAAATTTCCAACCAAAAGATGAATCAACAACCTTCTGTTCGAACTCAACTAACCTTGGACAATGGCGTGTATGGGTTCTAATGTCTTCCAACAAGTCTGAATGATAAACAGAAAGGGCTAAGCAGCTGTTACTATCTTGTTGGTTCTGTCGTGACAGAGCATCAGCCACTGTGTTGAATTTTCCGGGCTTATATTGAACCTCAAAATCAAATCCTAGCAGCTTGCTCATCTAATTTGTTGTGGGGATGTCATCAAATGCTGTTGAAGGAGATATTTCAAGCTGTAGTGATCTGTTCGAATGACAAAGGTCCTGCCCAAAGATAATCCCTCTAATTCCGTATAGCTTGCGACAACCCAATCAATTCCCTTTCATAGGCCTGGAAGCTTCAAATGTCTGTCTGCTAATTTCTTGCTATAAATAGTTATTAGATAATCATTTTGGTGAATCACTGCACCAATGCCACTGCCCGAAGCGTCACATTCAACCACAAATTGAGTGGAAAAATCTGGAAGTTGGAGGACAGGAGCTGAACATAAAGCCTGCTTGAGAGAAATAAAAGCAGCTTTGGCTTCGGAGAACCACTTAAAGCTTTGTTTTTGTAAGAGATTGGTAAGAGGTCCAACAATGATACCATAATTCTTGATGAACCGGCTATAAAACAAGAAAGGCTTAAGAAGCCTCTAAGAGGTGTGGTAGAACCTAGTGTAAGCCAATCGGAGACTACTTGCACTTTCGTTTCGTCGACTGACACACCTTGGCTAGATATCACATGACCCAAGTAGCTTACAAGATCTACTCCAAACGTGCATTTACTCTTCTTTAGAAAGAGTGTGTGTTGGCGTAGTAAGAGGAAAACCAAACGCATGTGTTGGAGATGTTCTACCCAAGAAGCACTGTACACCAAAATGTCGTCAAAGAATACCAATACAAACTTCCGCAAATAGGACCGAAGACCTCATTCATCAAAGATTGAAATGTGGATGGTGCATTGGAAAAGCCGAAAGCATCACTAAGAATTCAAAGTGGCCATGATGAGTTCGGAAAGCCGTATTTTCAACATCCTCGAGGTGCATTGTAACACCCCGATTTCCTATTCTGACAACTATTACAAAATGCGTAATATAACGCTGCGGAAGCTTACCCTCTTAGCGGGAAACCGGGTGCTACCGCCACTTAGAATGAAGTCTATCACCTCCTTGATAAAACTTTCACTCTAAGTGCACAAGCTATATAAAAAAAAAACACACAACAACAACACCTCACAACCCAAAAATAATAATCTAGGCATATAAATGTATAGATGTTAACATTTACAAAACAACTGTCCAAAAAGTTGGCCCAATGGTCAACATAAGGTTAGTGTCATACATGTCCTTACTAGTCAAGATCAGTCATCCCCTGGCTACAAAAATTATATCTACACAAAAAGGATTAGACCCTATAGACCTGCCATGCAACCTGCCTACCCTAGCTGGAATACGTCGGACCCGTAAACTCACCCCAGACAAGATGCCACTCCCCTTCATACCAAGTGATATGGTCAAGGAAGCGGGAAGTAACAATAACCATAGACCACTCCTCATAACTCTCGGAGGACTGGGTCCAAGGGTAAGGGTAATAGACTATAAACTCTAAAGGGTCGCTCCCTACCAGCACCTCGATAGGGTAAAAACCAAAAGAGGCCTGCACATCAGGACCATCAGGGATAGGGAGATCACTATCTACTACCGGTGAGCCATTGGGAGCTGTAGGAGCAAAGCCAGGCGCATAAGGGTCCTCGCGATCAACTGCTGCACAAAAGCATCGTAGTCCAAGCTACGACTCTTCATCTTCCGACGAACTGGGGGAGTTCGTCGCGACTGCAGGAACTAACGCTGGATTTCCAAGTGCACACATTGAAGTGTAGTTAGCACGACGGCTAAGTAAGAAGATCCGTGGATCACCCAAACTTAAATAAAGGTTTTCAAAACATATATATATACTTGGTTAAAGTATGACCATACAATGAGACATATAAATACGTAGAAGAAATCATAAGATTTAGTCAAATCAAACCTCCCTTAAACAAAAAGAGAAAAACATTTTCTTCCGTCAAACCTGTAGTTATTCAAACTAGTTTCAACCGTTTCTTTCAAAGAACTTTCCATCAATTTTCCATCTCATAGATCGAGAATATTCTGGCATACCACTGCGTCCAATTATTTATCATTCCCTTATCTTATCAGCTACAGAGTAGCCATGACTTCTTTACAAAATCCACTTAGTTTCGTCTTCGAAAGTGTGAGGCCTTCGGAGCACTCTAATTGTCTCCCTCTTTGACCACTTGGATCATCGATCGGGGTAGTGGTCATCCCCGATCTAACGCTGATCCCTTGGCACCAGGTACGTTAAAAATGATTCCCAGTTGGCCTAACCGGGTCCGTCAAAACGAAACCTGCCCGCAATCATCGGGGGGTAACTATACCTTAAGTGTGCACACCCCCGTGGGAATACCGCATCCGACGAGTTATATAGTACCCAGCGACTAGACGTCGCATAAGTATGAATTGGATGTCATACGGCATAATCTTTAACATGCAACCGCTGGGCAAGGGCACTTCGTGCAGAGCACATGCCACCCGTGGGTTAATCAAGGTCCTCCTCCTCTTGCTCAGAAACTAAGGTTTTACCTCTCTTTGAAACATTTCTCCATACTTTAGTCAATTAGATAGCACTTTAATTATCACCCATAGTGATAATTAAGCATAAACATCCTCACTTACTCAATCACAAGAAACAAGTCTTGGGCATATACACATTACATACTTTCTTACCATATATATATCTCATCTAGAACATGATATACATATATTCATATATTATATGATAATTCAGTATATATACTTACTATATAAATATAACCCGAGCACACGTACATACTAAATATAGTATATTATATATACATAACCCACATGCCTACATATATATATAAACACATTTGCTCACCACATATGTTAAATATATATAACATTACACACATATATATACATATTTCTCCATAACATACTTATTACATATATATACATACTACACGATACATACAT
>CP025650.1:14661458-14736072 GCA_003576665.1 Ipomoea trifida
GGTGATCTCTAATGGTGGAAGAAGATGAACTAACTCTCTCTCTCTCTCTCTCTCTCTCAAGAAGAATTTGGAAGGAAAATGATAAGAATGAAACTTCATTCTTATCATCACATATATATGTATATATATAATATATATATATATAATAATAATAATAATAATAATAATAATAATAATAATAATAATAATGGGATGATTATCCATTTATATAAATAATAATAATAATAATAATAATAATAATAATAATAATAGGGATGCTTATCCAACTCATCTCTTGAACTTGAAATTAATATTTTAATTACATGGTAAAAATTGTGACACTTGTCACAACCTGTGGTTCCAAAAATAAAATCTTCCAACTTATCAGTTGTGGTCCAAACAGATAAAGTTTCGGTGGAAAATAATTTAAATAGGAAGAATTTTGAAACCAAAAATTTATCCCAGACAAAAATCTCAAAATTGGGCTAGGTTCGGTACACCGCGAAATTTAGCGATGCTACGATCAAAATAAATTTCCACCGCTACGGGCTAATTTAACTGAATAGGAAATTCAAGCTTAATAGTATGGTGCCTAATAATCCATTTCCTAGGAAATCCGAGCTGAAAATTCGTCCTTAAAAATTTTACGGTTCGTGACCGGTACGTTGGTTCGCAGCTTAATAACAACTATACTCACTTATAAAAATTCCTTTGAAGCATCTGAAGATCATAACTTATGAATGTCAACGCCTTATGATAAAATAATAATGTTAGGAAAATACGGGGTATTACACTATAATAATAATAATAATAATAATAATAATAATAAAATATAGGGATGCTTATCCAACTCATCTCTTGAACTTGAAATTAATATTTTAATTACATGGTAAAAATTGTGACACTTGTCACAACCTTGTGGTACCAAAAATAAAATCTTCCAACTTATCAGTTGTGGTCCAAACAGATAAAGTTTCGTTGGAAAATAATTTAAATAGGAAGAATTTTGAAACCAAAAATTTATCCCAGACAAAAATCTCAAAATTGGGCTAGGTTCGGTACACCGCGAAATTTAGCGATGCTACGATCAAAATAAATTTCCACCGCTACGGGCTAATTTAACTGAATAGGAAATTCAAGCTTAATAGTATGGTGTCTAATAATCCATTTCCTAGGAAATCCGAGCTGAAAATTCGTCCTTAAAAATTTTACGGTTCGCGACCGGTACGTTGGTTCGCAGCTTAATAACAACTATACTCACTTATAAAAATTCCTTTGAAGCATCTGAAGATCATAACTTATGAATGTCAACGCCTTATGATAAAATAATAATGTTAGGAAAATACGGGGTATTACACTCTACCCCCCTTAAAAAGAGTTTCGTCCTCGAAACTTCCTTCTTATTATCCAAGGTTTCACAACTTACAAAAATTTCACAACCTAGGCTCCAATCTAACCTCCAAAGATTCGAACCGCCTTAATTCCAACTTATAACAGAGCGTACCAAACTCTGTTTCCAAGAACTTATAATCTTAAGCTCCGATTTTCACTCTGTAACAGAGCGTATTTCCAAAACCTTATTACCTTATGCTCTGATTTCACTTTGTAACAGAGCATACCCAATTCTATTATCCATAACAGGAATCTCACAACCTAAACTCTGATCTATCTCCAAGATCTTATAACCTTAAGCTCTGATACCAATTTGTAACACCCGAATTTTCACATCTTGGATTTATTACAGAAATCCCTAATAACACATCGCGGAAGCATCTAACCAGTAGAAAACTGGGTGTTACAAATTTGTAACACCCAGTTTTCTACTGGTTAGATGCTTCCGCGATGTGTTATTAGGGATTTCTGTAATAAATCCAAGATGTGAAAATTGGGGTGTTACAGCATTCCTTGAGAGACCGACAATCGAGGAGTCTTGACTCTTCGTTTTAACACGTTCCGTACCCAACATTACCTCACCACAAACAAACTACTCACCATAAGTAGAGTGTTTCATCACTGCATTCACCATTCATAGCAGATACGTGTTTCCACATTCCACCGTTAGCCTGAATGTATCTGTATGTATATACAAAATTATTAATGTAAGTAGAGCGTTTGAAACATACTAGTGGAACGGACTAAAATACCCACCAATAATACAAGCCTAAGAAAGGTTGTCTCACTAGCCTTGGAAGGGGCCTGTCAATTTTTAAAAGTTTTAAATTTAAATAAAAGTTAATATAAAAAAGTTAATTAATGTATACTAAAATAATTTGAATAGTTTAAACATTTATTAATGCATTTGTAATTTTCTAACCACAATAATAAGTTAATTAGTGTATACTAGTCCATTTTTTCGTTATATTTTTTTATGCATTATGCTATGAGAGTTATACTATACATTATTTTATACAAACCTACCATTACCGTTATAACTTCCATATCTTTTCCACTATTGTTACCATGCACAAACGTTCACTATATATTTTCTTATATTCTTCAATAATAATAATAATATATACATATTATATATCGGAGTTATATGTTAGTTATTTCAAAAAATATAAATATCAAATTTATAAAGATGTTTTAGATTATTATTATTATTTATAATAATATAAATATCTAAATTATAAATAAATATAAAACTTTAATATAAAATACTAATATTGGGCACCTATTTTTGCACATCGTCCATAGAAAATACTAGTAAAGTAATAAGTCCTAATAAATAATAAAGCGCATAATGTGTTAATCCGTAGATCAATAACAAATCAATTTACAATTTACCAATTACTAATACACTTTTTTCAATACAAATAAATAACTAAACATATATTTATATCTAAAACATAATAAGTTTCAATGATGGTTATATCCCTGGTTTTTGTCCATTTTTTAACTGCTTACTTTCTTGTGCATTGTGTTCTTAATGTTGTACATTACATTTTTATGGACAAAAGTATCCAATATATTTTGTTACTATTAAAATTGACTAAACGAAATGTTAAACCAAGTAATATAATTTTATAATCCATTTTTATCCACTCATTTTCCATCCCTATTTCCAATAATTCTTCGACTTATTATCTAATTTACCCAAAATAAGATTTGCAATCCACGATGTTATGAATCTTCCACCCATTTTCCTTCGCAGATTCCTCCCATCATTCATCTGCTGCTTCATGTTAGGATTTGTAGTCAGCGAAATCTTCTTCATTACACACTCAACAGCTGGAAGAAGAGCTGCAATCAACGGCATTCAGTGGATATGAACATGAATTGCGCATCAATATTTAATCCAAGGTAAATTCCTTAATATTTTTGTTAATTTTATATAATTAGATGTTGGTTGGTCGATTTGGGGTGGCTCCAATTCTCACCTTGTACTAAAACTTGAAAGGAAAATTAAAGGGATTCAATGGATTTTCTAACTTTATTCATCAAAGGTACATTTATGTTTAATTTTGTTAATTTAGGATAATTTCGTGATGGTTAAATTCATGTTTAGAACATATATGAACAGATTTGATTCAGTAGTGTATTGGTATACTTAATTTCATCATGATGGCTAAATTAATGTTATTCCTATATATCTGAATTTGTATTTTGTTTTCTGTAAAGTTTCTTGATTTATCTCTATTTTCTTTATTTAATTTTGGAATGTTGATTGATGTTAGGAGTTATTTAGCTATTTAACCACTTCATGTACAGTAGAGGCAGGCATTCACCACAGAATAATTGCAAACTTTTATTTATTTTCTTCTCTAAAATTTACTCTATTCCTCCACCTATCCCTTCAAGTCCACCTTCAGGTTCTTACTTCTCCTCTCTTTATTCTCGTTGTGTGTTATATTTTCACTCATTCTATATATTTTCACTCATTCTTCAGGTCAATGGTAGTGTATGTATATTTGTGTATATTTATATTTATATATGGGTATGTATGGTTTCTGTTATTAATTTTTGGTGAATTAAGGTGATATCCACCTTCTGCTATGGTCCTCCTAACAACCATCCATATATTTCCATGGCTACTCAGACTACAAGGATTTGATTTCTTGAGCAATTATGTGAATTGGGTTGCCACCAATTCCATTTATCCAAGTTGCACCCATCTCAATCATGTCACCCCCTAACGCTGAGGTGTTAATCCTCCCACCAATCCTCTGCCCTCCTTCCACCACACAAACTTCTATCACCACCACCCGGCCCCCTTGAGCCTGCACCTGTGTACAGCTTGTTTGCAGCTATGAGCCTAGCCATTCCTACTCTTATTATCACCATTTTCGCCTTCTTAGCCTGCATTATTGTTTAATCAGAGCCCTAGTTTTTTCTTTTGTTTTTAGTTTGGGGGTGAGTGCATGGGGTTGTTGTTTGTGTGAAATAGTAAGACAATGATAAAGATGGAATTTCTTATAGGATTGTTTGCTGATACATCCTTAAAGATTGAGCCTATGAATTTAGATATTGTTAGGAATTGAGGGTTGATGGATTTTGATTGTTGAGTTTCAATTGGTTAAATTCTGGGTTTGTGAATTTTTGTTTTTTGAGTTTACCTGTTCTTGACATTACACGAGAGGCTTTGACTGTAGCCTCGGGTTTGCTAAGTGCTTGTATGGCTAGTGCTGGTGCACGAATTGTAGCCTTGATGGGAGGTCCATGCACACAAGGGCCTAGAGCTGTAAACCTTTTCATCTACTATATTTTTGCTCCTTATTTAGTTTCTGTTAAAATTTTTGTCCCCTCCAAATAGAAAATTTCCCCATTGACATTTGATTCTCATTGACACTTGTTTTCTTATGTGTTTGGTTAGATGCTTACATGCCCAATCCTAAATTTCACAGAAAAACATGATTTTGCTTTTCTTTTTTTATGAAATTAATAAAATAATGATAATTTTCTCAACATGATGGTATCATGAAATAGCAGAGCAGCACTAGATATATTTTGTTGAAGGAGCTTTCATACATGGTGTTTATTGTTCTTATTATGCTTGTTTTGTGGTGAATAAGAAGAAAATCAAAATTCTTCCAAACTGGTGAATTTTATAGTTGAAATCAAGTACTATGTATATCCATATATGAATATGAATTTATAAGGGATATATCTCTAATTAGAAGAAGACTAGATTTAAACAAATTTTATTCATTTCAAAGACAAAAAAGTTGTAATACAAATTTGAGTACCGTAAAATTACAGTGGAATAAATTCATCACAATGAAATTGAATTTGTTGTGTTAATTTAAAATACATACACAACAAAAATTTTACTTGAATATCTATGAAACTTCGACAAATTAAAAAAAATGCATTATATCTATTTCAAAACGATTTACTAAATGAGTTTAAATATTGGGCACAAGTCTTCGCGCACGCGCAAAGCGCATAGAAAAAACTAGTATATAATATAATTATATAAACAGTGTATATGTATATACACTAATGTTAGAAATGTATACATATTAAGCGGGCTTGGCGAACCAGCTAGACCGCCAAAGACTGCCATTTGGCGAGACGAGCTAAAAAGCCCGCCAATAATACAGGCTATAAAATTCAAAGTCTGCCCCGTCCTTTTTAGCGAGACAGAACGGACTAGCTCGACGTGTTTAGTTCGTTTTCATAGCTTTAAATGTAAGCAAACTAGTTATCCTATAATTATTTGGAGCATGCAATTAAGATTAGTGACATACTTACCATTTTTGGAGCATGGATATTGATCCCTAGGGTGGCCATTGCCCATTGATAAGATAAGCATAAATATGTTAGGATCTCCCCCACCGGAAAGAAACTGGCGCAGAACTTGTTTTATATCACTTTTCAATCGAAAATGACATATTATATTTCCATTACAGTATGTACAAGTACAAAAAACATATATTATATATACGTAATATGATAGGCACTTCTGCTCTGGATTTAGGGAAAGGGTATTGGCTTCCCTTGCTGGGATAAACAATAAGGGCATCGTGCACGATGGCTCGAGACCAGTCACTATGAGCATGCTACCACAATATGCCTTCCTCATCATAAAGCTATATTTTTTTGGGTAAACTTAGTTCCTGGTCGAATAGGACATACACTAGGTTATGTACTCAGGACCTTTTGACCATGGATATCTTGGTTGTTTCACGCCATTCCTGCAAGAAATCAATCACAATTATATATTATTAGCTTGATATTACATATACGGTGAGTAATTCTAACAAGTACAGTTATGTCATTTATCATATATTTAAAAAAGTAATGGGTTAATTTGATGGAGTAAAAAGTATATTGTACCAATGAATGCTTATATTTTCGGTTTTGCTGTTCTAATGGCAAAATTAGTTTACCCAAATTGAATGCTACACCAAAAACCATTTTTGATTTATTTTTTAATCCATCTCCAAGAAGCAAGCACTTTTTGCAACATATACGGTCGTACAATAACATGTTTAGTTTTTGCCATATATGGGTGGTCGTATTGATAAAGATGTAAATACAGGCAGATCACCACCAATTTTCAGATTGAATGGTCAAAAGTTTCATTTATTCGGTAGTTTGTTACCCGTTGAGGGTAATAAACCTAAATTTGCACAGCTTTATATCTATGACCCCGAACACGAGATTACAAATTGTCTTCACTCTGTTAGGTACAATTTGACTATGATTAACTGTTTGATAAGCGCCAAGAATAGTCGAGTTTAAGGTCAATTATAGGACAATATTATGTAGTTTTGTCACCCATTTGTAATCGTTATCATGCGTAAAGACTCTAATAAGATTGAATCAGTAAATTCAACTTTAAAATCGTGTTTTAAGTCATTCCCGCAGGATATAATAGGATCCAAGGCCAAAAGGAAGCAATAAACGAAGAAACAAAACTTGCAGTACGCATCCTCCGCTATGCATTTAGGGTACCGAATGGTCCCATCGGCTAAACGGGTGGTGAGTCGGGTAGGGCTCAAGTATGGAAATTTCAACCTATCAAAAACACTAGAGGGCATCAAATTAATTAGAACTGAGATTGGGCATCACAATGAAATTTTTGCAAGAAAGCATTAAATGTACCTTTTATTGCCTAAGTGTTCTTTTTGTGGGAGGGGTATTTGAGTGGTGCTTTGGAAGCACCATGTCCTTGTTCTTAGCATTGAGATCACAAGAGGTGATCTCTTCCTCCTTGTTGCTTTCAAGACCACAAGAGGTAGTCTCTTGACTTGGAACACTTGACCACAAGAGCATTTCACCTCCATTCTCTTGAGAACCACAAGAGGTGGTCTCCTTATCCTCCTTTGCATTCACACCACAAGAAACGGTCTCCTCATGCACCCATTCCATATCATCCTTTCCCCCAAGAAGGAGATGGCATTAACTCTTTCTTTTGGATTGTTCTCCGTATTGCTTGGCAATGCGCCCCATTGGTGTTCGAACATCATCCGGAACATTTGTGCAACTTGAGTATCTATGTTCTTCATTGTGGACTTAGACTCTTAGCGCATCACCGCCATCTCTTGAAGAATATCTTGGTTTATCTCTTGTTTGAGAAGAACCCTATCATGTTTAGCTAAAGAATTGCCTTGGAAAGCCTTTCATCCAACTCTCTCACGTCATTCCTTTGGCCATGGTGGTCCATGTCAGAAGCAAATGGTAGTCCATGGTGCATTTGAGCTCTTCCTTGATTTTGTGGGCTATATGCAATTCGACCCCTATCACTACCCGAACCATAGGTCGATTTGCAACCTCAATTAGCTTGGGGCCTCCCTTGGTACCCCCCTTGATTCTAACTTTCACCTTGTTTCCATCCTTGATTTCCACCCCATATTAATTATAAGCATTTCCCCTAGGATAGTCCACCGCTTCCCCTTGAGGACAACAAGGAGCAACGGCGAGGGCGAGGAGCAACGGTGAGCTGCGACGGAGGCTGGATCTATTCATTGGCGGCAGCAAGTGGCATTGGCTGTGGCTAGAGTTCGGCGGCAAGGAGACGAGACCGGCAAAGAGATTTGTGGTGTGGGGTGGTTTGGTGCGAGGAAGTTGGAAGAAGCTAAGTCTTGAAGAATATGGAGCATTCATTCGCAGAGCTGGGTAAATTAACCCTAACGCGTGGTCGCACGCTGATAAACACCAAGAATAGTACATATGAAGGGTCTAAAATAGGATAAAAGTGTAAAGTTTTGCCACCCGTTTATAAAAATCTCATGCATTTTAAGCTCGGATGTGATCAAAATCTTCTAACATTAATTTTAGGAAAAGTTTTGAAGCATTTTTACAGATCGGAAAGGGATTTGAAGCCAAAACAGAGCAAAAGGCAAACCAAGCCGCGAAGTAGGAATTTCTCATGCAGCTCAACACGCGTGTGGAGGGGCGTGGAACATTTCCAGTAGCTCTCCACGCACGCCCACACGCGTGGTGTCAAGCGTGGTCTGGCCACAAGGGCCACTTCGGGAATTTTGGCTTTGGGTTGCCTATGTAAACCCCTTTTTCCCAAAACCTAAAGGAGAGAGCCGTAGAATAGTTTAGATATGAAATTTCTTAGGGTTTTCTCCCCTCTTGGGAGAAAACTTTCTTTCTTTTAGAGTAGATCCAAGATCAAGATAGGAGGATTGAAGTTTCAAGAACAAGATGTAAATGAGCCATTCACCATGGGTGGTACTCTTCTCTTCATTGTTTGGATTTAATGCTTGCTTACTTTGAAACTTTCATTTCTTCTTCTTGTTTCTTTATTTAATGATAGCTTAGAGTAGAAAGGGGATTGGTGGCCCCGAAGCTAAACAAAGTGGTTGATTTGATCTAACCTTATTTGAAATATGTGAGCTTTTTGACTGATGGATGATAAACTTGTGTGGTTGATGTTCTTTATGTTTTGTGCCTATGTTAGGAACCCCGAGCTGTTGATTTTGATGATACCAACTACCCGAGGAGACCCCCAACTTTTCTTTTTGTCTTTTAGAATAGGTTTTTGATCTCATATCTTATTCACAAAGGGTGACCGAACCCTCAGTAATGAAAAGGATCCAAGTCACTGACATCGAAGCCTTGGAGAATCAAACCGAAGTGTAGAAGATCTGAAGAACCGAAGAATAGAAGACTTGAAGAACCGAAGACTAAGATTACAGGCCAAAGAATGGAAGGGCCAAGCTCTTGTGACCGAGCAATCAAACTGTGATTGTCTCGAGGAGTTTAAGAGGAATGATAAGGACAATTCTTCTCTCACACTCAAGGCAAAGACATTCTCTGATAGTTGTCTTATATACTGCCTTGAGAATGGGTTTATAACTGAATGTCAAATCGGATCCTATGCAACGATCCCAAGGAGCATTTAATGATTGTCACCTTTTTGTGGGACAAAAGACAAATTGTCCTTGCATAAAAGTGAACAAACGGCTAGAAAGTACTGACATTCTGAAAAAGGCGCTAAAACCTTACCCATTGGATATTACACACTGGACAATAGGTTTGAATTTCACATTCTCTCCAACGGATCTGAAATTCCACCTATAAATACCATTGTCCCATCTCACTTTGACAAGGTTGAAAAAGCGAAATATTGTCTAGCAAGTAAACTGCTCTCAGTGTGATAAAATATTCAAAAGCATACAAGTGATATTTAGTTAAAAGAAGTTCTTGTGTGATTAAAAAGCTCATCAAGGAAACTAATCACAAGAATTTCAAGTTGGAGAAACATCACAACCTTTCAACCATCTCTACAAGTGAAGTAGAAAGAGGCGGAGTAAACTTGGAAGAAGTTGAAAAACCTACATCAACGTGGCTGCCGGGCTGAGTGATCAAAGGAGCACGTTGTAACGGAGTTTGTACTATTAAGGGGAATATAGTGCAAACATTCACGAGTTGTGAAGAAGAGTGGAGTAGGCTTAGTTAATAGCCGAACCACTATAAAAATCTCTCTCTCTCTCTCTCTCTCTCTCTCTCTCTCTCTTATTTCATTTACGCATTGCATTACATATTTCACTCAAACGTAATACCTTTTATAAGAAAATCCTAAGTGCAAAGTAAAACTAAAATTTGATATAATCTTTCCGCTGCGATATAACTCTTTTGAAAAAGTTTTCAAAACTCCTTGTGAGTCTATTCAACCCCCCCCCCCCCCCTTCTAGACTCACACTGTCACCACCGGGACCAACAGCCTAAGTGTGGCCACATTAGGTAGCAAACCCAGTGAAAGTGAGTGTGTGTGCGATAGCGCCCACTCACGAGTCCAACTCACCCACATCTCCGCCCTTAGTTCGAAAGGAAGAGGTCCGAGAGGAGTGGTAGACAAGGTATTCGATGAAATGCCCCAACCGAATGAGGATGTGGGAGTCCAAGTGTGACGCCACTTGGTGAAGTGCCATGAACTCCCTAGTCAAATCCACGTAATTTGCTTGCAAAACCACTAGAAAGTATACCACATAGGGTAGCCACGAGCCTCAATCCCCGCCTTTCCTTTTCCTTTACAAAACCATTTTAAACCTTCCAACTTTCTTACAAAATGAATCATAGCCTTAGATATTCCCGTAACTCTTCCTTTTCAACCTCCTAAATGCCAACACATATTTGTTCCAATTTGTCATCCTTGAGAGACACGACACTCGGGGAGTCTTGACTCTTCGTTTTACCACTTCCATACCACATTCACTCACACTAAAACTAACAACCTGTCACACGCGTTATACCATTGTGTCCGAAGTGAGAACTTCGGAGGCAGATGCTCCTATATTTGGAAAAAAAATTAAAAAGGAAATTAACTAGTGAAATTTTAATTACAAAAATGCCACTGTGTCACTTTAGGCGTCCGTTGTTACAACTCCGGACGTAAATGGTCTTATATTTATGACCCTTTTTTTTACTAGTGATTCTCAACATTTGTAGCCTTTAAGTTTTCTTTGACAGGTGCAGTGAGGTAAGATCTCTCTCTATTGTATTCATTTTGATGCAAATGAACAGTTTATTATTATATTTTATATTAGAGATTTATAAAATTTGTGAATAATATTTATAAGAAAAATACATATTTTATACATTTTTTTTCAAAAATATTACACTTTCTCTTATAATAACAAACACTTTATTCTTATTAATATTACATTTTTATTTTGACCCCGACCAATCTCATGGACAAGGACCCGTGAAAATATCTCACACAAGCTTTTACCATTTTGAAAAAGTGTTTAAAAGTTTATTAACCCCTTTCTTGACTTTTAGATATTATTGTGGATATTAATATTTGATTAATAAATGAATAGCAATTTATTCATTAATTGGTCCATGTAATATAGTTATACTTTAAATGTTTGTTTACTCTTGGTATATGAAGCTCATTTGACTAACAGCTGAAGTATAACCCCCATCTAATATAAGATTGTGCCCCGTAACAAATCCAGAATCTTCACTAGCCAGAAACAACACCGCCTGCGCTACATCTTCCATCTTTCCGCCTCTCCCCCGCAGAAGACTCCCTCGTTCCCCCACAATCTTTCCCACTTCGTCCGCCATCACGTCCGTCTTCCCCAGAATCATCCGGTACGCGCTCACAAGCATCTCCGACGGGACGCCGTGAGGCGAAACGCAGTTGACCCGGATCCCGTGCTGCCCTAGCTCGCACGCCGCGCTCCTCACCTGTTAGAATAATTATGTTTAATATTGTATGGCTCACTATTATTAATATGGCTCATAAATTTCTATTAAAATTTAATAATTAAATAATTCTATTATTTGGTCAGTTAAGGATAATAGCAGTTTGCTCAGATAATTATCTCAGGTTGATGGAACTGTGAGATGGTTTATCAACCAATGAGACTCTCTGGTCCTCTCCCCAACCTTCTGAAAATAAACTAAGACCCTCTCTCCATCAGAATTCTTAGGTTAAGGGAGATCTCAAGGTCTGAAGAGAGAAATCAAGCATATGCAGAACCATAGAGCTCACCAGCCCCAGGATCGCCGATTTCGAGAGCGAGTACGAGTGCGAGGCCAGGCCGCCCATGATGGCCGCCGAGCTCGACGAGCATATGATGGTCCCGCCTTTCCCGCCCGCGATCATGGCCCGGGCCGCGTGTTTGATCCCGTGAACCACGCCGTTGAGGTTTATCGCCAGGAGGCTCCCCAGCTGCTCCATTTGCAGGTCCGCGATGCTGCCGCCCGGGCCGGCGATTCCGGCGTTGTTGAACATGATGTCTAGCTTGCCTCTCCATTCCACCGCCAGTTTCACCGCCGATTCCACGTCGGCTTCCTTTGACACGTCACAGTGGACGTATCGCCCGCCGATTGATTCGGCCAGCGGTGCCCCCAGCTCGTCCAGTATGTCGGCGATGATTACATCGACGCCATTTCCGGCTAGAAGCTTTGCTGTTTCAGCTCCTATTCCTCTAGCTCCCCCGGTTATAACTGCAACTTTTCCATTAAAGGACCTAGGAATTGAAAACATATATATATAAAAAAGTTATCTATATCTATACACATTAAAAGATGGAATTCTTAATGAGATCAGATCGAACTAACCTCTTTGAAGATAACATTTGATCAGTACTTTCATGGGTTTTGGTAATTCCATCCATTTCGAATGAGATACATATATAAGGGTAGGAGATTGATGATACTATATATATATATATATATGAGGTATTTATAGGATCATACATGGGAGGGAAAGACTATGAGTAAAGATCCATAAAAAGGCAATTTCCATAAAGTGAGACTAGTATTCACATTCTTGTCATTTCATCCGCCCTCTACTTCCTATCTAGAAACTTGAAAGGCTGTTATAGCGCTCTGTCCTCTGAACAAACTTATATAAAAATTACTCCGACTTATAAAGGAAACATATTAAATAATACACGTACCAAAGATTATTCAATTATAGCAAATATTACTCTTCATTTGAAAAAAAAAAAAAAAAAAAAAAAAAAAAGAAGGCATTATCTTGTTTATATAAAAAAAAAATTAAAAATTAGTTCACTCAATTTTTATGTTATAAGTGTCACTACTATTGAGTGATGAGGAAAAATTTGTAGTCATTGTCATGTGTGCACTAAGTTAACCTAACTCATGCGTACTGTTGCAAAAATCCCCGCCTAGGCGCTAGGCGCTCCTAGATCGAGGCGAATTGCTCCCCAGGCGTCCGCCTAGGAGGCCGTCTAGCGCATAACTCGGCCGACTAGGCCGAGTTGGCAGCCGACTGGGTCGAGTTTGGCCGAGTTAACTCACCCAACTCAGCAGAGTTAGCCGAGTTAACTCGAGCGAGTCGACCTTATTAATTATATATATATATATATATATATATATATATATATATATATATATATATATATATATATATATATAATATGACATACACCCACACACATGAATTAATTTTTTGTTTTTAAAGGTCGCCGCCTAGGCACCGCCTAGACCCCGCTTAGGGGCTAGGCACTACTCTACCGGTCGACTAGTGCCTAGCGCCTACTGCAACCATGCTCATGCATAATAACCTACATAGTACACAAGTTAAGAGAAGTAAATCAGACTAGGAAGATCTTATATAACATGCTCGACTTTAGAGAGTTTTGGTAAAATACTACATTTAATTATTTAGTTTGTTACTTTATAGAAAGGTGGCTTTTTTAGTAACTTTGTCAACCATATGTTAAAATTTATATATCATTACTACTCAGAAATCCTAATTGGTCAATGCTATTTATTGAACTTCACATATTATATTTCTTCTTACCTCCAAATCACATTACAATTCCAACACTTGGTGGACATAATTTATAAGAGTTGTTAACAATTCAATTTGAAAAAGATTTTTGTTGTTTAAGCTAGCATAATATCATGAGTTTGAACACGTGTGTACAATGCTCAAGTACATGTTTTTTTTTTTTTTTGAAAGAAAAAAATTCTTTAGGAGTAAAATTGTGAGAACTTATATAAGGGTGTCAATGTAGACTTACATGACCTTGAATCACCTTGTAGTGGGGAAAGTTAGGGCCTATAGTTTATTTGCATGCGAGCTAATAATTATTTTTAAAAAAATTATCAAATTAACTTATTCATATGTTTTTCCTATCATGTATTTTTATTTTCAAACAGAGAAAAAAATTGTTTAAAAATCATTTGTGATACAAGTGAATGAAATGTGTTGAGTATTATTAATGATAATTCAAAATAATTTTTATTTATTTTTATTTTTAAAAACATGCATGCCAACAATCGGGCCGTGAGGCAAATTATTATGTGGATCGTGTTCCACATACACAGTTGTATGGACCATGGTGTAAAACAACGTCTTTTTGATATTAAAAATAAATAAATTTTGCTCCGCATGTGTGTTAGAATAATGAACATTTTTTTATTTATTTAATTTTTGTTTATTAAATATTTTGGGAAAAACTATTTTTGTATTTAATTTAATAGAGTCCAAAAATAAAAATGAAAATAAATAAAAGAATTTTATTTTTTCAAAATCCCTCGACTAATGATGAGTGTCTTAGGTAGAAAATCGGTGAACAACCAAAATGCCCTTGATTTCAACGTTGAGTGAACATAAATCCTAATGTAGTGCTGAATTGGGTGAGTTTTTAAAATTAAAGTCGGGGTATCACATTTGGTGCAATGAAAAGTCGAAATGCAAAATTGAGAATGAGTAATAGTTGAGGAACCATTTTGATAAATAAATAAATAAATAAAAGTATGTGTTAATTAGAATAATGTATTTTATATGTGTTAGAATAATGAAATTTTAGGGGTAAAATAATGTATTTTATGTGTTAGAATAATGTACATTATGTGTTAAAATAATGTATTTTAGGAGTTAGAATAATGTATAATGTACTTTATGAGTTAGATTAATGAAATTTCTTGGTAAGAAAATGTATTTTATGAGTTAGAATAATGTATTTTATTGATTAGAATAATTTATTTTATAAGTTATAATAATACATTTTATGTGTTTTTGGACCACGGTTCATGTAACAATGATCGGGCCCGTGAGGTAGTTTGACAAAAATTCAATAAAACAAAAAAAAAAAAAAGTCTTATTGTACTACCTATGAAAGCAAGTGAAATTTATAGGTCACCACAAGCGGGTTGACCCATATTGGTACCCCTAAACATATGCATACAATTTAGAGTAACAAATTTGTTGATAGGCAAAAACTTGTGTAAGGATCCGTGAGACGGGTCGTGTCGTGTTATACACCTAACTTGCATTTCTCAATTCAATGAAAGAATTCAAATCAAACATGCATGATCCTTAGTTTGGAGCATCTAACTACCAATTAAACCTAGCTACTCTGAAAAGAAATTGAAAGAAAATTAGATCTAAAAGCTCAAATGATAATTAAAAAGAAATTGCAATTGAAAACTAAAAGCAATGTAAATCAATGTCTAAGAGTTACCAAAGCAATAGCAAATGTAATCCACAAGCTCTTCAATCCTCAATTCGTAGCCAAGATCTACTAATTCTAGTTCTATTCTAGCTAATCTTCTTCTACAATCTCTAGATCTCTTCTAAGATGATGGAACCCCCTCTCTCTCTCCCTAAGCTCCCTTAATTAAATATCTTTTCTCCAAGTGATCTTCCCATTTTTGCGAACAGGATCGGAGCTGATCCACGAGCCCGTCAACGCATGGAATGGCTCGTGGATTTTTCACTTAGCTCATAAGTTTGGCCACAAGAAATCCCTTGTGTTAAGTTTGGTGAGCCGTGGCGCCCTTCCTAAGCTTTAATCCCTTGAAACTCATAAGTTTGGTCACAAGAAATCCGAAGCCAACAACCTGTGTTAAGTTCTTTGATGAGTGGTCAACTACCTTCTGAACGAACCGACAAAGGAAGTTGAAATCCACCATAGACTAGTCGACAAGGTAATTACTGAGCAAGGCACTCAACATGGTGATTTTTTCCTCTGAAACATTGTTAGTGCATGCGACCTTGTTCTCGACTATTCTGCTGAGAATGTCCACAACTCGTTCAAACTTGGGCTTGAGCATCTTCTTCTTGAAAGAAAACTTCAAGACCTCTAGTGCTTGTTCACCTTTCACTTCATTCCATAATTGCTCCTTGTTGTAGGCGTGGCCGGAACAGTTAGGTGCCTCCCCTTCTCTGACTGGGAATTCAAAGAGTGCACAAATATCCCCAAGGATAATCACAAACTCAGTTCCATTTGCTTGATCTACTTTTTTCCCTTCGTTGTCTACGTCCATTCTCAACGAGGTGTTCATTGGGATCTTAGCTGAAGAATTTCCTCAATTCCAAACTTCTTGATCAATCCTTGGTGCATGTACTTGGCTTGGTTGATGAAGATGCCTTATTCACTTTGCTTGACTTGCAATCCCAAGAAGTAGTTAAATTTTCCCATCATACTCATCTCAAATTTACTCTTCATTAGCTTAGAGAACTTCTTGCATAAGGATGGATTGGTGCTTCTAAAAATGATATCGGCAACATAGATTTGCACTAATAGAATGTGATCTCCATCCTTAATCCGGAAAATAATTTTGTCAACCTAACCTTTCGTGAATCCAAAATTCATTAGGAAACACGAGAGGGTGTCATACCTAGCTCTTGGCGCTTGTTTCAATCCATACAAGACATTTTTCAGCTTGTAGACTTTGTCTTCACCCATTTCCTTAATAAATCCTGGAGGTTGCTCTACATACACTTATTCTTCCAATAAACCATTGAGAAATGCACTCTTGACAACCATTTGGAAGACTTTAAACTCTTTGTGCGTGGCAAAAGCTAGAAAGATATGAACTGCCTCCAATCTTGCTATGGGCGCAAAGATTTCATCAAAAATCCCTTTCTCTTAACAATAACTTTTCGCCACGAGTCGAGTCTTATTCTTAACAATGACTTCTGATTCATCCATTTTGTTCCTAAAGACCCATTTCCTCCCAATAACATTTTTGGTGCGGAGTTTTAGGAACTATTAACCATATTCATATTTATATTATTCTTATAATGTTATGTTGTTACATTTGTACTTAGTCAATAATGTGTTACCTAAAGAATAGGAGAGTTATGTGTTCACTCTCCTATAGGACTCTCATTTGTACTGTATCGATCAATAACAGATTATCGTATTGTTCATCTAGTACCAGTAGTGTTAGGCGATCCCTTCTCCGCTTCCGTAACCAAATGGCGACCACCACTCCCTCCGTTGAACATGCAGTCACCGCCGCGGCTCACCCGCCGGTGGCTCCTCCCGTTCTTACCACCTCCAACCACCACATTTCTATCAAACTCAACTCACGAAATTACCTATATTGGAGAACCCAAATCCTTCCCTTTTTGAAAGGTCAGAACCTTCTTGGTTATCTAGATGGTACGCACCCCTGTCCGCCGGCAACTCTTGGATCACCGACGCCGGCTGCTGCTTCGTCTTCGACACCTACCGCCGCCACGCCCAATCCCGTGTACCACACCTGGGTGCAGCAAGATCAGTCCATACTATCACTGATCATCTCTTCGCTAACCGACGAAGTGATGTACCTAGCAGTGGGGCGTGAAACCGCGGCAGAGGTCTGGAATTCCATCACCACCGCCCTCGCTTCATCGACTCGTTCCAGGTGTCTCAGTCTGCTCGGCCAATTTCAGACGTTACGCCAGGCTTGAACCCAATCTAGATAACTAAGTGCTTCTTCAACAATCTTTGTCTCAATTTGTGAAAGGATGCAAGACATCATGCTTTCACGAATGGATGCTATTGTCCTTACTCCCTACCTTATATCTCCAATAACTTGCTCTAGTGGATGATCCCTTTGTCGTTGTATTGAATTACACTTTGACGTTCCAACTTGGAATATACCAATTACAATTCAGTTCACAAGTTGGTAAAGCTTTGGTAAGTTTATGAATGATTGCATGCTTATGGAGAGAGTTATTTTCACTTATGACCCACAAGTATCGGATTATTTTTACATTTGACTCCGAGTATTAAAATTTTTAGATTTGGTCTCATTACTTTTAAATCTTTGTCACATTTAATTTGGTACCCGTCTATTAAAATTTTCATATTTGATCTCACAATTTTTAAATCTTTGCCACATTTAGTCTCCGAATATTAAAATTTTCATATTTGATTGGTGATTCTCTAATTCCAAAATTAACAACTAATATCCCTTCTAATTAAATAATTTGTATTTACCAAGGGCCTTGTGGTCTAGTGGTATCAAACCCTTCCCTGTATATGGGAGGTGGTGGGTTCGAGCCTCAGTGGAGGCGTTGCTGTCTCTTTGTTCTTCAGTAGGTTGAGAAAGTAGTTTATGAACAGATACTACACTGTAATAGAGTCAGTAGCATTCAAAAAAAAAATAATTTGTATTTTTTTACAAAATACTCCGTGTTTGTAAATTTAAATTTGTAATATAATATTAATTTTTTAACTTAAATTTTAACATTATTAAGGTTTGTATATAATATTTGTATTCTGTAATCATAAATCATAATATTAATTCAACACCATATTAACTTATAAAGTTGATAAAATATATAGTTTATAACTTTATTTAGTCCCATTGAAAAAAAAAAATGAAGTGATTTGGGAGATAAAAATCTTTTTTAGAAAAAAAGTATTCTGATTCAGTTAACGAGACTTGAGTGAGTATTTTTATTCAAATTTTCATAATATTAAGTGGGGATATGGGACACCGCGCCCATTTTATTGGGAAAGTATTGACCCAAGCGGGAGTAAGGAGCAAAATATTAAAGAAAGTGCAACTAACAAGATTCAAACTCATAATCTCAAGCATAACATCAAGAGTTCTAGACTACCAAGCCACTCAAGACCTTTTATACTAAAGGGTAGGAAGCTCCACTTATGCATAGGAGTGCGCTGGAAGCAAACTAGTGGGGGGACACGTGTGTGGCCAAGAATGAAGGATGCCCGATGCCCCTTGTTAACTATCCATGAGTCCTACAACAATATAAATAGGGTGTATTTCCTCACCTTAAAAGGCATCCATTGGTTCACCAAGCGTTTTCTCGTCCACTGGTCTGAGTCTTCTCCCTCATGTTGGCATATCAGGGTATATTTAGTTCTATTTTATTTATTAGTTCGCTTATTTGTTCATTTATTTATTATTTGGGCCGCTGTTTTGGGCCGGTATCTCAAGTTTTGTACGTAACCCCTCCCCCCACCCTGGTTCTATACCTCTATACCCGGTTCATGGTGGACCTGATCCCAATAAAACCATCAAATATAAGTAAAAAATAATAATAATAAAGAAAATAAACAAAGATGAAAGAATTGTTTTGATCAATGAATAGTAAATAATATATATAAAATCACAGATGGAGTAATAATTTTACCCTTATGGGTCGTTTGGTTTGGATCATCTTAATTAGATTACCTAGGTAATATGAGTTTTGTAATGTTATATTACCTCAAAACTGATGTGGCGTTAATGTTTCAAGGTAATGTGATTACCTCCATTTTCTTAGGTAATCTTACCTTAGAATAATTTCAACCTTGCCCTTGTTAACTAATCCTTATATAATAATAATAATAATAATAATAATAATAATAATAATAACAACAAACAACAATGTATATAAAATAAATATATATTTATATAATCAAATATACACGTATGTGTATTTATATATTTATTTTTTAATATTAAGCATTGATATACAAATTAATAAATACACACTGAAGACACACATATAAACAAATAAAAATAAAAATAAACAAATATATATATATATATATATATATATATATATATATATATATATATATATATATATATATATATATATATATATTATTGAGGACATTATAGTAAATTGATCAATGTAACCTAAAATATAACTTTTAACCAAACACAGTAATCTTGTATTCCACAATCCAAACCAAACACATATGATAATTTTACATTCCCACAATCTCACATTACCTTCCTGGAGGTAATCCTATTACCTAGGATAATCCAAGATTCCATGAACCAAACGACCCCTTAAGACAATTCACTCGACTGAAATTTTCACCGATAACTAAAATTTAGGTTGGATGGATCAAATGTGGCAATGATTTAAAATTCATGGGATCAAATCTACAAATTTTAATAGTCAGTGACCAAATGTGGCAAAGATTTAAAAGTTGTAGGATCAAATCTAGAAATTTAATAGTCGACTAAACGTAACAAAGATTTAAAAGTCATGAAACTAAATCTAAAAATTTTAATAGTTGATGATCAAATGTGAAAATGGTTTCATAACTGTGTGGAACCAAAAGGGAAAAAATAACTCTGAACATTATAAAACTCACTATTTCTAAGTATGGAATAATTTGTCAAAAAAATATGGAATAATTTGATTTCTTATAGACTAATAGGAGGAGATTAGGTGGGCCTGTAATAGCTTTAGGCACCACTACTCCACTCCCCACTTTCTCCAATCATTATTGCGTTGACAGTATAGAAAACGGTCCAAAAATACATACACTATATTATCTAACTCATAAAATATATTATTTTTAATTTATAAAATACATGTTTACAACAATAAATTTTTTAAACATCCGAACCGTGGTGCACACATCTACACAATAATTATTTGCCCCACTTTCTCTGCTGTATCCCTGTATTTGTAGTCCACTGGCCAGACATATGCCCTAGGCTAGGCTACAGCGTTTGGTCTGATTGATTATTCATGGCCGGATTGCTACAACCTCGTGAATCTCATGTTTAGACCAAATTATGCAGCAGTGCCCTAAGCCCGCAGATTTGTAAATTATAGGCAAAAGGGTCAAATAGACCCATGTACTAACAATGATTGTTCATCCAGCACCATGAACTAAAATATGGTCTATTTAAGTCATTATACTCCTAATTATTTTTCATCTAGCATTTTTAGCCTATTTCTAACAAGTAACCCATCTAATTTGTTGACATGAAAATATAAAATAATAAAAAATGATGACATGTTATTTATATGAATGTTTTGGATGATTTTACCCTATTTCATTAATGAAGAAAATAATTTCTTGCAATGAAATAGGGTAGAAATCAAAGTTGTTATATAATGTTTTAATTACAGTGTATGTATAGTGGGACATTCAAAGTTGTTCTGCAATGAAATTTCATGAAAATCGATATATTAAAATTAAATATAATAACTTAAGATATTATATTGGGTAAATTTTATTATTTTTTTAAATATAGTTTAATTTTCATATATCAATTTTCATGGAATCTCATTGTCGAACGATACTGAATACCTGTATACATATGTATAGTTTAATGAATAACCCCGCTATACATACACAGTACACTGTAGTTGAAACTTTATATATCAACTTTGATTTGTGCCCTATTTCATTCCAATAAATCATCCAAAAATACAATATTAAGTTATTCAATTATCCAAAAATCTAAAAATATTAATTTATTTTTAAAATAAAATAAAATTTACCCAATACAATATCATAAGTTATTATAAAAATAATTTAATTTTCATATATTGATTTCCATGAAATCTCATTGCCGAACAATAGTGAATACCCCGCTATACATACGCTCATGTAGTTAAAACTTTATATAAAAATTTTGATTTCTATCCTATTTCATTGCAAGAAATTATTTTTTTTCATTAATGAAATATGGTAGAAATCATCCAAAACATCCATATAAATAACATGTCATCATTTTTTCTAATTTTATTTTTCCATGTCATCAAATTAGATGGGTTACTTGTTAGAAATAGGCTAAAAATGCTAGATGAAAAATATTTAGGAGTATAATGATCTAGATGGACCATATTTTAATTCATGATGCTAGATGAACAATCAATAGACTACATGGGCCTATTTGACCCTTTTGCCTAAATTATATTGTTAGTGTGAGACCCAAGTGCTCTTCATTAATGTTTGATTTAAGTCAAAAAAGCACAAATCTTTACATTAATAATGTACTCCGTAGCAATGTTGCATACAAAATCTGTGGGAAAAAATAAGGAAAGAAAAGGCAGAGATGGTCCATCAGTCAAATAGCTCCCAGTCATGAGTGATTGTTGTGCACTGCTGTAATGGCTTTGGTGCAGTGAGGCTCCCAACTCCGGACTCCAATGTCTCCCATTTGGTACCCATCATAGTTGTAGCATTAGGACTTCTTATAAAAGGGTTGGAATATCTTGCCTTCATATTGTCTACACTATCCACAAAGCTTTGAACTCGACGAACCTGTCAATTGCACAATCTAGATTAAGGCGTTACTATTAGACTTGAAAATTCATGTTTCATGACATTGTATTTATGGGTTTGGACCCAATCTTGTAGGAGGCGCATAGCGCCTAAGCGGCCAAGTAATAATAATAAGAAAGAACAACACAGTAGGAAAAAAAACACTCGGCCGAGTTGGCCGACTCAACGCCTAGGCCGCCTAATCGGCCGGCCGACTAATGTCGTTCTAAAGGTAAAATCCCCTCGGCCTAGGGGCACCTAAGTCGATTTTTGGAACAGTGTTTGGGCCTAATTTTAAGTGGAGATAGAATTTTTATACCTCAATATTTATGCAAACAAGTTTCGGCTATGTTTGGCAAACTTAGCTGAAACGGTAGCTGAAAGTTTAAAAGTAGCTGAAAGCTGAAAAGCTATAAGCTCGAAGTTGAAATCTGAATAGTTGTTAAGCTAGCTATTAGCTTAAAAGTGTCTGGTAAAATTAGCTTTTTGATAAGTTGATAAATGTAAAAAGACTAAAAAAGGCATATATTTAAAAATATATAAAGTAAAACGAGATGTTTATAATTCATAAAATTAGTTCATACAAAAATTATTGTTCAAACACAAATATCAAATTAAAATTACAATAAAACATAATGAAGAAAAAAGGCCAAAAGAGTTTTAATTAGGAGGGATAAATGATGTCATTTATATAAAATAATAACGATAAATATGAAAAAAAAAAAAAAAAAAAAAAAGAAGTTAAGAAGCTACTAGCTTATTTTTGAAAAGTTACTGAAGTAGCGTTTCAAAATAAGTTCTTATTTTAAGCTACTAGCTTATTTTGAAAACATTATCAAACAAAACTTATAGCTTATTATCAAACAAAACTTATAGCTTATTAGTAACTTAAAATAAGCAATAAGCTCCTAAATAAACTCTGTCAAACATAGCCATCATCAATCCTTTTCTCAAAGAGTAGTGCAGATATGCAACAACAATACTGGTATCTGTTGAAACATCTATCCTTTTGAAGTGTGACTAACCTCTATTTTTCTTTGAGCTCTTGCTTCTCCATCTGCTACAATACTGTCGAGTTTAAGCAGCTGCAACATGAGCAACTCCGTCAACACAACAAAGTCCTTGTTGTCGACTTTGGTACCTCTCTCCAAAGCTGTCTCTAAGGCTGCAACCTAAGACAACATATATATACAACTAGTTTAGAATCCTATACTCATGGTTGCAGTAGGCGCTAGGCGCTAGTCGGGCGGTAGACTAGCGCCTAGCGCCTAGTGCTTAAGCGGTTTAGGCGGCGCCTAGGCAATTCTAGGCGATGACCTATAAAAAACAAAAAATTAATTCATGTGTGTGGGTGTATGTCATATATTATACGGAGTATTATATATATATATATATATATATATATATATATATATATATATATATATATATATATATATATATATATATAAAATTTCAAGTGTGGTCGTGCTCTCCCGTGCGGGCCGTGCGGTCACACACCACTCAATGTTAAGAAACACACCACAATGAAACACACCACAATTTTAAGAAACACACCACAGTGCATATTTGTGCGACGGATAATTAAGATAGGTTCCAGTCCAGGGGACAAATCAATAGGAAATGCTATTTGCTTCGTAAGAATAAGAAATCACTTCTATGAAATGAAAGAGTTTCATGGGAATTGTCTTGATCGTCGGATATCATTGAGAAAGAAATAGGAAGAAGTGTTATCGAACGATTTCCTGCAATTCTTCCCAGTATGGAATGAGTAAAGAATCAAGCTACGGTGGTGTATTTCGTAACATTGAGTGGCCGCACGTAAGGACACGGCCACACCTGAACATGACTATATATATATATATATATATATATATATATATATATATATATATATATATCATACTTCTCTTACTTATATAAATAAATAAATTTAAATATATATAAATATAATAATAAAATAAACAAGGCTCACTCACTCGAGTTAACTCGGTCAAATTGGACCTAGTCAGCCGAGTTAGGCACTAGGCGGTCTCCTAGGCAGACGCCTAGGGAGCAATTCGCCTTAGTCTAGGAGTGCCTAGACCCTAGGCAAGGATTTCTGCAACAGTGCATATACTAGTCCCAATATAACTACTTGGAGTGGTGACAGATCAGACCCACCTTGTTGGAGAGCTTATCAACTTGTGCTCTAACTATGGAAACAGCTTCATAGGCTGCAAGCGTGCCTGGATTTTTCATCAACTCCTTCATTTTCTTGTCTTTGCTTGCAGGATCCTCCAACAGGATAACCTTTGACATGTCTTTTACACCAGCCATGTGAAGGCATTCATTGTTCTCCTTCTCTTTCCCTTGGAACAACAGCCTCTGCACTTTAGGCTCCACCCCACTTTTATGCCAAACAACTTCCTTCAGTTCCCCTTCATTCCACAATATAATTATATATGCCTCAAAACCTACTCCAAGCTGCCCAAACCAAATCTCATGAAAACCTACTAACCTTTCTAACATATATAGGCCTATTTGGTAAATGCATGTTAACTAATTGGGTTGCCTGTTTGGGTTAGAATGTATGATTTGTTGATAACATTAGCTGATTGTAGAGAGTTGTTTGATAAATTAGCTGTTAGGGATAGCTGTTTGGTATAATTTCTTTTCTAAAAAAACTAATTGAAAATGCTGCTTTGAGTAGCCTTTTGAATTTTAGCATTTTCAAGTTACAAAAGGCTTATTAACCAAACACTTAATATTGATTTTTTAATCAAGTCAAACAACTAATAGTGGTCAAATAAGTCAAAATTGGCTGATAGGCTTATTATTTACCAAAAAGGGCCATAATGATTTTCAATATTGCTGCATGCTAAGGATAAACCAAGTATATATATTCATTGCTTAATCCAAGTAAAAGTAAAAGATAGTCACAATTAACTACACCACAGCCAAGGACCTTGTAGTCCAGTGGCATCAAATCCTTCCCTTTATACGGGAGGTGGTGGGTTCGAGTCTCATTGGAGTCAATACTGATTTTTGAACCTTCAATAGGTTGAGAAAGTAGTTAAGTTAGTAGTATTCAAAAAAACAAGATTATATTATGGCCCAAATTCCCAGAATCAGTACTTAATAACAGAGTAATGAATTACCAAAAGTAGATTGAGCTGGGATAGTGACATCATGGTAACAAGAATCAAAAGACAGCTTGATTTTGATCATTGGACCAACCCCAGTAGTAGTTGCCTCTGACGGCGCAGAATTAACGGCTGATGATGAATCCCCACAGCTCCTCCTCTGGACCAGCAGGCCACCAGGTCTCACCTCCCAATCTATCACACTTCTCTCATTCTTTTTCTCCACACTCCTACTTTTTGAAGAAGAAGAAGAAAACTTTCTCATCGCAAATAAAAATGGTGGAGCTGAGGGTGGGACGTTTGATTCAGAAAGGTGAGGGGTTGATTTAATGGTGAAGAAGAAGACGAAGAAAGAGAGAGAGAGAAAGGTTGAGGTTTGAACAGAGTTTGATGGGATATCAGTGTGGAAAGTGACTTCTCAACTGTCCATTGGGAGCTGGGACTCCTATTGTATGTTGGATACTAAATAGTAGAACTTAAAAGCCATTGGTAACTATACTTTTTTTGGGAGATTTATCCTTCTGCATGAGAAGCCCAAATATTATTTCCCTATTATAAACTTGCGAATTAAGATTGATGGGGATGAAATTAACTGTGACAACTTATTATATGTACCATGGTCCATGTAGAGTTGTGTGAATCATTAAAAAAAAAAGTACACCCTTCGTCTCATTTTGGTTGTCTGATTCGTTTAACGAAGTTTAACTTAAATTATTTTTAATTTAATTTTTCATAATACTAAGTTTAGCATTAATATATAAAATTTATATATTTAGAAACAACATTAAAACTATTATTAAACACAAAAAAATTAAATTTAAAAAAAATAAAATTATTAAAAAAATAAGCAATAAAGAAATAGTTGGTTTTACCAATGAATAGTAAATAGGACACCTAAAATGAGACAGAGGGAGTATATTTTTAATTAGTAAAAGTACATTATTTGTATACTGAATGTACAGTATATAAAATAATGTACTTTCCCTACATACAAGGTATGTACATTTTTAATATACTAAAAGTATATTATTTATTTATTGAATTTACATTATTTGATAGTATATAAAATGATGTACTTTTAGTATTCAAATAATATACTTCATGTACACATATTATTTTTTTGTTTGTAATCTACACAGCTGTGTAAATTATGATTCATGCAATAACCACTCATTAACTGTGAGAAAAGAAAATGAATAGAAAAAAGCGTTAATTAATTCAATGAATTTGTTGAGTTCGTGTAATTGAGCTATTGAACTAAAAACACGCACAATAATACAATCAGGTAGGCAAAAGATCTGCAATTTGCACTTTTACATGGTACCAATAAATTTTGGGTAGTGATTGGCTGATTGCTATTGTTTGCTTACTTGAAATTATTGGTTTTTTTCAAGTTGAAATGAACTGAAAATTTTTAAATTAAAAAAAAAAATCAAAGAATTTTTTTTTGGGGAAATCAAAGGAAAACAGGCTAACATTTGCTCCTGCCCAATCAACAAGAGCAAAGGTTGGCCCATTAGCCTTTTAATGACACACACAAAAAAAAAAAAAAACAAAACAAAACAAAACAAAAAAAATACTATATGTACTCTATTTTTTACTCCCAATTTTTACTCCCGCACACAAAATCTTGATGCAGACACTTGTATTGGGACCCACATGAAAAAAGTAGCTTATCAGTGTTCGTTACATCAGAGAGTAAAATTTAGGGACTAAGATTTGGGAGTACATGTAGTAGAACTCAATATAAACACAACAAATCTAGCTAGCTTCGGGTAGAGTTGTCAAAACGGTTACCCGTGTTTTTGGATGGGTTTAGGTTTTAGGATTTAGAGAAATCCCAACCCGTCCCGTATTCAACCCAGCCCGTTTAACCCGTATTTTGTACGGGTTAAACGGGCTGAACCCGTATAACCCACGGGCTGGCCCGTATTTAATTATTAAAAAGAAAAGAAAAGAAAAAAAAAACATAGCCAGACAGTAAAGCCGTAAGGCTACATGAGTCATCCCTTATTATTGATTTATTAATTTAAACCTAAAAATCTAAAATCCCTAATTAGATTTATTGTTCCACTTTTATCTCCTACGCTGCTTTGATGCTACTTCACATCCTCACTCCTCAATCTGTGAATTGTCATTGTTGTGATTTTTTTTTGAGTACTACTGACTCTGTTACAATGTAGTATCTGTTCATAGCTACTTTCTCAACCTACTGAAGCACAAAGAGTTAACAGTTGCCTCCTTTGAGACTCGAACTCACTCCCATCATTCATGTGGTTGTGATTAATTGTGAATATGTGAATTGTGATTAACAATGAAATAAATCATACAAAAACATATTTATTTTATATTAAAAAAAATACGGGCTAACGGGCTGGCCCATGAGGCCCTGTACTAGATAAAGAAGATAAGTAGTTGTGTACCTGAGCTAAATGTGACTCCACCTGAACCTTGCGCATGCCCTTAACCACACAACGATCTAAGCACCTGATCAACACCAACACAAAACCACGTATAACAGAAAGAGAATACTCACAAAAAAAAAAATACCGGAAGTCGGAACTATCCAGGGCTAACCCTGCAAACGCGCTCCCACAAGAAGAGGAGGCAAGGTTTATCATGATAAAATACAACAACAGCCACAACCACTACACACGCTTCACGACTCGACGCGGAATATGACACTCCAAGTGCACAAAAATGAGATGCCAAATGGGAGGCAAAACATGATGATTCAGCCATCAATGATACAAATAATTGAGTGTTAGGAACATTTGTAATTTAGATTTTGATGATACCAAAAGTTAGGAATTTTAGTCCCCCTTTCAAAAAAAAAAAAAAAAGGAATTTTAGTCCCCCATTTTTTTTCAATTTTAAACTTAGGATGTCTCTACTCAAACTTCGAATAGTCCGAATTATAACTCGAGATGTCATGTTTCGAATAGTCAAAACAATTTGAATGATAACTCAAAAGGTTACGTTTCAGTTAGTCTCAACAAAATATTTGAATATTAACTCGAATGGTTACATTTCGAATAGCTCGAAGATGAAGACCTCGAAGAGTTGTAGACTTGAAGAGTTCGAGATAAAGATTTGAAGAGTAGAAGATTGTAATACCGAAAGGTTGCAAAGGCCAAATTAAATGGTGGAATGACCAACCTTTCTAAGTAAAAGGTGGAACGAATGGTAAGGTCAACCATTCGTTTCCGGAAAGTTGTTAAGGTTTAATTTAAGGTTTGAAATGTTAACTTGAATTTTTGTAGTAAACAATTCGAAAAGCACTGCTTGAGACATTCTCTTGGCAAAAAATTCAAAATCTTAAAAATATGAGTAAATGTGTCTAAGGCAAAAAGAGTCCTAAGAACACATCCCAATGTCGATTTTTCTTTAAAAGCCTAGGCAATTTGTGCAAAGCAAAAAGATATGTTCAGCGCAAAATAAGTCACCAACGGCTGGAAAATCTGACATGCTCACCTGCCCTCCAGATTACCCGCCGGTCTCTAACCACTACTTTAATAAACATTTGAAATCGATTTCCCTCCAACTGACATTTTTCAACATGTCTATGAATACCCTCTTCTAAAACTTAAGAAGGTGCTGGTCCTTTTCTAAGAATTTTCTAGGTATTCAAAAGCATTCAAGTTTCACATCTAGTGACCAATGAGAGAGAGACAAAGCTTCAAAATTTATATCTAGTTTCAAGAGACTTGTGCTGCTTATACATGAAGATCAAGACATTCAAAGCCAAGTCCTCTGGAGAAAGAAAAAACTTTATTATTCAACCCTTGTATTCTCTACTCGGTAGAAGTAGAAAGAGGTGGAGTAGGCTGGTTATAGTAAATAAAATAAATTAAATTAAAAAAAAAAACCTAATAGAGTTCAAGGCCATCTTTGTGTTCAAAGGCTTGAACGTCCTTTGTACTATAAGAATAGTGCAAACCTCCTTAAGGGTTATAAGGAGAAGAGTTAAGTAGGCTGTGTTGGCTGAACCACTATAAAATCTCTCTCTCTCTCTCTCTCTCTCTCTTTCTCTCTCTCTATATATCTATCTTTTACTGACCGCTTTTATTGCATACGCTATCACGATCAAACTTAATCATTTTACAAGAACAAGTATACATGCAAATACTAAAAGAGTTAAAATTAATTTCCATTGTGCATTCTCAACAATACGTTGAAGTTACCTCTCGGGTACTTAAATGAATCGTTAAAAATTTTTAAAATCCTACAAGTCTATTCATGCCCCCCCCCCCCTCTCTAGACTTAGCTTGTACCCGAACCCTATTGGGACTAACATTGAGCACTATAATAGCCACTCTATACAAAACCCAGGCTACACTTATTAGAGGCTGCACGCCATACTTGCAATTTGAGTAATGAACCAATAACTCCCACATGATAATAACAAATATATTTGCCGTTGTCTGAGTTGGCCGAGTTAAACCCTTGCTCGATTCGAGACGTGACACTGTGACTTACTATGGAGGGATGTGGTTAAATGGTTAATGTCCACTTACTTATCACCAATTAGTTTTAAGTAGGATATAATAACTAAATAACCAAAAAATTATGCATGTGGTTAGGCATTCTTGACTTACAATAGTTACATGATCGGTAACACACTAGGAAGTAATAAGCATAGTGCAACGCTGAGATCTATCAATTGGCATTAGAGTCGAGGTCCTAGGAAGGGATTAATGGGCGCAGAGGCTAAGGACCGAGTCAAGCATACTGCTGGGCTTTGTGATCAAAAGTTGCAGCAAGTGCTGGGAAAGTGATTGTTAGGCAACGACCGGGTCATGGCTTGAACGTCGTTTGTACTATCGGAATAGTGCAAACCTCCTTAAGGATTATAAGGAGAAGAGTGGAGTAGGTTGTGTTGCTAAACGACTATAAAATCTCTCTTTCTCTATCTTTTACTTAGCGCTTTTATTGCATACGCTGTCACGATCAAACTTAATCATTTTACAAGAACAAGTATACGTGTAAATAATAAAAGGGTTAAAATTAATTTTTGTTGTGCATTTTTAACGAGACATTGAAGTTACTTCTCGGGTACTTGAACAAATCGTTAAAAAAGTTTTAAAATCCTATAAGACTATTAACCCCCACCATCCCCCCTCTCTAGACTTATACCCTAACTCTATTGGGACCAACACGTCGTATCAGAGCAGTTACCTTGAACGGTAAACACTCTATGTGTATTGCCTAGTGATCTTCTTTCGAAAAAGTGAAATCATTTTCTTTTGCGCGTAATTATTTATACAAAATGGATCATCACATGTCCAAGAACAAAACTCTCCTTGGACATTCTGGAAGTTATATCCAAGCCATTGCTCTTCAATCTACAAGCCATGGCAAATTATATAACCCGCATAAGTTCGAACGTTTATGTACAAAACCAGCTTAAACCCTATATATATATATATATGTATATATATATATGTATATATATATATGTATATATATATATGTATATATATATATATATATATATATATATATATATATATATATAATGGATATCAAATGCAAAAGAGCTCTCAAGTAAAAAATTGGATGAAATCTCAACCATTGCTCTAGCCAAAATCAATGGCCAAAATGATGATTTTTTTTTTAAATGTGGTGGCATTATGGTAATTTAGTGTATAACATAGAACTTAATGTGCGTCAATTTGACACTTAAAGTGCATAAGTTCTACACTTAGGGTCCGTTTGGAAAGCAGGAAAATGACTTCTGGAAAATATTTTCTGGAAAATGAGTCATTTTCCGGAAAACAGTTTCATTTCCAGTGTTTGGATGTATTATGGAAAACTGTCTTTGTGTGTTTGGTTCATTTTCTGGAAAATTGATAGAATTGTATACTTAAACGTTGTAATTGTTTTATTTAAAATATAAAAAATTATAATAGTTATTAAAATAATGGTATTTAATAAAAAAGAATAGAATTTATTAAAAAATAAAAAATAAAAAAATAATAAAAAATAAATGTAGCAGAGGTTTTCGGCGGTTTCCCCACCTCCTTGGTCCATGGTCATGGGTGATATGGCTTGGTTTTGGTCGAAAACATGCTAAACAGCTATTCTGGCGATTCCGTAAAATGACTTACGGAAAAAAATTCCGTAAGTCATTTTCCAGAAAAATGAACTGATTTTACTTGGTCAACGGAAAACATTTTCCGTTGACCACATTTTCCAGGAGTTGCCAAACACAGAAAACTCTAAAAATATTTTCCGGAAGTCATTTTACAGGTTACCAAACAGGTGCGTCAGTTTGACACTTATGGTGCATCAGTTAGACACTTATGGTGCATCCGTTAAAACTTAAGGTGCATCAGTTTGACACTTAAGGTGCGTCAGTTCTACACTTAACGAGCGTCAGTTTGACACTTAAAGTGCGTTAGTTCGACACTTAAAGTTCATAAGTTCTACACTTAAGATGCATCAGTTTGACACTTAAGGTGCGTAAGTTCGACACTTAAGGTGCACCAGTTTGACACTTAAGGTGCATCAGTTTGACACTTATGGTGCACCATTGAAACTTAAGGTGCATAAGTTTGAATCTTAAGGTGCATAAGTTTGACAATGGTAGGAGGTGATCATTTGCATCCAGTTTTCAAGAAGCGCATTTTTTTTTAAAATTTTCCTTCATTCTAAGAGATCAACGGCTCAGATCTCACCCCATTTTTCTCTTGTGAGTTCCTTCGCACATAAACCATCTTCTACATATATCCTATATATATATAATCATTCATCTAGACAAAATCAACGATCCAGAATGATGAAAAATTAAATAAACTGTGGTGGCATTATGATTTTTTTTTTTTGAAAAACCAGAGGATCAAATATATTAACTCATAAAATCCTTACAGACCATATCAGAAATAAAACGAGGTAAACAATCAAAAAACTCAACAAGATCATAACCCTGCAAACATAAGGATCGTCTTGCCAACTCATGAGCTACCATATTACTCCTTCTTCACACAAAACAGAAGGTGGCCGACTCAAAATGGTTTAGAATAGCCCGGATATCCCGAACAATCTCACCGAAAGGAGTATGAAACTCACCACTTTTCACCGCTGCCGTCACCACCTGCGCATCAGACTCAACGATGACCCATTCCCATCCATTCCTTTTAATCCAACTAAGCGCCTCTCGAGCGCCCATTGCTTCAGCCTCCGGAACTGAGTATAGTCCCACAAGCTTTCGCATTGCTGCCCCCTGCACCTCCCCATTATGATCCCGAACCACCCACCCCATCCCCATGCACCCAGTCGCATAGTCCATTGCTGCATCAATGTTGACCTTTAGAAAATTAGCAGGAGGAGGATGCCACCTAGAACCAGCATCCAGATGATTCTGATGAATTATGCTATGTCCAATGGGGTGCTGCTGAGCCTTTTTCCATGCATCCCAGAACAAGAACGCATGCATGACCATAGTTCTCGGATCTTTTAGTTGCTGGTGCCAAACAGAATTATTTCGATTCTCCCACAAAGCCCAGCAAACTACAACCACCCTTTCAACCATCTGCTTTGGTAAATACATCCACATATTCTGAACCCATTGCCCAATCGAATCCATTTCACTCAACTCCCACTCAGGATCAAGGATATGCCAACACTGATGCGCAAAGGTACAATTTGCAAACACATGCACAGCAGTTTCATTCTCCACTCCACAAAGAGCACATATGGGATCACACCGAACCTGTTTCATCAGTAGAGCGTCTTTAGTAGGGAGACACATTGAGCATAATGTCCAAAAGAAACACTTAATCTTTGGAGGCAATTGTAAATTCCACACGGCAGTCCAATCATAACCATTATTTTGCACACACAGTTCTGTCAGATTGCGGTAAGCGCTACGCACAGAATACAAACCATTCAACTCACTCCTCCAAAACAGAAAATCATTGGTAGCAGAAAGTGACAGTGGAACACTAAGGATGCGCTCATAATCTCGCCTATTAAAAATATCATACAACAAACCCTCGTCCCAAGTAGTAGTCTCAGGATGAAACAAAGACTTGACAAAAGGATTGGGCTCAAAACCAGGATTCGGAGTGGAAACATATGGATCATCTGTATGTGGTAACCAAGGATCCCCCCACACCTGCACACCCTCTCCGTTCCCAATACCCCACCTCACACCCTTCCTCAACATATTCTGAGTTTCACGAATGCTAGACCAAACAAAAGAAGGATTTGACCCCGGCTTAGCATCAAGGAAAGAACATTTTGGAAAGTACCGAGCTTTAAAAACTCGAGTTACCAACGAATCAGGTTTGTGCAAAAAATTCCAGCCCTGTTTCCCCAACATCGCCAAGTTCATCTCCCTCACTAGCCTAAAACCCATACCCCCACAATTTTTTGGTTTACATAAATCAGCCCAAGAGCTCCACCGAATCCCCTTTCGCCCCCTCCTCTCACAACCCCACCAAAACGCATTCATGAGTCTCTCCATCTCCACACACATAGTTTTAGGTAATAAAAACACATTCATAGCATAGTTGGGAATAGCTTGGAGAACCGTCTTAAGAAGAACTTCACGCCCAGCTCGCGACAAAAACCGGTTACCCCAATAAAGAATCCTATTCCGAACCTTCTCCCGAATAAAACCTAAAATCTCTCGTTTTCGCCGCCCCACATATCCCGGCAAACCCAAATAGTTCCTCCCACCTTGCTGTTCCGTAATCCCAAGAGATTCACAAACAGCCTCCTTATCCTCCCTCCCCACATTATTTCCAAAAACGATAGCCGTTTTCGCAAAATTCACTTGTTGCCCACTAGCCCGCCCATACTCCTTCAAAACTTCCCTAATAACTCCCGCTTCAAGATTATTTGCCCTAAAAAAGAAAAGACAATCATCCGCGAAGAAAAGATGAGAAATACGAGGAGCCCCCCGGGCCACTCTCACCCCCTGCAAACCACCCTCCACCTCTTGAACCCTTAACATGGCACTAAGACTCTCGGCTACTAAGATAAAAAGACACGGAGACAAAGGGTCCCCTTGCCTTAAACCCCTAGTTGGAATAATAGGCCCCCATTCTTTCCCTTCCACTAGAATCCGGTATTGAACAGTAGAGATACAGTTATGCATTAAGGCCACCCACCGCTCACTGAAACCTAACTTAGCCATAATCCGCCCTAAAAACCCCCACTCCACTCGATCATATGCCTTACTCATATCGACTTTTAACGCCCCATAACCACCCCTGTCCCCTTGAACACGATTCATAGCATGAATGCATGATTTGACTCATAGGCCAGAAGAATATTATCAACAATTGATCTCCCAGGAATAAAAGCACTTTGTGCCGGGGAAATAATCAAATCTAACACCCCTCTCAACCGATTAGCTAAAACCTTAGCCAAGACACGGTAAACAACATTACATAACGAAATAGGACGAAAATCCGACATCAAATCCGGATGACTCTTTTTCGGAATTAAAACAATATGAGTTTCATTCAAACACTCAGGCATATGACCGGTAAGAAGAAAAAGTTTACAGAAATTTACCACCTCCTCGCCCACCACGTTCCAATGCGTCTGGAAGAAAGCCGGAGATAGCCCATCGGGCCCCGGGGATTTATCCGGGTGCATTCCAAAAACCGCTGCTTTCACCTCATCAACAGTAACCTCTCTCAACAGCATAGTATTCTGGGCATCTGAAATTTGACGGGTTATACATTCAAGCACGGGTTGATCATCCCCCTCCTCTGTAGTAAACAGATTTTGGAAATAATCGACCATAATGTCGGCCTTCCCCCGCTCATCTCGTATCATCTCACCAGCATTATTCCTTAGCCCCTCGATATGATTTCGTCTCCTCCGACTATTGATCGAAGAATGAAAAAATCTGCTGTTACAGTCACCCCCCGAATACCATAGCTCCTTGGCCCTTTGACGCCAATGATCACTCTGATTTATTATGATAATTTATTGCACAACATAGAACTTAAGGTGTGGCAGTTTGACATTTAGGGTGCATAAGTTCTACACTTAAGGTACGTCAGTTTGATACTTAAGGTGTGTCAGTTCTATACTTAAGGTGCATAAGTTCGACACTTAAGGTATGCCAGTTTGACACTTAAGATGCGTCAGCTTGAAACTTATTAACGTGCATCAGTTTGACACTTTAAGGTGCATAAATTCGACACTTAAGGTGCATCAGTTTGACACTTAAGGTGCGTTAGTTCGACACTTATGGTGCGCCAATTTGAATCTTAAGGTGCATAAGTTTGAACCTTAAGGTGCATCAGTTCAACAATGGTAGGAGGAGATCATTCGCATCCAGTTGCCAAGAAAAACATTTTTTAAAAAAAATTCCTTAATTCAAAGTTGTTGATCTAGTTTAGATCAATGGCTTAGATCTCATCCCATTTTTCACCTGGGAGTTCATTCGCACTTGAACCATCCCATATATATATATATAAGGGTTCAGGTGCGGTTAAAGCTTCCGGTGCGGTTGTGCGGTGATCAATATTTTTTTTTTTAAAAAAAAAGTCTAAACTGATACACCTTAAGCATCTAATCTACGCACCTTAAGTTGGATTAATATAAATATGACTTTGTAGAGAATATCTTATAAAGAATATTGGTTGTGTTTTGGAACTGCAAAAAAAAAAAAAAAAAAAAAAAAAATAGTGTTCTAAAGCTTTAGACTGACGCACCTTAAAAAGAAAAATTCACGCACCTAACGCCTTAGGCCGACGCACCTTAAGTTTCAACAACTGACGTACTTTAAGCACACAAACCACGCACCTTAAGTACAAAAATCACGCATCTTAAGTTTCAAGAACTACTCACCTTAAGCACACAACCCACACACCTTAAGCACAAACGCCATGCATCTGAAGTACAAAAACGACTCACCTTAAGCACAAAACCCACGCACCATAAATTTGATCTAGATGCAAAAATTATCAAATTGCCACCGTCTTTTTTTTTTTTTTTTTTATAAATTTTGGTAATCATGGACGTTGATTTAAGCAAGATTAATGGTTCATATTTAACCTTACAACCGCACGAGAACGGATATATATATATATATATATATATATATATATATATATATATATATATATATATATATATATATATATATATATATATATATATATATATATATATATATAATAAAAGGGGTACTTTCCGCGCGGGTGTCACGAAAAGTATTTAATTAAAAAAAAAGAAAAAGAAATTCTTAAGCCTTCTCCCCTCATCCTGTACATGTATCCCAGATAGCGTATACCTTTGCAGTCACCTCCATCTGCTACACCTATAGAGGTCTAGTGGAAAGTCTTTTATAGGTGTAGCAGATGTTCAATTCGGTAGTAGTGATTTTCAATATTTTCAACTCAAATTGCTATTGTAATTAGGTGTTATGAACTGGCATAGATCCTAACATAGATTCTACCCCAACACGCTTTGCGCTATTCCAGGAATCACAGCATGTAGAATCCATGAGAGAACTAATAAGTTGTTAGCTCTCTCCCATGTATGGAGGGTTTCATCAGATTTTCCAGGAGCATTTATAGCTCCATTTACAAGCCTAATTTGTTTTTGGAGAGCACACCATGCCATAGCTCTTTCCCAGGAGTAATAGTTGTTCCCAATCAGAAGTTGAGAGACTACTAGTCCTAACGAAGGATTCTCAGATCGATGAATGCATATAGTAAGCGTAACCTGGATCAAGAGGATCCATATAAATAGCATGTGGTATGCACAACGGGAATCGAGGTCAGAGACTTGAGGATTTGGTGCTTGAGTTTATGACTCTAAGTCTCCTCATTACGCAGCTTGAGCTATTTATACAATGTTCTTATATCGTGGACCGCGCGGTCCACAATGCATTATGGACCAGGGTCCCAAAACGACGTTGTTTCAGTAAGTGGGAGACGGAGTCCGTAATTGACACTACAGTTTATCTCAAAAGATATTGTCTTACATTTGTTTTGATATTATCAAATGAAACTGTAGTTATATTGAAATGTAACTGTAGTTGTGTTGAAATGTAACTACATTGTATATGAACTGATACTGAATAACAGTTTCACATTTGTATTTTATATTATTGAATGAAACTATAGTTATATCGAAATGTAACTATAGTTTTGTTGAAATGTAACTGCAGTATATATGAACTGATACTGAATAACAGTTTCACATTTGTGTTTTTATATTATCGAATGAAACTGTAGTTATATCAAAATGTAACTGTAGTTGTGTTGAAATGTAACTGCAGTGTATATGAAATGAAAGTGAGTGGCGCGAATTCATCCATCTATTTTCATTAATCAAAACGACGCCGTTTTGATGCGCGGTCCACACGGTCCACGATATAATTTGCGATTTATACAAAGAGGAGAAAGGCATGTGCCAACTAAACAAATTCCCAACTAATCAACTCTAATAATCAGCTAGCTAACTGTGGTTTTAATTAATAATATCACTCATTTCATTATTTTTCTCCTTCCTTTCTTGAACTGCAGCTGCTGCTTCATGTTGTGATATCCAAAACCCAACATAACTCATCTTTGAAAGGAACTGAAATCCAAACCAATAACTTCAACAACGTAACTACGCTATCACTAACTGCAACGTTAATTGCCATGCTTTTCTGTTGGTTCAATATATTGGCTGTTATACCCCTAATGTTTGCTTCTAAAGTGGGTACGTAAAAGTTCTCCTACAGGAATTGTAGGGCCTGCATGCACAGTAGGCTAAAATGTAAACAAGCTAAGCTGCAGAACGTGTACGTGCATCTTGCGGTTGCCGGTTGGTATACATGTTAGATATAAATGTAGTCTGACGTTAATTGAATAAAGTCTACTAAAAACCTAGCCTCGTAGTAGTAGAACGATGTTGATCTACAGCTATAGTTCATGTCTCCTCAGTTGTGTTGTTTCTTGAACGTAACATTACTCATTTCGTCACATACTTACCCAAAATCCTAAATGGTTTATTGCTTGGGATTTATTGAGCAATATAGGTAGTGTAAACTAAATGCGTTATATATTGTATATCCTACATCACATCAATATAGACTTTATATTAGGTAGAAACAAAGTCTGGTTGACTAAGAACTTGTAATTATTCAGTCCAACCAAACTACTTGATAAATCTAATCAAATTTGCACCACATAATTAAAGCAATAATATATCTACATCTACAAACCTAATAAGAGCCAATAAAGTTAGGTACCTAAAGGAAAACTAAAAAATGTTGTTTTAATTATTGGTTGAAATGAATGGTTCATATTATTTTTATTTTAGCACTACGTATTTTTTATTATTTTTCCTATTTTACCCTCTATTATATAATTTACTTTTACTAAATACCCATGCATTCCGTCAATGTAAACTTTAGTAATAGAATATATTTTTAACAATTTATTATTCTTTAACTTAGTCATTGATTTATTTTCATAAGGAAAGTCTTAGGCCCGAATTTCATACCAATCAAAATTGACATAATTGTTAAACATATTCCATGAATATGTTAGAGTTTATTAAAAAAAATAAAAAAAATACAATATAATAGCCAAAGTGATTATTGCTCACTCTCTGGCCAGAGCTTTTTGCTTATATACTGGTCAGGAGATGTGGGACGTCTCCCATTATATTGTATTCGTGATTTAATTCCGCAATAATAGTTCGCTTTGATTATTGTTTTAAAAAAAAACACACAATATAAAATTTAGCATGAACTTTGGTCAATTAATTAGAATCACGCATTGAGCATTGATGAAACGGTACACCTAATTTATAATATATATTCAACACAAATGAGAAACTATGCTTATTATCATTATCTTTTGGAAAAAGATGATTTGGTTCTGTTTTTTAGGCACTAAAATTGCAGTGAAGCACACCAAGAGACTAGATCAAATCAAGAATTCATTTTTTGCGGAAGTGGGAACAAGATGAAGTATCGATCGCGCCAATTAATAGAGTTTTGTGTTACAAAAACTATGCTTAGAGTACTATCCAGTGAGGATGTTTCCATCTAAAACTGTTATTACACAAGTT
Source organism: Ipomoea trifida (assembly GCA_003576665.1). Taxonomy (NCBI): domain Eukaryota; kingdom Viridiplantae; phylum Streptophyta; class Magnoliopsida; order Solanales; family Convolvulaceae; genus Ipomoea; species Ipomoea trifida. The sequence continues at coordinate 14,700,745 of CP025650.1, forward strand.
AATCTAACATTTCTGCCAGAGGTCATAGTTATGCATTCTTGAAATATTTACTTTTATAAAAAAAAAATTGATAATCTTACATTGATATACGCTATGATACTGAATGATACTTTTATAAAACTTTTATAAATTCTGAAACACTAATCATATGGAAAAATTGTAATTTATGTCCCTCCATAATATGTCAATTATTAATGTCACATTGTCACCCCTGAATTATTAGTGGTGTAAATGTTGCTCTTCAATTTTCAAAGCAATATATATATTGCCCCTCCCAAGTGTAATTGTTGCCTCTTAATTTTCAAAATAGTACATATATTGCCCCTCCAGTACGGTATGGGACGGGCAATATATGTACCGCTTTGAAAATTGATCAGCAATATTTACGCCACTAATAATTAATGAGTGACATTGATAATTGACATATTATAAAGTGACATAAATTATAATTTTCCATTTAAAAATATACATTGAGTATTAGACCATTCGTGCAATGCGCGTTGTAAGTGGTAACTAGTACTCCCTCTTTCCCATTTTATTTGTCCTACTTACTATTCATTGGTCAAATCAATCATTTCTTCTTTGTTTATTTTTCTTTAGTATTTTTTACTTAATTTTTAATTTGATTTTTTGTGTTTAATAGTACTTTTAGTGTAGTTTCTAAATATATAAATTTTATATATTAATAATAAACTTAATATTATAAAAAATTAGATTAAAAATAATTTCAGTCAAGCCTCGTTAACCGAACCAGACACATATAATGAGACGGAGGGAGTAACATATATTATGTCAAGAAGGTGCAGTACGTGTGCATCATGCGGTTGCCGGTTGGTATACACTCCTGCAGTCTCCAGCTACAACGTAACCCACTCCTCTGGAAAGACACCAAAAAGGGCTTATCAACCACGTACAGTAAAGCAAGGGTCCATTCGGTTTCTATTTTGTTTCAACTATCAGTCAGCTAGGAATCTACCAAAGCGGTTCCGCAGCTTACATCAGTATGTTCATTTTCTAGGGCATTTATTATTAGGCATTGGGTAAACTTCATATGTCAAGAGTTTAGTTAACTTTCCCACTCATAACCTAACCCCTTTTATCTTATCTTTTTTTTTTTTCCAATTTTGTTTGGTATGGACTTGTGGGTAAAGGACAACCTATTGTCGTACAATGCACTCCTTTATGAGTCTTGCAGGTGGAAGCATGTCATTAAGATCAATCCCATGGTGGGGCTATTTTGCAAGGGTTTTTCTTTTCTTTTTTTTTTTCTTTTTTTTTTTTTTCATTTCATTTCATGAGCTTCGCCCTTCAAATCATATCGGAGTGGTCACCTAGCTGGCAACCATTCCAATTGCTGATCAGTATGTGTTATACACTTATACCAGTATGTGAATAAACCTTCACCCTGTGACCCTAACCGGCAAAGGACCACAAGAAAATAAACCAGCCTAAGTTATTCATAGCTGATCGGCTGGGACTTTCTTTTTTCCAACTGAGTAAAAAAGCTCTTAAAAAACATAAATGGAGTTACTCTAAGGCTATTTTCACTTCAATTTTATTTTTTTCTTCTCTGTTTTTTATTTTTATTTTGCTTGCCTCCCTGAGACGAGAGTATGACTAAATAAATTTACAAAATTGTGCTATAAATAGGAAATAAAAATGAAGAGCACCATTTTCCATTATTAAATGCATTAGCTTCTAAAGATTAAAATAGAGGGTAAAACACAGAAATCTTAAAGTTACATGCCCGTTACAAGAAAAAAAAAAGGAACAGGAACGTGTAAATTATTTTCATCACCTAATTCAATTCAAGGAGTCACCTAATTAGAGTCTTGGTTGAGAAGAATGCTAATAGTCTAATTTGAGGGGTCCCACCGGCACCGGCACCGGCGCCGGCGCCGGCGGCGCACAGGAACAAGATGGGCACCTAATCAGACCGTTCTCGTTGCAGGCGGTGCAGGTCCGGAATCCGCCTTTTCCACGGTAACATTTGTGGCTGCCGTCGCACTCGTCGCAGAGGACAAATCTGTGGCCGCCGCACACCTGGCACGCGTCTGGAATCGCCGGCGCTAGGCCTCTCACCATCTTCTTCAACTGCCCGGTCTCGTGGAGCTGCCGGATCTCCTTCGCGCCGCCAACGTATCTCCCGCCGACGAAAACTCGCGGCAGGGTTAGTTTCGTCTTTTCGCGGACGCCCATGACGCGCTGTAGCTCCTCCATGAATCTGCCGTCCATAGACACGTCTCGCTCGTCGACCGAGACGCGGAGGCTCCGTAAGGTCAACCGGACGGCCTTGCAGTCCTCGAAAGTCCGGCGGACCACTCGGAGGCTCGTGAAGTATACCACGATTTGGTTCTCGGTTCCCGGTAGGAATATCGACGGCTCTGAACCCTCTGTTTGCCCCAGCGGCGAAGGGACGGCATTAGGTTTGGGCTCGGCCCCCGGGAGGGCCTTGAAGGCGGAGAGGACGGCGTTGGCGCGGAAAACGCGGTGGAAGATATTGGGCTTCTTGAAATAGGAGTGGATCTGGGTAGTGGGGTCGTCGGCGGCGCAGAGGGTGTAGATATCTTTGAAGGAAGAGCAGGCGAATTTGGAGGAAGAACTGCTAGTCTTTGATGCGGTTCGAGTTAGCCACATTGGTTCAGAAATCAATACTCTAACTTACCAAAAATCGACACAGAAATTCGACTAGTTTAAGAAATTGATGTTTCAATACATCTTGGCTGGAAAAAATGAAGGTAAGGAGAAGATAAGTGGTGGGCGCCGGCAATTGAGAATTGAAAGTTTGAGAAGAGGAAAAACTGCGAAGGCGGGGGTGAAGGGTAAGTCAGGGGAATCAGCTATCGGTTTTATATCCCCATAAGCCCATGGTATATTGGTACTAGGGTGTAAACAAATCAAATAATTTTGATTCTATTCGTGATTCGAATTCGAATATTTCGAATACGCATCTGAATTCGAATACACATTTTGATTCAAATGTTATTCAAATCCAAATACAAATCAGAATAGATTCGATTCGAATAGTATTCGAATATTCGAATATATATATATATATAAACTAAATTAGTAAAGACATAAACCCTAAGCTAAAATAAAAGTGAGAGCAACCACTTCAGTGCTTCACCCTTCAGTCTTCTCAATAATCGAAATTTTTGTTATATTTTATCTTAATTTATTGAAAAATTTAGAAAAAAATTAAGATAGTCATTTCGAATTCAAATATTCGAGTCGAACCGAATATATTCGAATAAATTGGTCGAATCGAATACGAATCGGAATTTACGATTCGAACACTAAATGAATTCGAATTCGAATACTCATCAAAATAATCGAATTCGAATCGAATACTGAAATATTTGACTCGATTCGATTCGTTTACACCCCTAATTGGTACTTGAGATAAAATAAAGAAAGACTTAATACCCAATTTAGTTTCTCGATTATTGAGATTTTTTCACTATAATTCTCTACTTTTAAATTTAGTTTAAGGGTTAATTTTATGTTTTTGATTTAGATTTATAGGTGGCACAGTCTACTTTTAGTTCTCTTTTACCAGAACATCTCATTTTGACCTTAATATTATTGTAACATGACCAATTTTGCTCCTCTACTAATAAAATAGTTTAAATACTCTTTAATACAAGGGCATTTCAGTCTTCAATTATAATTCTTTTCAAAAAAAAAATATAACGGGTCAACACATTTTGCATTGAAAAGATTGAAATGTCCTTGCATTTATGGACATTTCAACGATTTTGTTGATGGGGGACCAAAATTAATCATGTATGTCACAATAATACTATGACCAAAAGGGAATATTCTGATAAAAATGACTAAAAGTAGACTATCACATATAAATTTATGACCAAAAATAGAATTAACTCTTAGTTTAATTTTATTCTCAATCAAAATGATAACTACGTAATTGTTAATCAAAATGGTCATAATCAGGATTATTTTGATTTTTTAGTTTGAACAGAGGACTATTTTAACTAAAAATTGCATGCTTGGGATGAAATTGAGCATGTTTAGAAGTCGATGATCAAAATGGTAAAATTTTAATAGTCGAGAGACTAAATCGGGTATTAACTCATAAAGAAAAGAGAATTTACTTCTATTATTATAATTTTTAAATATAATGAAAATCTATGAGGGTTTGGTTAAGGTTGTTGGATGGAGATGGTGGTTGAGGTTTTGCTGTATAAAGAGGTTTAAGAGATGAGAATGAGGGTCTTAATTAAAAGGTCAATTTAGATTGAGAATATAATTATTTCTTACTTCAGAATTAATTCTTACTTTTATCTTTGAAAAAAACTAATTTCTATATATGATGTGCAAAGTTTCATGGTCAATATTAAAATGCAATTTGTAGTCATTTGAGGAACTAACAGCACGTTTGGTTCACGCCGTAAATGTGGTGTAGTATAATCAAATAATTGGAGTAAGAGCAAAAACCAATTTTGGTCCCACGACTATTAGCAAAATGACAATTTTGGTCCACATGTTTCATTTCTACCAATTTTGGTCCCACGACTATTGTTTTAGTACCAATTTTCATCCACGACTATTGTTTTAGTGTCAAAATTTATCGCACCGGTCACCCATCCGTTTAAAACGTGCATAAACCAAAAATTGTTAAGCATATTTTCATCATTTTCAACTTAATATCTTAATCTGAGTATGAATAAATGGATTTAAGTCTTAAAATCGAAAATTCGCAGTTTTTCTCCTCATTTTACCTTAATTTGAGGAGGAGAATTGTGAACTGTGATCGATCTTAGGGCTTAAATCTCTTTATTCATGCTCAAATTGAGATATTGAGTTGAAAAGGACGAAAATACCTTCAAAAATTTTAGATTTCGACACGTTTTAAACGGATGGGTGACCGGCGCGATGGATTTTGGCACTAAAACAGTAATCGTGGGACCAAAATTGGTACTAAACAATAGTTGTGGGACCAAAATTGGTAGAAATGAAACATGTGGACCAAAATTGTCATTTTGCTAATAGTCGTGGGACCAAAATTGGTATTTGCTCATTGGAGTAATATTAGTAAACTAACATCACACAAAATTGCATTTTAACTTAACACTTCCAAAGAAAAAGAGTAAAAAGTAAATTTTTGTATGTCAAAGAGCAATATTGTTTTATTTAATTTACACTTAGTGAGTCATGACTTATATGACACGATTAAATAGTAAACGTTAAAATTAATTTAAAAAAAAACAAATAAATTACTAACAAACTAAGAAATTGAATGAAATTAGCTTATATGCTATAATAGACTTGTGAATTTTATTTTAGTTTAATTTTTTTTTTTGAAATCAAACGAACCAACTTATATTAAATCAATGAAATAAATCGAAATACAGCTAGGTGGGGCAAATTCCCACACACCTAAGAAAGCAGAAGAACCAGTCACCCGTGCTAAGACATGAGCTACATGATTCGCAGACCTATTGACATGGCGAACAGAGACATTCCCAATGTCATTAGCAATATCTCGACATTGCTTAATAAGAGAACCAACATAAGATAGATCATTACAAGCAGAATTGTAATTTAAGCAGAAATTTTGACAATCAGACTCCACGATGATATTGTTGTGCCCTCGACTCTTTAACCATGTAAGCGCCTCCTTAATGGCCATTGTCTCAACAAAGTAGGGGTCTCTCTCACAATTCAACTGACCACTGTACGCAGCCACAAAAATGCCCTGCATGATCTCGAATAATCGCACCAAAACCCAAACTCTCATGCAATAATGTGGCATCGACATTGCATTTTAACGTACCAGGCGGTGGAGGAGACCAAGCTGCTGACTCAACAGTATTATTCTCACGGCTGGCATTAGTAGTATGGACATAACATTGATTCTATGAGTTCACACAATTCTCCACAAAACCAAATAAGAAGTCTGTTGTCCAGATTTTATTATTCCACAGTGCATCATTCCGCGCAGACCAAGCAGCCCAAAGTCTAGCAACCAAACCCATAATTTTATGAATATCATTGCTCCGAAGATATCTTTCAACAAACTCAACCAATGAACCTTCAACTTGTCCATCAAAAGCAGTCCATAATCGGCTAACGAACGGGCATTCACAGAAGAGATGATTAATGGACTCCGTCATAGAGGAACATAAACAGCACCCTCCTTCGACTGCAATTCCCCTAGCACGCAAAACCTCTCGAACTAGCAGTATATTACGTACACATCTCCAAATAAAGTTTTTAATCCTTGGTGGCACTCTCATCTTCCACAGGTGTTTCCATGCAGTGAATACCAAGTTAGGCTCCTGAACCAAAAGGTCAGCCGTCTGAGCTTGATATCCAAGGTGAACCGAATATTGTCCTCTCAAATCACCCTTCCAATACCAACAATCAGAAAATAGGGGTGAGAACGGGGTTCTCCGTATTCTCTCAACGTCCTGAGCATCAAAGATATCATGCAACAATTCCACGTCCCAGTCCCCAGCATCATCAAGCGGGTTACATACCCGGGTTTCACGAAGTTGGGGAATGCACTCGGTGCGGATGTATGGATCCGTTCTATCAGATAACCATGGACACCCCCAAACTAGTGTGTCTTTCCCATCACCAACTCTACGAGCCACGCCTTCACGGAGAAGCTCCTGCCCAGCCATAATGCTGTGCCACAAGTAACTTGGTTTATTACCCAGTTTTGCGTCAAGGAAGTCGCTAGTCGAAAAATATCTGGCCTTCAGTATTCGACTTAGGGTCCATTTGGAAAGCAGGAAAATGACTTCTGGAAAATGTTTTCAGGAAAATGAGTCATTTGCCGGAAAACAGTTTCATTTCCAGTGTTTGGATGTATTATGGAAAACTGTCTTTGTGTGTTTGGTTCATTTTCTAGAAAATGGATAGAATTGTATAATTAAACATTGTAATTGTTTTATTTAAAATATAAAAAATTATAATAGTTATTAAAATAATGGTATTTAATAAAAAAAATATAATTTATATAAAAAAAATTAAAAAAATTTAAAAATAAAAATAAAAAATAAATGTAGCAAAGGTTTTCGGCGGTTTCCCCACCTCCTTGGTCGATGGTCATGGATGATATGGCTTGGTTTTGGTTGAAAACATGCGAAACAACTATTCTGGCGATTCCGTAAAATGACTTATGGAAAAAAATTCCGTAAGTCATTTTCCGGAAAAATGAACTGATTTTCCTTGGTCAACGGAAAACATTTTCCGTTGACCACATTTTCCAGACATTGTCAAACACAGAAAACTCGGAAAATATTTTCCAAAAGTCATTTTACAGGTTACCAAACACACCCTTACTAAAGAAAGAGGATTAGTAAGTAACCTCCAACCCTGCTTGGCAAGTAATGCAACATTAAACTCCCGAAGCCTCTTAAAACCAAGCCCTCCACACTATTTCGGCACTGCCATACGAGCCCAACTTAGCCAGTGGATAGCCCTAGACCCACTTGTATTCTTATCCCACCAGTAACGATTCATAAGCCTTTCAATGGACTCACAGGTATTGATCGGCAATAAGAACACAGACATGGTGAATATTGGCATTGCTTGTGCTACAATCTTCAGAAAAACCTCCTTTCCTGCCCTGGACAAGTACTTTTTTTTGCCATGCATTAATGCGATCACGAACTTTCCGCTCAACATATCTAAACACTGCCGATTTATTACGCCCCAGAAGCGATGGGAGACTAAGATATGTGCCAAGATCCTCCGTCTGCCTTACACCAAGAATATTGGCCACATGATTGCGCAAGCCACATCCTGTGTTAGCACTAAACATTATGCTTGATTTGTCAAAGTTTATCAACTGACCGGAGGCATTACAGTAGAGCATTAGACAATTCTTAATTTCTTGGGCCTTAAACTCAGATGCTTTAAAAAACAGGAGGTTGTCATCAGCAAATAGTAAATGGGATACTGATGGTGCACCCCTAGCCACCCGAACTCCATGAATATTGCCACTTGCCTCTTGTTTCTGCAATAGTAAAGACAACACCTCTGCATAAATAATAAACAAATAAGGCGAAAGCGGGTCTCCCTGTCTTATACCTCGGGTAGGTGACACAGTACCAACAGAATTACCATTAACCATAATATTATACGAAACTGTGTTTACGCACAACATTATCAAATCAACCCATCTATTAGCAAAACCCAACGCAGTGAACATACCAGCAAGAAAGCCCCATTCCATACGATCGTATGCCTTCACCATGTCCAACTTTAACGCTGCCCAACCATTATTACCCGACCGCTTTCTTTTCAGATAATGGACAATTTCCCCTGCAACAAGTATATTGTCCGTAATTAACCTCTCTGGAACAAATGCACTCTGTGAAGGTGAGATAACAGTGTCCAGATCCACCTTCAACCGAACTGCAATTACCTTCGCCAGCACCTTGTAAGCAACATTACATAAAGCTATCGGGCGAAGGTCCGATACACGTTCAGGAATTTTCTTTTTAGGAATTAACACTAAACTCCGTAGGCAAATAACAATTGTTAAAACACTCCATAACACAATTTGAAAGAGCAGTGCCAACAATTGGCCAGAAAGACTGGTAAAAAGATAGAGTCATACCATCCGGGCCCGGAGCCTTATCTGGAGCCATAGAGAACACCGCACTCTTCACCTCATCACTCTCAACCGGCCGTAGCAAGATCGCATTAACCTCCTGCGTGATCTTAGGAGGTACGTTCTTCAGAATGTCAACGTTGGTGTTGGACGTGTGAAAAATAGAAGCATAATAATCCATAACCTCCGCATGCATGAGCTCTTTTCCCACCCAAACCCCATTCTGATTTTTTAGCCGTGTTAGCATATTGGTTTTTTTCCTATGACTCGCGAATCGATGGAAATATTTCGTGTTGGAGTCTCCTTCCTTAAGCCACAGCTGCTTAGACAGTTGGCACCAGTAAATCTCTTCCTGAATCAATAATAACCGAAGCTCTTCTTCTACACTGTGATATTGGCGAATATCACCCTCTGCCCGACAATTTCGGAGAGACTCCAAGCGGTCTCTTAATGCCTGGATTCGACGGCCAAACTTGTTAAAATGATCCCTTCCCCAACGCCATAATGCATTACTACAGTTTTGAACACGCAACTGGAAATCCATGGCCTGAGTTTGCTCCCAAGATGCTTCTACGACCTCCTTGCATTGAGCATCAAGTAACCAAGCAGACTCAAATTTGAATCGCCTGGTAACCCTTTGTCGTTGCAATCCTTTTAATTCCAAAAATAGAGCACTATGATCCGATGTAGTAGCAACCAAATTAAACATAGAAGCATTAGGATACAATTCTCTCCAATCAATATTCGCGACCGCACGGTCAAGTCGTTCTTCCACCCAAAACTCAGTGCCTCTCCCTCTTTCCCATGTAAATTCGTGCCCAATCATTCCCAAGTCAGTAAGATCACAATCCTGAAGAGCGTCGTTAAATCCCGTAATGAGAGCATTCGTGTGAACATGACGCCCTCTTTTTTCTGCATGGCTAGCTAAATCATTGAAATCGCCAATCAACGCCCAAGTCAGAGTTGAACGATCCCTTAACTCTCGCAACAAGGTCCAAGACTGGTGACGCCTTGTTCTTTCAGGAAACCCATAAAAGCATGTTAACCGCCAAGCTGGTTCCTCATCTATTGTAACAACAACATCAATATAGTTATTAGAGAAACTTAGTAGAGAAGCCATGCTCACATACCTCCAGAAAAGGGCTAAACCACCACCTATGCCCACTCTGTCACCACAAAACAAACCTTCAAACCCCATGCGCATCTTAATTCTCTCTAACTGCATCGAAGTAGCCTTCGTTTCCATTAAGAAAACGAAATTGGGTCACTTTAAGGACACGTAGCCCAGCAATTCCCGAACTGTCCGAGGGCCACCCAAGCCTCGGCAGTTCCAACTTAGAGTACTCATGATGACGGGCGGGCCTGGGAACCAGAACCCGCCACATGCAAGTTTTTTGAGACCTCAGACATAACCACATCAGACGCCACTGCCCGAGCCCTCTCGCCGACGCTTAGTAACAGCCACCACCCCCACCTCCGCATCTCGCCTCACCGGCTCAACTAAACCCGCCAAAGCCGTATCACTGTTAGGCGAACCAGACCCGACCCCGTCATCCGACTGCGACTGTCCCCCTACTGGCACGAGCCAATTGTCACCAATCCCCCGAGGACCCCGCCGCGTCCCCGCACGAAGGTCTGGGCCGAAAGGATACTAATCAACTGGAACCGCTACCTCACGAGCTTTCAGGCAAAATCTATGCACATGACCCATCATTCCATAGAAAAAGCAAAAGCTATGAAGACGTTCATACCTGAACGTAACCCAGCTCCACGTTTTATCGCGCTTCAACAATTTCATGCGCCTCTTAATCGTCTTATTAGCCGACAAAGCAACCCGTATACGATAAAAATCCAGCCACGGTGCTCCCGCAAACCACTCATCATGCTTAACAAAGACACCAAGATAATTTCCTACCTGTTCAAGAATCATACTGGACGTATAACCAACCGGTAGGTCATGCAGCTGCACCCACATATCAACCGTATCGAGGGGGACGGCCCCGAGTAGTACCCTGTCCGGAACAGCTCTGCAGATTAGGGTGGAATTCTCAAACGACCAAGGGCCTTCATCCAAGACATACTGTAAGTCTGATTCGTGGAAGAACACGAACATGAACAGGTTGGGTTGCAATTCGGTAACCTGAACTCCCTTGACCGGCTTCCACACGAAAGCAAGGACTTGACGCATGTACTCATGTTTCACCAGCTTATTAGTCAAAAAACGGCCAACCATCGGCCACGTTGCATGCTCATCACCCCCGCCCCATTAGCGCGAGCGGTCACTGGCTCAAAAACATCATCCTCCTCCTCCAAAGTCATATCTGCCCACCTGGCGGTGAGACCTCCTACACCTCCGACTGTAGTCGTATTCGCCATGTGACTGCCCGTGACAAACCAGGAAGGAAACACTGGACAAGCAATCGGAGAAAGCTGAGGGAAAAGTCGGAAAACCTAGAAAAACCCTAGGGAAAAGACAAAACCCTAGACGGCGCTAGAGAGAAAATTTTGATTTAAAGTAATACCCCACCTATAGACTTGTGAATTTGATTAAAGAAATGTGATACAACAATATTGATTGAATAGTATTATAACTACAAGAGACAATTCTTGTCCAATAAAAATTCAATATACAATATATTAAACATTATGTACAACTCTCTTAGCACAAAAAAATAATAATAATACATAATATAATCTGCATTTACAAATATAACACACTAGTATTGAAACTTAATATCTAACTGTTACTATGGATAAATTGTTTACCTAATTATTCATAATTTAACAACTAACTTTGTTTGGAGTTTCATTAACTTAAATTGACCATTATTGTCACATTTTCAATCAATAGCAATTTAAAGACACAAATTAATAAAACTGCACATATTAATAATGCAACCTTTACAAAAAGCCATTTATTTTGTGACCCTTTGTATTGAAGTTAGTTATTTATAGGGTCAGTAACGTAGTACTCAAACAAGTTAGTCATTTCATACTAAAAGTAAAATATATTTGAAAATTTTACTCTTAATAATTTCAGATCAGTTTCCACGTAGTAGGCATGGAACGGATCGGATCAAATAGAGCAGTGATTTTGTATTGACCTGATCCACTTCCGATTTCTATGAATTAAAAGAAATCATAAACTAAACTGGAATTGAGCACCCAAAAAAGACTAAACTAGAATTAGCAGATGGAAGATGTGGGGGGTATATGATTACTGCACGCGAGAATTGGTTTGTATATTGTTGGAGTTGTGGCGTGCGTTTCCTGATCTGACTTGGTAGTCAGCAGCTGAATGCCTGAAAGATAAAGCAGCTTAGGAGTGAGTAATAATAATGTGCTCAACCATGCATAGTTGACAGAATTAACTAACAACTATGTCCCTGCTAAATGGTGGTTAGCTGATTGGGTTAGAGGATATTACTACTTTATAACACTAGTATTTTCGCCTGTGCGTTACACGGAATGGATTTGTTATAATATTTTAAGAATATTTGTATCGATATACAATTATATAAATTATAACATCGAATATTATATAGCGCAATTGATGAAATTGATTGGATCGATTATGTTTTATGATGTTGTCCTTACTTGAATTATAACAAATAATTGTCCAATTACCCGTGCGGATAATTTTTATTATTATATATTGAGATAATAAAAATAAAGATGAAATTATAAAAAACTCTAATATTGAACATGTACATTTATTTGATTATAAGATTAGTGCAAAAGTATTACTCAATTAATTGAATAATATATGATTTGTTTGTCTACAATTATCTTACGAAGATCTATAAGTAATATGACTTATATAATTATATTATTACTAAAATATATATGGGAAAAATGAGAAATAATTTAATTATAATTATTATAAAAATAAATTCAACGATCAATGTTTAGCTTAATTACCATAATAATTATTAGCTAATTATTATTAGTCAATTACACTTATATATGTGTAATTATACTTTTATACTTTAAGTATATTCATTTTCACCATATTGCATTTAGTTTTATCTTCCTCATCCATATTTAAATGAATTAATTTTGATTATTATAAAAATATAACAACCCATGTCAAATTAATTTTTTTTAAGTTTAAATAACTTAAAGTTTTCAAAAGGAAAGTATAATTATTTTTTTATTAAAGTTTTAAAATAATTTTTAGTCAATTAGTAATATCATTTTCCTTTTCCGATAAATGATTTTACTTTTATTAATAGTGTTGATACGTGAATATAGCAACGATATTACCAATTAATAGATACTCCCTCTGTCCCATTTTACCAGTCAATTTTCATTTTACATTTTCTTACCAAATAAGCTTTATTAATTATTTGACCAATAAAATATTTAAGTAATTGACTACAAATGCTTGGGCGGGGAAAATGAAATAGAGCGATTTTACTTTTATATATAGTATAGATAGTATAGATAATACGTGTAAGTTTAATTTTGTTTAATTATTGATGTAATATGTGTACCTTTAATCTCCTTTAATTATGTCGTAATATGTGTACCACTAATTTCCTTAATTGATTAGATAAAATCTATAGTATGGCAAGCTATATTTTGGCAAGTATAAAAATAGTTTAATAAAAGTATAATGTGTGAATTAATTTCTTAATTACTATAATTAAAGATTTTATTCAAAATTAACTATTAGCATAAATTTATGTGTAATAATCTGTGAATTTGAATAATTTGCATAATTGTATGGACGCAATAATTTGTGAATTAGCGTAATAAATTTGTGAATTGGAACAATTATCATAAATTTTTAAATATCCTTTAATTATGATGGACTTAATAGGTGTATTATCAATTTCCTTAATTGATTATATAAAAATATAAAATTTAAATAACGGAAAATATTAATTCATTTATTCATATAATTTTTAAGATTTTATATTATTCAAAAGTAATAAAAGGAAGTGAATGGGCAATTGATATTATTTGAAGTAAAAAAAAAAAATCAGCATAAGAAGGAATTCTCAATGTTTAATTATACCATAATAAATTTAGATGTTAAATACAATTGGTAATTACTACGGGTTATTTAGATGGATCAACATTATTAAAAAAATGATGAAACCTTAAGATATATTAGGAAAAGTATCAATTAATTAAAATATGATATATAGTACTAAAAAAATTAAAATATGACAAAAAAATTATATTATAAAATTGATTAGCTAGTATCAATCCTGCTAATTTTTCCTAATACTATATTTGTAATTACCGTTATAAACATATTTAATTGAAAAATTTAATTAGGAACTTATATTAAGCATTTTGGATTATTATTATATTATTATTAATATTAGGAAAATCATATTAGAAAAATTATATTCAGAAATTATATTAAGAATTCTAAATTATTTATTTATTTATTTATTTATTTATTTATTATTATTATTATTATTATTATTATTATTATTATTATTATGATCTTAACAGCAGCAGTATTATATCAATGTATAAAATTTATATTATTATTATTCATGCAATAGATCCACTTCATTATACCATCCCAAAATCATAATAATATGCAAGAGTATAAGATAAACTTTTCAAAAGAAACACAACTAAGGGATAGAAATAGCAAGTAATTTTAATACAACATATTTATAACAACAACCAAACCAAATTAAAAAAGAAAATACATAGAAACTTCTCCATAAAAAAATTACTTTTAGAAATAGAAAAATATGTAATTTTACCACCGCATAATTGTAACAACAATTGAATTGAACCTTTGCACGCCATTTGCTCCTCATCCATTGCTCTTTCTGATCTAATTGTTGATACTGGTGGTAAAAGCACTCAACAATCTTCATCAGTTCTTTTGCGCCAAAAACCCCAATATGTAATTCAAGGCCTTGAAACACGTTTACCTTTTTCCCATCCATTCTCTCGTAGTCAACAAAATCTTTCTTCCGCTTCACTTGCGAGGAAGAATATGGTATGCTCTTTCTCCTCTTCCTCCTCTAACCCCTATCATTTACCCTAGATGACATCGGTGAATGTTTGCGATTTACCGGTGCGGGTGACTACGCATAAAAAATCATCTTTTTCAACCGATTCAAGTAGGTCGGTGCAATTCTTGGTGTACGCACCACCGTAGCTTTCTCAGAGGAGTTAGATGGGGCTTCGTTATCGCTAGGAAACAGTATATCATCACCAAATTGAATTACAAAAAATTTCAAAACAATTGTTAACACGAAATCATAAACTAATCAATGAAAGGAAGAACAACAAAGCATAACCATGAATCTAAAGAAAGAAATCAAAAGATTTCCACTTACTCTTGAGTCTTGAGCTTGTCCATCAGAGTTGTGATCGGAAACCTACAAAACGAATGCCAACTTTGTCGAGTTCAGAAGTTGTGAGGGAGCAATCTCTCATGCTCGGAACTTATATGAAATAAATTGGCGTCAATTTAAACCTGTCAGAATAAGATCAGATTAGGAAGAATGCTACTGGAGGTTTTAATTTTCTTAATTGGGATTATGGCAATAAATTGTATGGAAATATATAAATGGTTAATTAATAAAATAACCATATATATATATTTGGTTTTACTAAAACAATTCTCGTGGTATTATGGAATAAAATTAGGAAGAATGTTATTGGAGCAGAGGTTTTAATTTTCTTGGGATTATGGCAATAAATTTTATGCTAATATATATAGTTAATTAATAAAATAACCATATATTTATTTGGCTTTACTAAAATAATTCTCGTGGGATTATGGCATATAATTTTACTAAATTAATTCTTAATTTGATTTTACTAAAATATCATGTTCAAAGGTGAAATTCATACAACTATATATATCTTTAAAAAATGAATTTATTTCAATTTTAAATCACATATATAATTATGTTATGTTATTAAAAAATTATTAATGTACTGGATGAAGAATACATCTTGAAATTATGTATTAAATTTTATTTGATTGAAATAACTTAATCGAAATTACAAATATTGCACCAAATATTTCACATATTCATTCTATTTATACTATTACATATATTACATATATTACATATATTACAAATATATCACCAAATATATCACACCAATTATATCATACCAATTATATCATCAATTATTCAATCACCAATTAATATTACTATATTATATTACCTTTTTAACATTTTAATTAATTAATAAATTCAATTCAATCACCAACATTTAACCATAATAAATTAATAATTAATAGATTAAGAAATAAATAAATAAATAAATAAATAAATAAAATAATAGATTTTACCAAAATGCCACTAACTTTGGGCGGGAAACTTTAGAAGGAGGATAATGTTATTATATATAGATAGATTAGCTTAGCTGATTGTAGAAATGTGTTTGATAAATTAGCTATTAACTGATAGTTGTTTGGTATAATTTATTTTCTTAAAAAGCTAATTGAAAGAGTTACTTTAAGCAACTTTTTAAGTTTTAGAATTTTGGAGTAACAAAAAGTCAATTAACCAAACACTTATATTAATTTTTTAATCAAGTCAAACAGCTAATAGTGGTCAAATAAGTCAAAATTGACTAATAGACTAACTATTTTACCAAGCAGGGTCTATGTTTAACTTTTTTCTCCCAAAAGGTTGAATCTCCAACGGTCCAACTCCAAGGGCCTCCACACTCTGGCCCAACAAAACATTTGGGAAATGTAAATTACGGTAACTAGGTAGCTCAACAAACAGGGCCAAATATCGGTGCACACAAAGAATCTGGGCAATTTATATCGTGGACCAAAACTGCGTCGTTTTGTTTTAATTAATGACTTTTCCATTTTTTGTTCGGCCTTAACTTATTAATATGAGTTATGTGTATTTTGTGATGATATTCTATGCATTCTGTCGAGACATTATGTGTATTCTAGTATGTAATTCTGTACATTATTGATTTTCAATACCCTACCTCATGAAACATAAGAGATAATACTTAAGATTATATTCTGTATATCCTTTTCATTGATTCTATGTATTCTAGTATGTAATTTTGTATATTATTGATTTCCAATATCATACCTCATGAAACAATAGCGATAATACTTAGACTAATAATTATGTGTATTCTATTCATAAATTTTGTGCATTCTGATATATAATTCTGTAAATTATTGATTTCGAGTACCATACCTCATGAAATAGTAATGCTAATACTTAAGCAGTTAAGCTATTGATTGTGTGTATTTTATTGAATGATATGCGTATTCTTTTATATACTTCAACACTCAATAGAATACACATAATCACTACCCTAAGTATTAGCATTCATGTTTCATGAGATATAGTATTAAAATTACTAATGTACAAAATTATATACTAGAATACACATAAACACTCAATAGAATACACAGAATCACTACCCTAAGTATTAACATTTCTATTTCATGAGATATGGTATTAAAATTACTAGTGTACAGAACTGTATAATAGAATACACATAAATACTCAATAGAATACACAGAATTACACATAAGAATACACAAAATTATACATAACGAAAATTGGACGGACAGAACCGTGTCCGTCGCGCGTCAACTCCCGGCTAACTTAAACGACGTCGTTTGTGAACTCTGATCCACGATATAACAATTGAATAATCTGCCCACTTTGGATACAATTCCCACGTTAGTGATGTTGAATTTTAAACTTTGGTATCTTCTCCCACCTATGTTTAATTTTAGTGGAAAGGACCGGTAACTCTCAGCATAAATAAAGACCAAAAATACAAATTTGACTGAAGACATCATCCTCTCCTCCCTTTAAAATAAGCCTGCCTGACAGAACCAGAAAGATTAGACTTCACCTCTGACCTCACCACTCACCAGAATTAGAGTCCCAATGATCAAAGATTGCACATGCCATTTGATGAACTCAAATACAAACAGTAGTCAATTCGTATTTCTAAATTCCAGTATCTTAAAAGGCAAAAGAAATACCCACCCTTTCTATATATATGCCACACTTTAATTGAACAAAGGATTTGAGAAAAGGTCTGACTAAGAGCTGCACTGTCATAGAAATTCTGTACCGGACCGAATGATCAGCGGAAGTATACGGATACAAGAGGGATGTCAACATCGTTCTCTTCATCGTCTTCACACGCTACCACAACATCCACGTGGCGCCGATATGGTGGCAACTCTACCTTAGCAATATCCCTTGCCAAATCCACAATTTTCTTGTTCATCCGCTCCTTGTGCCTAGGAAACATGCTGTTAAAAAGCAGGGAGTTCCCACATGAAATGCTGTACGCATTCAAGCCTTTATCTGCCAACCATTGGATAAGTTCCTTCAGCGTGGGATTGTCCTTAATAACCCATCTATCCCAAACAGTCCAGCTCATGTCCCGGTGCTTAATGACCTTGGGAGGAACCGGCTCAGCCATGGAGAATAGAGGTAAAGCAAGGTTGGCGAACGTGTTGCGATAGTGTTCCAGTTTGTGTCCCCCATCTAAAACCTTGTAGAGCTCAAGGCAAACCAAACCAGTAGCCAGGGCAGTAGAAGTTGCAATTGCAGGTATAATCCTTCCAGCAATAAATTTGGCTTTCAGCTTGTCAACTTCAGGTATACTGTAGTTTCTTGCCCGCATATTTGCAAGCCCAGCAATCAAATCCATGTGGTAATTTGTATTGTTATCCTGCTTGACAAATAACATCCACAAAATAATTTTATGTACGTAAATCATGCACAATTTAGAAATCAATAAAATGCAGCACCGTACCAAATTAAGCAAAAGTATTGATCCAGAGAAGAAAAAAATTAAGACCTTTTCAAATTGAATAGGCTTCATCCTGAAGTTAGGAGGTAGACGCTTTCGACACTGCTCAAGCTTCATTATTAGTTCATTGATTACTGCAGCATTATCTATAGAAGCAATTGATAGATTGGTAGCTTTCTCATCGGTCACAATTTTTGCATCTTTCTTTGGTTGAAATTCAGGAACGACAACACTATCTACAGCTTCAGCCAATTTCTTTGGGTGTGTAGCCCATTCAGGGATGGGTACGCCAAATGTCTGAGCACGTAATATGGATGCAGCCATAATGAAATGGAGATGACTAGGATCCTTGGAAGAAAACTGCAATGGATGAGGGAAACGCTTAGGGGCTGACCAGAAAGGTGCTCCACTACTTGTTATGGCATCCTCAGGAAAAGTGAAAATCAATTGTTTGATACGGTTTGCAAAATAATCTTCAAACCTACAAAAAGAAAACCTAGTCAGAAAATTTATCATAGATTAGTAGAAAATGATTTAGTTCATAAAAATACTAGGAAACAATAAAAGAAAGATGATATCAAGCATTACTTCAGACGCGCCCATGCCACAGCATCTCGGAAGGTTTCACATCTCTCCCTATCTATGCACTCAAGAACACGCTCCAACTTGTCCCTTGCTTGAGCATCACCAGCATTGATCTGTGCAGATGTATATTCACCAGGACTAGAAAGATAAGCATTCACTTCAGACGGTGTTTTTTCAAGTAACCCCTCAAACTCTGAGCGAGCCCATGTTAAGCAGTGATCAATGTTGTGTGGGAAAGAGTGCAGTGTGCACATTGGTGCCTGTTTCTCTGGAGGATCCCGTGATGCACCATAGTTCTCTGTCAAATGAGGAATCACCATCTGCGTGTTGCATTTGGTCCCCAGGGTTCCTGACTCCAGAAGTGGCTTCTGGAAGTACACGCATCTCTGATCAACATATAGCCTTGCATTCACATTGTCAAGGGCATTAATAACAACATTAAGATTCTCCCAGAAGGTGTCATCAAACACATTCTCAGTTTCAGGTCCCACACGATTTTGTAGAGCTTCTACATGAAAATGAGGATTTATTGATGTTGCAGCTGCAGCAGCAATAGTTGATTTGGCCTGGCCAATGTTCCAATCACGGAAGAGAAACTGTCTACTAAGATTACTTTTTTCAATCACATCATCATCAGTGACTGTTAGTTTTCCTTGACTGTTGCATGCAACTCCCATTAGTGCTAAGTTCTTGAGAAACTCACAGCCCAATGCACCAGATCCAACAAGAAACATCTTAGCTTCTTCAAGTTTCTTCTGCAGTTTATGCCCAAAAACTGAAATTTGTGCATCATATCGGCTATTCAATGGACTAAAGTCACTAGGTTCCAGTGCCTCAGTAGGAAGTGATTCCACAGAGTCAAAGTAAAAGAACTGCAAAGAAATAAGGGAACAATGACTGTCAGCTTAATCTATAATAAAGAAACAGAAAATAAGTGAGACAAAATTGCAATCATGGATAGAGGTAGAGATGCAGCATGAGTCAATAAACCCCTCCCATCCAAAAACATGGATAGAAATGAATGAGGGATAGAGAGAGAAAGCTTAGAAAGCAAATAAATGAAAGAAAATTCATAATCCAGGACTGGTTTAAAGCTAATAGCCTAACACAAACATATTCTTAGCTGATCAAAGTTTAAACATAGACAAAGCAAAGCATTTATTTTGAACTCTTTGCAAAGAGAAAGTAACTATAACCTGAAAAAGTGGATGGAACTTCCCAGAGCATGCCTTCACAGCCTCCTGTCCAACAATACCACCAAACATCGCAGCCATTGGATTAAGTACAGCACGTGCACCAAAGGAAAAGTGTCTAAGAAGTTTTGGATTTATATCTTCTATTTTTGCATTTCCTAAGCTTTCATTCATGTCATTGGCAATAAAGATGATTTTCTGAGCATCACCTTCTGATCCAGCAATGGGGAAACGCCCCATTTCAGACCTGAACTTATCGAGTGCTTGGAATGCTAAATGCAAGAGTGGTGGGTGGTCAAACTTTGAGAAATCACTAAGAAGAAAGTCACCAGGATCCTTTAGAGCTTCTCGCAACAGTTTAAAGTTCAAAACTTTGGGCTGCTTCACCTGAGTCACCATACCGCCTCTCTCATACATACCAAACTTCGTTGTATCCTCATCAAGGGTGAAAGAATAAGGCCTAGCACTAATAATCTTTCTTGGTTTGGCATCATTAAGTTCTGTCATGCCCTGAATTTCAGAAAATACAACAAGATCTCCATCCTGAAACTCAAGCCTTTCATCATCTACACATGACACAAGAGCAGGATTGTCATTACTGATAGATGCAACAATGCCTGTATGAGGTTCCTCACCATCCACATCAGAGACAGTGAACTGAGGACCAAAATCACAAAACACACTTCCAAAAAGGCCTCTCACTTCAGCTTTGATGAATGCTATTGGAGGTTGATGGAAGTGACAATAATCATCAAATTCAACTGCATCTTTTAAGCTTATATCAGTGAACACCACAGCCTACATACAATGATACAAGAAACTATTTAAGGTCAAAATGAAGTTTATACAACATAATGTCATAAATAGACATTATGGGACAACCAAATTCATAAACTTTAAAAGCGTATGAACTTTTGAGTTGGGAATCAAGTAAGAAATAAACATAGGCACTAAAATTATCAAATGAACAAGTTCATTTTCACATCTAGAAGCAAATGCATAGTAACAAAATTCATTTACATGGACAAAAAAGATAGTTATGTAAATACAACATGATTAGCTAACTGCTAACAATAACTTTAGGGGCGACAGAGTGGGATGAGGGAGGGAGGTGTCAGGCATAAAAATCAAGAATGTGGTCCCTTGACTGTGAACTATGAGATAAAATTGATAGATACTTAATATATGTGTGCAAAAATTATTTGAGAAGTTGAACAGCTAAAGAAACACTAATTAATAAATAGTTTGGCAACTTAAAAGTTAGACTTAGGCCATTTGGGAGAGCTTTTGGAGCAGCTAGAGTGACCTACTGCTCCAAATGCTCTCCCAATAGGCATTTGAATGCAGTGCATTTTTTGACTTGCTTATACCCTACAATGACAACAACCTTTCTGAAAGAAAATAAGTTTGTTTACAAATTCTAACAATGGCTAATTCAAACTGAGCTTACAATCTTACACAAAAGCCATAATAAAAGCTAGCATAGGAAACTAAGAACCTCAATGACAATAAAAATAAAATAAAATTAAAAAGGCAAAAATGAATTACTTGAAACTCAGAGAGTTTTCCTTTAGTCAGTTTTGTAGTCAGTGTAGAGACAGTCACAGCATTATTAAGCTCTTGAAGCTTTTGAAGGGAAGCAAGTGCCCTGTTCTTGCCAACATCACTCTCTGAGAAAATAAAATTGCTTGACAAATCCCATAGGTCCACTGTGCCTTCATCATGCAGCATCACAGACTTCACACCAGCAAGTATAAGATTCTTTGCTGCAAGAACATAAAAATTCAGGTATCACACATATAAGAAGTCTGATCCAAATACAGAGAAGCCTCACCAGGAATAATCAGATGCAAAATACAATCACAATAGAAGACAAAACGAATGGCCTGTTTGGTTGACATTAATTGAATTGCAATTATAACACAATTCTTTGAGTTTCTCAATTTCAGTGTTTGGTTGGAGGGACCTCCATTTGTCGAATTACAATTCATACACCCCCACAGGAATTACAATTTGGTGGCAACTAGGAAAGGAAAAGACAGAAAAATTACTATATTGCCCTTAATTGTTACTCCGTATTATTATTATTATTAAACAAAGTTATTTTAGTCTTTATACCACTCATTCCTTCCTTCCCCATTCCCAAACTAACAATATAATCTGAATTCATACCTTATTCACCTCTTATTCTTTCCACACCAAATTACAATTCTTTTTCCCTATAATTCTTTCATTCCAACCAAACCAAACGCCCTCTAATAGCTGAGTAACAAGTAACATAAATATTAGAGCTCTAACAGTATGCAACAGACACAGCTTACCTGAAAAAACTTAGCAATAAAAATAACAGACTACTTTCAAAATTTTAAGCCCATACCGATCTCCGCACCAAGACCTTGCAGCCCTGAGACGAGAACATTGGAGGCAAAAAGCCGCCGCATCGTCTCGCGTCCATACACAGCGAGCTGTCGGCTGTGGAGATCCTCATCGATATCGCGCGAATTGCCATTTCCGAACGCCATTTCGGCCAGTAAAGGTTCGTCAACACTCTTATTGCCGCTAGTGTTAGACGCTGTGTTGGCAGCACCGGAGAAGCCGCTGGTCTTCTCTTTATTCGCGCAGGAGATGAAGCAACCGGTGCGATGCGCTTTTACGACGCGATTGCAATCAACGCAAGCGCCGCTTCCTTCAACAACCCCGCCTTCCGCTGGTCTCTTTCTAGGAAGCATAAAGTGCAACAAACTGCTGAAAACTCCACGCAACCCCATAAAGTTATCAAAACTACGAAAGTACTCAACAAATCAAGATACAAACAATCGAGATACAACAAAAATACCTAACCATATGTTTTGGTAATGGAGTGATGCCAAATGCAGTTTACGAAGCAAAGAAGACTAATCTAAGCAGATAAAGAATGCTTAATCTAGGAGAATACCTATTGGAGCTCCGGAGAAGAAAGGAATGGAATCGGAGATAGTGAGATATCAGATATGAGTGTTGTGGAGATTGAAAACTGTAGAAAGTGAATTTCGGTTTTGGAATTTGGGTTTTGAGGGGGTGAGTGGGGGAGAATTGCCATGTGGAATGCGATTTGGTTGGCTTGAGGACAGGTCACAGCCCACAGGTGCCATGGAGGCATGGACTATCGTCACCAGTGGGGAGGTGCTTTGCATGCCTCCAATCTTTGAGCTTTGAAATTTGGAAAGTATAGAACGGTTGAAATTTGGAATTGCATTTAGGTCCGTTTGGAAAGTAGAAAAATGACTTCAAAATGAGTCATTTTTTCAGAAAATAGTTTCATTTCCCGTGTTTGGATATATTATGGAAAACTAACTTTTATGTGTTGGTTCATTTTCTGGAAAATTGAAAGAATTGTATAATTAAACATTGTAATTATTTTATTTAAAATATAAAAAATTATAATAATGTTATTTATTAAAAAATAGAATTTATTAAAATAAGATAAAATAAATTAATAATAATAATAATAATAACAACGTAGCAAAGGTTTCCGGCGGTTTCTCCACCTCCTTGGTCCATGGTCATGGGTGATATGGCTTGATTTTGATCAAGAACATGCGAAATGGTCATTTTGGCGATTCTAGAAAATGACTTATGGAAAAAATTCCGTAATTCATTTTCCGGAAAAATGAACAGATTTTCCGTGGTTAACGGAAAAACATTTTCCGTTGACCACATTTTCCGGACGTTGCCAAACACCAAAAACTCGGAAAACATTTTTCAGAAGTCATTTTACATGTTACCAAACACACCCTTAGATCCGTTTGAAAAGAAAGAAAATGACTTCTAAAAAAATATTTTTGGAATAAGGGTCAAACTCACTAACTATATATTAATGTGCAATTAGACCTTGGAATTAAAAAACTTTCAATTACACCTTTAAACTTGTTAATATTTTTTTTGAGTACTTAAACTTGTTAAATTAGTTCAATTAATCTCTTTGACTTATAATAACATGATACTTCTAAGTCACCTGTCATGTAAGATGCCACATAAATTAATATTTTTAAAAATTATATTTTTTTTATAAAAATTAAATTAATAATATTCATTATAAAAAAAAACCGTTCGGCATCTCCCAATATCCAATTGTTACCCTTTTTCTTTAGTTTTTTAGCATCGACTCTCCAAACACATCTGTTTCTCTCTCTTTTTTTTTGGGCAAAGAGTTCATGCTTCTTCATTTTTCGACCCTTTTTAATTGGTCGTTCATCTAGCCATCCCTTGGAATACAAACTAGTCCTATAATGCAAGAGTGATCTATAGAACTTTTATTAATCACTGGGCATTTAAAATACAATAAACTCTAATAAATTCATAAAGAAACAGATTTACAACTTATGTGCTCAGAAACCAAGCGTAACAAGAAGATTTCGTTGAAGATCCCAAGCTGGCATGGCAATCGTCCATGGCAGCTTGGTTGAGCTTAACGGAGAAATCCGAAAGAAGAGCGGCACCGAAAAGTTTTTGGAAAATAGTTTGTTTTAATTTTTTAAATAGTTTTTTTTTTTTAATTTAAATAAAATTTCACATAAGCTACCATGTAAGCAAAGTTGATAGGTTACCTTTTGGTAACCTGTTAAATAGGTTAATTGCAAAAATTTAACAAGTTTAAGGGTCTAATTGAATGATTTTTTAGTTTGAGGGTCTAATTGAACTACGTAGTATATAATTGGAAGGTTTATTTGACCCCTTATCCCAATATTTTTTTTAAAAAAAAAGTTATTTTTTAGAAAATAGTTTCATGAAAATTTTGTATTTTTCGTTCATAAGTTATAGTTTAATTAGAGAATTTGTTCCTAAGTGTTGGTCATGCTCACTTTTCGTCCCTAAGTTATCATTGACGTTGTACTTTTCGTCACTTTACTAATGAAACATAGGGACGAAATTTGTAATTTTAGTATCACTTAGGAATGAATTTGAGCGTGCAACGTCAATGATTATTTAGGGACAAAAAGTGAGCATGATCAACACTCATGGACAAATTCTACAATTACCCTATAACTTAGGGATGAAAAGTGCAATTTTTCCTAATTTCATTTTCAGTGTTTGGTTGCATTCTGAAAAATTGTCTTTGGTGTGTTTGAATCATTTCTGGAAAATGAGTATAATTGTATAATTAAACATTTTAATTATTTTATTTAGAATATAAAAATATTTATAGTTATATTAAATACTCCTATAATTTTATTTATTTATTTTTTTAAAAAAAAACACCTGTGGTTTCCGACGAAACTAGACCTATGGTTTTTGCTGAAAATCTTGGTGTGAGTGCGGTGAAAAATGATTTCCACCAAATTTTAACAGAAGTCATTTTCCGCCCAAACAACCATATTTTCCTAGTCAACGAAAAACATTTTTCGTTGACTGAATTTTCCAAGCACATCCAAACAAACACTGAAAACCTAAAAAATGATTTTTAGATATCATTTCCCGGGTTTTTAACACACCCTTAGATGAAAAAAGGTAAATAATTGTACACATTTACAATGTTACATAAGAATATATAAATAATAAAGTTGAAAAGTAAAATGTATGTGTTGTCACTTGTCACTTCTGCTACTATTCCAAATTGGTTGTCACATAATCGAATTTCGGTGGTGGTGGAGGCATTAATTCTTCGTAAAAAATCTTGAATGTTAAAAAATGTAAATAATAATGTTTAATAGTTATTTAATTTCTCCTTACTAATTTTCATACTAGTAACTTATTTATAATTTGTTTTGAAAAAAATTTATTTTAAAAGGATACTTAATTTTTAAAAAAAGGGAAATTAGTCCAAAGGTAAGATTAAAAATAAACTTCAATTTTAAGCAAAATCTCAAATATCATAAGATTATGTGTTTGGTTTCAAGTTACTTCTAATTTATTCTTTTATTGTTTAATATAATTTCAATTAATAAAATTTATATTTTTAAAGATTATATTAAAATTTTACTAGTTACAAAAGAAATTTTAAATTATAAAAGAATGTCAAACAAAGTAAATAGAATTAAAACTATTTTATGGTCATTAAATATTAAATATAACAAGTAAAATGTGAATGAGATCGACAACAGAATTCACATATTTAACTTAAGTACATTATATGGTAGATCAAAAGAAAATTAGTCTGCAAATCAAATTTATATGGTTTAATTTAAAAATACGTGATGTGATATTTTATAAAATTTAGGAATAAGGGTCAAATAGGCCACCGAACTACACACGAAACTGCAATTAGGCCATTGAACTAAAAAATAATGCAATTGGGTCCCTCAACTACACAAATCCCTGCAAATTGACCCAAAGTGACTTGTTTGACTTGATCTTCCGGTTACCAACTTTAAAAATAATATTTTAAAATAATTTTAAATAAACTGATTCATTAAAATTAAATTTAAAATTAAAAATTTAAAAAAGGACCCAATTGACTTGTTCCTGTTTTATTTTTTTAATTTTAATTTTAATTAATTAATTAATTTAAAATTATTTTAAAATATTATTTTTTAAAGTTGGTAACCGGAAGATCAAGTCAACAAGTCACTTTGGGTTAATTTGCATGAATTTGTGTAGTTCAGGGACCTAATTGCATTATTTTTGAGTTCGATGGCCTAATTGCAGTTTCGTGTGTAGTTCAGTGGCCTATTTGACCCTTATTCCTAAAATTTATTTTTAGAATAAATTTTTACATTAGGGTAACACTTGTATGAGATCGTCTCACGGGACCGTATCTTTGATTAATGGGTCGGAGAAGATCCGATCCGTCTCATGAATTGAAACCCGTGAAACGGTCTCACACATGTTTTTGCCTTTACATTTTACATTAAGGAAATGACGTTTCATAACTGATAACTGTTGGGCTGCCCATACTCTATACCTCTAGCTCTAGTTTTTGTTTTTTTTTTTTGAATACTATTGACTCTATTACAATGTAGTATATCGAACCTGTGACCTCTCACTTGGGAGGGCCACAGCTATACCGCTTGACCACAAGGTCTTTGGCACTCTATACCTCTAGTTAGAGAAGTTGTTTATGTGTCTAATCGTATGATGTGGAATATTACTCCGCCCTTTTGTATTCTGGATCTTCTGAGGCCTGATTTGGCTGTTTAATACTCATTTTGTCTCATTTTATGTTTTGTTTATTATTTATTGTTCAAATTAACTATTTCTTTTTGGTCCTAGAGTTATAGGTGACTATATACTTTTAGTCTTTTTTTTTTTTTTTTTTTTTTTTTTTATCAAAACATCCACATTTGGTCCTAGTATTATTGTGGCATGACCATTTTTGGTCCTCCGTCAACAAAATCGTTGAAATGTCGTTAAATACAGAGGTATTTCGATCATTTTTATACAATGTGAGTTGTCTCCGTTATATTTTAATTTTAATTTTTTGAAAAATTCATAATTAAAGACCAAAATGGCTTTGTATTTAACGACATTAAAGCTGTTTTGTTGATAGAGGACAAAAAATGGTCTATGTCACAATAATACTAGGACCAAATGTGGATGTTCTAAAAAAAATGACTAAAAGTGGATAGTCACCTATAAATCTAGGACCAACAAAGGAATTAACTCTAAATTTTAATTATTTTTAAATTTATTTTTTTTTGTGTTTAATAGTATTTTTAATGTACTTTCTAAATACATAAAGTATATACTAATACTAAACTTAATATTATAAAAAATTGAATTAAAAATAACTTCAAATAAGTCTCGTTAACGAAACAGACAAACAAAATGGGACGGAAGGAGTATATGTGTTATCCTTTTCCTTCAAAATAATACGGAGTAATAATAATAAATAAATGTCCAGGGTTACTGGGTAAATTATTATGTGGACCATGAATATAAGGTAGATTTTTATTAGAGTTAATACCACAAATGGTCCTCTGACTATTGGGGTAGTACTCCTTTTAGTCCTCAACTTTCAATTCGACCACAAATGATCCTCTGACTTTCATTTTTGACCACAAATAGTCCTCTG
Source organism: Ipomoea trifida (assembly GCA_003576665.1). Classification (NCBI taxonomy): domain Eukaryota; kingdom Viridiplantae; phylum Streptophyta; class Magnoliopsida; order Solanales; family Convolvulaceae; genus Ipomoea; species Ipomoea trifida. The sequence goes on from CP025650.1 coordinate 14,728,862, forward strand.
TTAAAATTTCTGTTAAATAGGTGTTAAATCTAGGGGTAATATCGTCAAATTGATTAATATTATTATGATTACTTCTTTTTTAGAATTATATGACAACATAATTAATTTCAAACATTAATAAACATTAATTAAAAATCCATGATTAATGTTCGCAATTTGTACTTGATTAATTATATTTATGTCCCAAACAAAATGTTTGATCGACTAATGAAAAGTGAAAACTATTAATTGGTCATGTATGAACAATCATGAAAATGAAGGAAACAAGGTTTATTTAAAAAAATTCTTCCATTTTAATCCGTTGGTTAAATTAAAAAAGATAGCACTAATATTAAATCTTCATTTTGTACGCATAATTACGAGAAAAAAGCTGTATCTTTTTATTTAGGAGTATTTATATTTGTTAATTGTTTCAATTATGCTTGTTGTTGGAAAATTATAAACATTTTTATTTTATGACCATTAGATATATCAATTTGACGATAATACCCCTAGATTTAACACTTATTTAACAGAAATTTTAACAGAGGACTATTTGTGGTCAAAAATGAAAGTCAGAGGACCATTTGTGGTCGAATTGAAAGTCGAGGACTAAAAGGAGTACTACCCCAATAGTCAGAGGACTATTTGTGGTATTAACTCTTTTTATTATATTAAAAATACATTATTTTCGTATTGAAGGTACATTATTTGATAGTATATATAAAATAATATAATTTCAGTACTCAAATAATATACTCTAAAATAATGTACTTTATGTATAAAAATAATGTACTTTTAATATAATAAAAATGTACCTTATATTCGTGGTCCATGCAATAATGATTGGGGTTACTGTAGATAGGCCAAATCTCGAATAGCCCTGGGTCAGCCCAGTAAAACTGATCGGCTACAGTCTTGAGATAAATTATAAGCAAATCAGGATCCATAAGCCAATGCACAGTTAAAATAAAGACCACTTACAATTTGTGAGTCCGGCCTGTAATTCATTTGGATTGGGGTTTTTCAACAATTGTTATACAGTGGACCATGGTCCACATAGTGTTAAATTTTACTATAAATCATAGTCTATGTAGCATCGTGGACTATGAAGTATGTATCAATTTAATTATATTTCAATTTTATTTGACAATATATTATGTTTTTTACACACTAGTTTCATTATAACAATACTAAAGTATCATTTTAATTCTACTATAGTTTCATTTGAAAATATATATTATTGCTTGAGTTCTATTTTTTTTTTATTTCATTTTCTACACACTAGTTTAATTATAGTAATATTGAAGTATTATTTTAATTGCATTTCAGGTCAATTGACAATATATGTTATTGTATGACTCTGAATTTTAGTTTCATTTTCCACGCACACTAGTTTCATTATAGCAATACTAAAGTATCATTTTAATTATACTATAGTTTCATTTGACAATAATGTGCTCTGTCTTTTAGTTTTATTTTCCACACACACTAGTTTCATTATAGTAACACTAAAGTATCATTTTAATTCTACTACAGTTTCATTTGACAACCTTTTGCCATCCCCAGTAACGACGCCATTTTGACAACACTTGCGTGCATAGGGTGAAATGTCAAAAGAAATGTGAATGTGATAAAACGGAAAGTCAGTGACTCCCCGAGTGTCGGTCTCAAAGGATGGACGTGGATGTGTGTCAAGTGTTCAAACGTTTATTTGATTGAGTCATGCTAAGGATTTGAGTGTGGTGAATGATGATTCGAGGTTGAAGGGGTTCATAAGGTTGTGTGAAAGTAGGAGTGAAAAGAAATATGAATAAATGTGTGTAAGGAAGTAAGGGATTGAATAATGCTCATCTATGTTGCATCCTAGTGTGTTTAAGGTAATGGATGGACGGAGCAAAGATGTTGGCTATTCAGGAGTGTGTCTTCTTAGTCCTCTTCCACCTCTGTGTACTAGGGCTTCTTGGACTTAGGAGTGTCTTTAAGCAACCAAAGTCCTAAGAGACATTTTATCAAACACTTTAGCTACACACTTTCCTACTATTCTTAAGAAGTCCATAGGATCTATGATTGTTACAAAGCTTTCAATCCTAACTCTAATCAAAGACATGAAAGAGTCAAGAGCTCAATCTCTCATCTAGATTAGCCATATCCAAACAAGATATCATCAAAACAACAATCAATAGACAAGAATAGAAATTCCAACAATCCAAGCATTTAAATCCAAAATAAGATATAAGATCATCACACTAGCAACATATCTTCACACAATCCAAATCCCTAGATTAAACTAGCCACTCATGATCAAGAATTCAAAGACAATAGCTAATTCAATCCAAGAACAAAATAGTAAAATAGATTAAGATGAAATAGAAATCACCTAGTATTGAAGTATTCCTTCAATCCAAGCTTGTTGTCTTGCTACAAGGAGGAATTGCTAAGCTAAACTATTCTAAAAACTAAGAAATGAAAAATTGCAAGAAGGAGGAACTCTCCAAGGATGGAAAAAGAGGCTCCCTCTGAAATTCTATCAAGGGGGCTTAAATAGTCTCCGAATTTTCGCCCTAGGAAATTTCTCGCGCAGAGTCCCAACCACGTTTCCCACACGCGTGTGGACGTGCGTGGTTGGCTACTGGAATGTTGCCACGCGCACCACCACGCGTGTGGGCATCATTCCGGGTCCTTCGGGGCTCCAGACTTGCTCGGTTTGCTTCTTAAGCTCGTTCTTCGTTCCTATTAGCTCCCGGGACCTCTGTATTATCTCAAATTATGCCAAAGGTAGCTTTGTGTGCGGTTAATGAATTTAAAGCACAAATCATCATAAAATTATCATCTAAGGATACTAAAAACGTTATAAAGCACCCTAGTTTGCACTCAAATAATGGGTATCTTGGGAGCTTATCAGCATGCAAGCTCTCGCGGTTGAGGCTGTTGAGAGGATGCGTGAGAAGATGGGCGTGAAGAGAGCTCGCACCACTGTGGAGCTTGAGGTATAGTTGGAGGAGGATGCTTATGATGGTGCTCAACCCGATAATGCTGTACCCGCTAGTTTTGCAGCGGGAAAGGGTTCATCTATAGGAACTTTTCAGCAGCAGGTACTGGCCCAGTTAGCGGCCATGAATATGAAGGTTGACCAGATCTACAACCAGATGGATGCCATGGAGGCGGCCAACACCCAAGGCCGAGAGGAGGCACGTGCCTACTATGACTGGATGCGGGGCCACTACCCACCTCCGGGGGTCTCCCAATTCCCACCATTTGATCCCTCCTTCATGAGATGATGTGCCAGGCTGCTAGCCTTGTTGAGAAGCTTTTATGAAATCTTATTTTTATTTTTATTGTTTTCTGTTATTCTGTTGCTTTCTTTATTTCCTGCTAGTTTTTATGGATTTGTATAATGTTGAAGTCAGACTCTATATCCCTATTACTTTCATTACTTCAGATTCTAGTTTCTTGTTTCTATTTACCACTTTATTTACTGTTTTCTAGTTCAACCCCTTTAATTGCTTTCTAGTTCGAGGGGTTTTTATTGTTGCTATTTAGTTGGGCTGCTTCCCTCATTTTGCTCTTTAGTTTTGTCCATTAAGGGCGATGTCCAGGTTTTAGTTTGGGAGGGGTATTGTTTTTTGTTCAAAATGAAATTTTTTTGATAACTTTGCTTGAAGGACTCAATGTGCACAATTGTGGATAGCCTATTTTCTTTGCTTTGTAGCTGTGACCACTTCCCTCTCTGTTGGTTGGTGGTTTGCTTTGGTGGTACTTGTGTAACCTATCTTGTTATGGATGATTCAAGGTTGAGCTTTGTTTAATTCAGTCTCTTGTCAATAGCTGGGTTAACCTCTAACCTAAATTCTTCACCCTCTGTGTTATGCATTGCTAGTGAAGGCTTATGTGGAATTCCGGTGATATTTGTTTTGTCATAGCTTGTCTCAGTGCTCTCATAGTGAAGTCTAGGATTTGCATGCTTTGAAGTTATTTAGGCCATTGTTGTTAGCCCAAGCCTTTAAACCTACCATTTATTACAACCGTATTCCCTAGTTGTCCCTCTTTGAGCCTTGTTTTTGTTTAATGAGTGCAAAACACTTAACCCGTTCTTTGTTGTTGATTTTTCTTGTTTAACCCTATCTTTTAACCCTTAGCCTTTAGCCATATATTTCCATCCACCCTTAAAGAGAGTGTAGCATTTGTTCTTTAATTTATCTCTTCTTTTTGGAGCTTATTTTTGTTAGAACTACTATTGATATCTTTGTCCTAGTGTGGTGGTTTGGTGAAAGGAATTAGTTGGTTGTTTTGTATTAAAGAAAAAAAGTTGTTTGGTTGTCTGAAAATAAAAAAAAAGGTTTGAAAGAAAATAAAATAAAAAAAAAAAAAGAAAGAATTGGGGATTGAGAAAAAGTTTAAAAAAAGAAGTTGGAAGTGAAGAAAAAGTTTGTGAAAGAAAAGAGAAAAAGAGATGAATAAAAGCGCAAGTGGTTTGCTAGTTAAGTTGTATCCAACCCCACCATTTAGAGTGTTCTTGTGTTCTGAATTGTAGTTTGCTCCATTATCCATACTTGTAAGTGTCTCTTACTCTCTTCTAGATTTAGTTGTGAATATGTGTGAAACTCTCTCCGTTGTTATTTTCCATACCTCTTCTTTGTTTAGCCACTCACCCTTAGCCCCATTACAAGCCGAATAAAGACCTACTTGATCTTAGCATGTAGTTTTAGAGTTGAACTAGGGGAGTATGAAGGGCAAGTTTATGAGATCTCATCTTAAGCCAAGTTCTGCATAATCTCAACTGAGTACATGTGCATACAGGGTCCTAATCTACCTTAATTTTGGTGCCCGGTTATTGGTCTGAGAGGGGAACTCACTTGTGATTCTAAGATGATTCTTGAAGCAGGTTAGGTTGTCATGAGTTGGTTGGTGGTATGTTTGGTTGTGCAGGGAGGAAGTGCATCAGTTACATTGCTTGGAAGGTGGATTGCCCTTGGTAATTGCTTGAGGACAAGCAAAAGTTCTAGTGTGGGGGAGTTGATATCTCTGATTTTATACTATAATTTACCCCTCAATTTAGTTGGTTTTGATGCATATTTTCTTTACATTGGTGAATTTGAGACTCGTTTGTGTGTTACATTTGCCTAAAGCTTAGTTTATTCAAAACATGAAGCAAAGGAAGGATTTTTGGACATCTTGGACATGTTTCGGAAACATAGAAATCTACCCGAGGACGGAAAGGAGCAACGGAACACAAAAGAAGTTAACTCTCAAAAGGAGATGGCACCACACGGCCAGGCACACGGCTGTATGGGTGCCCGTGTGCTGCCTGGCAGACAGCAGCAACGTCGCAACCCCACCCGGCCGTGTGCATGACCGTGACCTTTTTTGTTGTCCAGTACTTAAGGTCACAATTTCTGGTTTTTTGGGGTATTCGGAGCCCTAATTTAGTTTAGCTTATTTTTTCTTATCTTTAGAGTTTTCCTTAGCATAGGTTAGCCGAGATTTACACACTCTGACTAGTTTCAAGCCTGGAATCGTGGATTAGATTCAGATTTAGTCATCATTTGTTAGTAAAGTTCTTCGTCTCTTTATCACTTTATTTCTCATATTTGTTGCGATGTTTTTGGTGTTTCATTCTTGCTTTGTTTTAGTTACCTCAATAATGTGTGAGTAGTTCATTTTTAGGTTCAGATTATGGGTCTATTGCTATTCTTGATGCTCAATTTGTGATAATTGCATAAAGGGATTGAATTGTTTACCTAGGGTTTATGTTGAATTGGGGATTGAGTTCTACTACTTGTTATTAATTGATGGCCACAGTTAATTGCTAGTCTAGGAGAGGATTTCATCACAACGAAAGTTGGGTGAAAGGCTCGAGCCTTACCAATTTCAACCTAATGTTTCCTACTATGAGAATAAATAGGGGTTATTTGGGGGTTTACAATGCTATTGTGTTTAAAGTTATGATTGATGCATCATGAAAGTGGGGCAATCTTAGCTTAATTCTGTTTATTGATTACAAAAGTAGCTAAACTGAATTCTTGAGTGCATTGCCAATAAATCCCTAGGGTAATTGTTCGTTCCCCTAATTCTGAGTTAGTTAGAGCATCAAGATTGCAATTCCCCTAATCTGACACATTCCTTTATCATACAGTTTATTCCTCGGTTAATTTGCATTTTTTTTTAATTTTCCACGCTTTATCATCATTTACTTGGATTCTAGTGAATTTAGTCACTTTAGGGCCTAGAATTTCTTAATTGGCTCAAGTACGTGTCATGGCCCCAATTCTCAGCGAAACGACATTTACACCTTCATATTTACTATCACCATTTTATTCTCCAAATGGAAGTTTGGATGATTAAGCATAATATTCTTTTATTCGATGTAAATTTGAAATATGATGCAAATTACTGCTCATCAAGTATAAGGAAATATAGTCATACATCTTCTAACTTTTGATGTAGTAATAAGAGTTTGATTGACCCATACAATCCAATTTAAACATAAATATACTATTTAAATAAATAAATAACTAAATAAATAAATATGTTGGTGCACACAAGCGATCTGTCAACTTTAGGCATAATCCTCGCACTGTCGTTGCGGAGTTAACTATATATTGAAATACTTGCACATGGGGATGCTTGATAGTGCATTGGACTCAAAACGCCATCAAGCATATCTAAATGCACCAGTATATCATTGAAATTATCAAAATATCACCGCCTTTTTCCTACTTTTATTGATTTTCAACTGTTGATCTGAGTTAATCCAATGGTCCAAATCAGTCTGCATGTTCGCACCTAGCTAGGGAGGTTGTCGCACTAGAACCAGGCTATATATATATATAGGGTCATAATCAGGTGTGGTCGCACCTTAACGTGCGGTCAGCGCGGCCGAAGCACTATGTATACAAATATACACCACTCAATGTTAGAAAATGTACCACACAAATATGCATCATTTGGTACGCATTACCAAAAAACACACCACTAGGTATGCAAATATATATCACACAGTGTTAGCAAATGCATAATTAGGGACAGGAGAGTTATGTTGCATTATTTTGGGTGCGTGGTTTGTTTTTTGGTGTTTTTGTGTATTTTCATTGTGGTACGTTTTCTAACATTGAGTGGTGCATTTTCTAACATTGAGTGATGTAAACTGCACCAACCGCACGGGAAGGCGCAGCCACATTTGAATAGAAATATATATATATATATATATATATATATATATATATATATAT
>CP025650.1:14748759-14768534 GCA_003576665.1 Ipomoea trifida
TCAGTGTATCGAGACTTAGTTTGGTGTCTCGCCTGACTGATGTCTCGAAATGTCTCGAACTGGATTGATGTCTCGAGAGACTCTATCTCTCGAACTCTGCTTATGTCTCGAGACTTAGTTGATGTCTCGCAGACCCTTATTCCTCCAGTGTAGTCTCGTGCCTTCTTCTGATCTGACTATAGACTTACAACACGAAAACATCTAAAATGTTCAATCAAGTTTACCTTAAGCTTAAATATTTTCCGAGTTGAGCTCAAAGTTACCCGGTTATATTTTCGCTCTTAGTTTACTTGTCGAACTTACATAGATTCCTATCCTTCGAGACTTAGGGGATTCTGATTTACATTTGGTATCATCAAAACCTATTACATTATGTTCCTAACAATATATATATATATATATATATATATATATATATATATATATATATATGGTCATAATCAGGTGTGGCCGCACCTTAACGTGCGGTCAGCGCGGCCGAAGCACTATGTATACAAATATACACCACTCAATGTTAGAAAATGTACCACACAAATATGCATCATTTGGTACGCATTACCAAAAAACACACCACTAGGTATGCAAATATATATCACACAGTGTTAGCAAATGCACAATTAGGGGCAGGAGAGTTATGTTGCATTATTTTGGGTGCGTGGTTTGTTTTTTGGTGTTTTTGTGTATTTTCATTGTGGTACGTTTTCTAACATTGAGTGGTGCATTTCTAACATTGAGTGATGTAAACCGCACCAACCGCACGGGAAGGCGCGGCCACATTTGAATAGAAATATATATATATATATATATATATATATATATATATATATATATATATATATATATATATATATATATATATACACACACACATGCGCGCGTGGTTATGTTAAAATCATGAAGATTAAAATACTAGTGCCCTTACTCTCTTATTTGTTGAATGCACGCATTACAAATCGCACACAATTTGGGATTACTTAAACATCATATCTTTGGATAGATTATATCCCCTAACCTCCGATGTTGTTAGACACACACGTGAGTTTAGAAAGCATATTTGGGTGAGGTCTTGATGATTATGATTTTGGTGAAAAGGAAGACAATGTGTAATGGGGTTTCACTTTCATTCACGAATCTAGTTGTTTTTCACTAGGGTCCCCGAGTGCCACAGTCCCCAAAACGCAACGAATCACCAACTAGTTTTATACACAAATTGTACACCAAGTGCCAACTGACAACGACCGCCCTCCTCATTATATATACCAATCAACACCCAATTCAAATAACTATTAGTTAATTATGTTTAAGATGTAAGATTATTCATATATAATTAGTAATTTACAACAATAAACCCAAAACTAGTCATTATTTTTATCAAACAGTCCCAGACATCATTGGAAACCTTAGGCTCTACAAGGTTACACGTAGCCAACCTTAGGCTCTACAAGGTTACACGTCGCCAGCTCCCAAAGTGCCAAATTAATTAATTAATTAAACCATTTGGATGCGCTTAATCTGTCTATTAGGACTCTATGTAGTTGTGTTATATTATGAGTCTCTGTTTCAGTCTATTTATGATTCCTTAGTATATATACTTGTGTAACCTGAACATGCATTTTCTGTTATTGAATATACAATCACAATAGTTCATCTTGCCCACTTGGTTATCTATATAATCCGAAACAGATCATGGAAGAATAACTGATTTATTATGATTATTATTATTATTTCATATAATAATGATGATCACGGAAGGGCTCGCCATGATTAGATTCCACCAAGCTGAGATATTTTGGTAAGTGAGTTTGCCGACTAGCTATATGGTATGGATTAATAATAATGAGATGGCATTATATTAAATCTAAATATATAATGTTACAAATTCACTACATTGTAACAAAGTCAGTAGTACTAAAAAAAATCTGAATATATATATGCAATAAATACAATAATTTTATTAACGCAAAATCATGAATGAGAATTAGTGGGATTAATAAAGGACGTACAAATACGCTTAGGCTTAGGCGTGCAGAGTGTCGTGAGGCTGAGGTTATCCTAACGTGGATAGGCTAATTTTATGTTAAGAATGGGTAAAGGCTAAAGACAAAACGAATTGATGAAGCATTCTATAATTGATTACCTTTTTGTGTCGTATGATCGGAGGAGGACTAGGCCAGGCCAGGCCTCCTTCCCCGCCCCCTCTCTCTTCCATATATATCAATCTTCATTAACGTTACCAACTTCATTCAAAACCATCTATCTGCATTATATTCCACCACTTTGAAAATTTTAAGCAAACAAAATACTACATATATATATATATATATATATATATATATATATAGTTATTAATATTATTATTTTAGGAAAAACAAAATTCTCTCTCTCTCTCTCATCTTCTTGATTGCTTGGTTTCTGTAAAGCTGGGAATTGAATTGAATTGAAAAGATGGTTAAGATACGAAGCTACAACAGTCGATTCGACAGAGCTCGCGTGGAAGATCTCGAGAGAAGATGTGAGGTAGGGCCTAAAGAGCATGTGTTTCTCTTCATAGATACTATGGGTGACCCCATCTGTAGAATTCGTAACAGTCCCCAGTTCAACATGCTGGTATATATGCCATTTTTCATTAATTTTTTTTCCATATTAATTTACGTAACCATCCAGCTGCCGGCGGATTTTTTTAATTAGTTAATATATATATATATATATATGGTGTTTGAATTGGTTTAGGTGGCCGAGTTGGGCAACGAGATAGTTGGAGTGATACGAGGAACTGTGAAAGTTGTGACGATTAAGAAAAGCCCTAAGAATCCGGTGAAAGTAGGGTACGTGTTAGGGCTAAGGGTGTCGCCCATTCACCGGAGAAAAGGGATTGGTTCCGACCTGGTTCGTCACATTGAAGAATGGTTCCTCTCCAGAAACGTGGATTATGCGTACATGGCCACCGAGAAAGACAATGAGGCCTCCGTCAAACTGTTCATCCACAAATTCGGTTACGTCCGGTTCAAGACTCCATCAATCCTCGTCCACCCGGTGGGCCGTCGTCCCGACCTCCGACCCCCGGCCGGTGTGAGAATATCGAAGGTCAGCGTGGAGTGTGCGGAGTTTCTTTACAGGAGTTTCATGGGGGGGTCGGCCGACTTTTTCCCTGTCGATATCGACAAAATTGTTAGGAACAAGCTGAGCCTGGGCACGTGGGTCGCCTTCTTTCGCGGAGACTCGTCGGGCGAATTCGGTGGAACCTCCATCGCGGAGCTGCCAAAGAGCTGGGCCATGCTCAGCGTATGGAACTGTGCCCAACTTTTCAAACTAACCTTAGGCCGACAGACCTTGTCTTGTTCCTTGTACGCGACAATGGCCAAACTGTTGAACGACGCCGTTCCGTGCCTGAGACCGCCTTCTTCACTCCCAGATTTGGTCGGCCCCTTCGGATTCTACTTTGTGTATGGTTTGCACCGGGAGGGACCATTGTCCGGCAAGCTGGTCCGGGCGCTTTGGAAATTCGTATGTAATAATAACTTATTGGTATGCGGTACTCATGATTCAGACCACCACCACCACGACGACAACAACAACGTTAAACTTATTGTAACAGAGGTTGGATGTTGCGACGACAATAAGCACCTAAGACTTGACATCCCACATTGGAGACTACTGTCGTGTCCGGAGGATTTGTGGTGCATAAAGGCATTGAAGAATAATGAACAGAAACAATCCCTCCAAGAACTCATAGCAAACTCCAAAGGCGCCCTCTTTGTTGACCCAAGGGAGGTGTAACGTAACTAAATTATATTCTCCATTCCCATAACTAACAGGGCCGGATTTTAGGGCGTTCAAGACATGCGACCACACAGGGCCCCAAAATTTTAAGGGCCCCTAGTCCAGCCCTGGCCGGCCTAATAGTTAGTATATGTATCCGGCCTAATAGTTAGTATATGTATTTATGAATATATTAGCTTAAAATTAGGGTTTTGTTTTTTGCATTTTTCTCTTTGCAATTTTTTTCAATTCGCAGTTTATTTATACTTTTATAGGGCATCACTTGGTTATTAGTACAGGGCCCCTAGTCCAACCCTGCCTAATAGTTAGTATATATATTTGTGAATATATTGGCTTAAAATTAGGGTTTTTTTTTTGCATTTTTTTCTTTGTAATTTTTTTCAATTCGTAGTTTATTTATACTTTGATAGGGCATCACTTAATTATTAGCACAGGGCCCCGCAAATCAAAAAACTAGCCCAGATAACTAATTAGCTAGCAGCCAGGCCAGGCCGGGGATTAGACATCATATATGTCTGATCTGAAATGATGAAAGAAAGAAAGATGCACCGCTAGCTAGAGCTAGCTAGCTTTCACTGCCAAATATGAACAACAACAAAACATCTCCTAGTATTTCATTATTCCACCCTGCATGCCCCAGTATGAGCAAAATCCCAAGCCTCATGCACATTATAATGTATTTTTTATATATATATCATGTGTCTATATTGTTGCTTTTACCTTTTCTGTCATCCATGACATGATAGCTTAATTTCGAAACAATGAAAGATTTCCTTAATTGGGTGCCTCCTTCCACCGTCGGCTACTTTGTTCGTAGCACCGGGCAGTGTGCTTAGAGCATCCTTATCAATTGGTATATTTCGCGGTAATTGAGGGGTTTTTGTAAGTGTGATTAGGAAAGAGAAAAGGGAAAGAGATGAATAAAAAAAACAAAACAAAACTGAAATTGAAAAAAAAAATAAAAAAGTATGCTGCTGTCAGGCGCGCCTGGCGTGCACTGCACGCGCCCGCATGGGCGCGGCTGTGCGCGAAACGCGCACAGCCAGCAATGCTTATTCATTTTTTATTTTTTCTTGGGAACCCAATGATCCCCAACTTAGCAGAAGAACCCATTTTCTTCTCTCACCTATTTCTCACTCCTCCAACAAGGCATTTACTGTTCCAAGATCTCCAAATAATGCATTGATGGTGTTGCTCTTAGGTCCACGCTCGTCCACCCCTGCCCTTTTTACACTACCCACCCTACCTATCATATCATATCACATACAGCTTTCCACCTAGTCATTTTCCACAAATCTTTGTCTTCATTTAATTAATTTCCTCTTCGTTTCTTCTCAATATAGCTTTTTAAACAGGATCCGACTATACTATATGAATAAGCCCAGTCTCATTAATTAGTAATTACCAGGGTGGATCCCAGAGTGGGGCAATGGGAGCATTTTCCCCGCTTCACCCCTCCCCACTCCTTTTATATATATACATATATATATATGTGTGAGAGAGAGAGATAGGGATATTGGGTGTGGGATTGATTGGGCTTGTGACGATGGGCCGGACAAGGCAGATCCAGGAAGCCCACACGCCCCCGCCGGCACATCGGGTGCGTGGCCGTGCCGCGGCCTGGCGCCCCCTCCGCGCCCCCTGTCACATGGCGCGTGGCGGTGTGGCGGCATGGGTGTGGCGTGCAGTGTCGTGCGGTGAGGCGTGCGGTACGTGGACCACGTGGCGCGAGGGACTGGGGCGAGATCTCGGAGCGTACAGGTGGACGATTCGGAGAGGGGGTGGCTCAGTATAAATAGGAGGCTCGATTGTCCATGAAAGACACATCTGAACACGGCAAGTACTACGGTCTAGTGGTCCCGGTTCTTATTTTCCACCCCTATTGCGGGTTCGATTCTCATATCCATTTTGTAATCACTTGGGCTCTACCCCGTTAGACCCCCGGCATCCTATATCTGGTGTTATGGTGGACCCGATCCGTTAAAACCATCATATATATATATATATATATATATATATATATATATATATATATATATATATATATATATATATATATATATATTAATAAGTTATATATAAAAACAACAAAATGCATATAAAGTGGGGAGGGGCTTTATTCTAGTCTTTTTACCCTTAAAATTTGGTTGCATAGGTCATGGGTTTGAACCCATAAACATCACTTACTTTATTTTAACTTTTTCTACCTCTTCATAAGTGGGAGGCACTCTATTCTAGCTTTTTTACCCTTTATATTTTTAATACATATCAAATTTTGATAGTTTGTCATATAAATTTTTGAAGGTTTTTTTTTTTTTTTAAAATACTACGGACTCTATTACTATACAGTATCTGTTAAATCTTTAATATATTTGTGCTTTATATCATATTTTGATATTTTGTCATAGATATTTTTAAATTTATTTGAAATTCGCCCCTACTCAAAAATAATCCTCAATCCACCCATATTAATTACTACTCAAGATTGAAAAGTAAGAAGGCTAAAACCCCTTTCTACTTGTTTCTAGTTGTTTTTGCACTTTTATAGAAAAACGAATATTTAGTTGCAGGGTTGCAAAAATTTCGCCTAGGCGCTAGGCGTTACGTTGTTCGACCGCCTAGCGTATCACCTTAAATGGTGGTAGCGGCTGGCCGGCTAGGCGACCGCCTAGGCCGCCTAAATATCGCCTAGGCCTCCAAGGCACCGACTAGGCCGCCTAGTCGGCCGATTAACTATTATTTTTTTTAAATGAGTTATTTCACTCAAAACAACATCGGTTTGAGCGAAATAACCCTAAATTGTACAAACTCTAGATATTTTTTAGATTAATATTTAATATTTTAGTATTAACTATTAAAGTATTATATAATTTATAATTACTACGTATTAGTCTTTAAAAAATTAAAAATACGTAAACGAATTTTTAAAATTAAAAAAATAAAATAAAAAAATACACAGGCGCCTAGCCGCCGATTAATCCCCGCCTAGGCATCCTAGGCGCTAGGCGCTCTCCGAGTGCCTGAGGAGCGCCTAGCGATTTTTTCAACCATGCTTAATTGAGAGGATGTGTTGAATGAAATAAAGAGTAGTGGTCCGTCCAAAACAGGGGTATTTTTGGTCTTTTCATGCTTTGGTCATCTCCTTGACCTTTTGTAGTGGTTTTCCTTACACATTTTCATCCAATAAAGAGGTCCGATGAAAGCCATGTGAGCCACATTACAAAGCCATGGCTTTCGCCGGACCTCTTTATTGGATGAAAATGTGTAAGGAAAACCACTGCATAAGGTAAAGAAGATGATTAAAGCATGAAAAGATCAAAATACCCCTGTTTTGGACGGTTATTTGACAAAAAAATTTAACGGCGGACTAAAAGTGGCAATGATTAAATAAGATTGGCCGCAATGTGGCAAATATTAACGAAGTGGACTAAAATTGGCAATGCCCCAATAACAGTAGGACCAAAAATGGAAATGACTCTCTTTTTAATCTAGGCTAAATTGTTTTTTTTGTCAATTTTTAAAAGCAAGTTGGCAATTGTGGCAGGTTGAAAAATGCGTGATTCAAGTGAGATGAGATGTAAATCATTTAAATTATCACATTTAATCAAGGTTTATATATTGTGATGTCAAATTTAATTAATTAGGAGGTAGCGGCACATATACACGCTATTCAATAATGTTGTTATTGTGTACCTATAATTTCAATTTCATTCCTGGCCTGGTGCCAAAGGCGGAAGTTAGCAAGTAACATCTATCCATTTCACTATCAATAATGTGGAAACATACAGTTGTTGAACAGTTGCATATATGATAGAATAACGACAAGTGATGGCGACAGAGGGGGGAACATAATCGCGATTCTAATTGGCTTAATGTGAGATACGAGTTGTCACAACCCAATCACAACGTTAATCATCCTTTGTTAATGGATTTAATTTGGTAATTATATTATATAAGATCCTGCAGCTGAAGCTACCTTTAATTTCACTTTTTCACCATTATATTGCTAGCTGCACAGCAGATCGATCACTACTGTACTGTTTACACTTTGCTAGCTAGTTGTGTGATTGATGTAAGTCCTGGAGATGTAATTATCTTTATTTTCTCTCACACACATGACACGTATATATTTGTGTGTGTATTAATAAAAAATTGTTTTTTTAAACAATAAATTTTAATCAACTGGTGTTTATAACAGGAAAAGAAGTAAAGTAAATTCGTGTTATGTTAGGTCTCTAGTTAGTCTAAACCCTAAAAATCTAGGGGTGTGTTTGGTTCGCATATGAGAATCGGAATCGGTATGGGTATCAAATACTTGGTAAAGGTAATGGGTCTTGGTGAAAGTATTTTGCATGTTTGGTAGTAGGGTAGAATGAGAATGATTATTAATAGTTGGGGAGAAATTAAATGAGGAAGGGAAATGAAACTCTTATTTAATAACGGTATGAGTTTTCTCATTAATAGGGTATTCCAAACTCATAGTAACATTCTCAAAACCTATCAACCAAAGAGTAACAATCACTTTTATACCCATTCCTTATGCATAAACTTAACCCACTAACCAAACACATGATAAATAAGCATGCAGTTTATTAGAATGGTTACGTTTAAACCGTCCAAACCTGTTAGGCATGCTTAAGTAGCACCAATAGGAATTTGTAATGCTAAGGGTGCGTTTGGTTCGCACATGAGAATCAGAATCGGAATGGGTATTTAAATACTTGGTAAGGGTAATGAATTTTGGTGAAAGTATTTAACATGTTTGGTAGTTGGGTGGAATGGAAATAATTATTAATAGTTGAGGAAGAAAGGAGGAAGGGAAATGAAACCCTTATTTAATAAGGGTATGAGTTTTTTCATTAATGTGGTATTTCAAACCCATAATAGCATTCTCAAAACCTATCAATCAAGCCCTAACAATCACTTTTATACACATTCCTTATGCCTAAACCCACCAACCAAACACACCCTAAGTGTGGAGAAGTCACAACTCACAACTAGTGCAAGAGACGAGAGCCATACATGGGAAACATGTTAGCATATGATTACTCACATGTAATTTCTCGAATTTTTTTATTCTATAGATATGCTCACAGCTGCAACTGCAAGTGCATTTTTTCCGGGTGAAACTCATCTTGTGACCTTAACTGTCAAAGTGTCACAATGAGATAAACCAACCTAGGTAACTCATAGATGACATATTCAAACCAAGAAATCTAATAGATATATAGCTCATACAGAGAGTTGAACTTAGAACATTGTAGTTACCAAATTAACTTTTTGAATTCTGTGAGACCAGAAAGGGGTTTACATTTGGTTGATTCTCCATCAAATTCTTTGTTGATCGAACCTCACAGAGAACAAGCTAGAAGCAGGAAGGGAGCTAGGAGTATAAGAAACATAAACTTTTAATTTCATTGATGAATGGAAGATTACATATAAAAGTAAACCCAGTACTTATATACATTGAAGTTGGTTATAACCATGCATGTAGAAGTTACAGAAATGCTCTTCAGGGCTGATTGGTTATTCACTTCATCTCCCCCCCCCCCCCCCCCCCCCCCCCATCCTCCCTTCCTGCGTAAGCTAGAGCATGAAGATCTTGAAAGCCCAACTTAGAGTGAAAGATGTCAAATCTTGGTTTAGGCAATGCCTCGGTGAAGCCATCTGTAGTTTGCTTATGTGATGGAATGGATAGTAGTTTGATTGCTCTTTAGAACAATGCCTCGGCACCTAATGCTCGGAATGGGGAAAGAGACGACCAATGGGAAAGGTAGGAGATGCGGAAGAAAGAAGGGCGAGCTTGAAGGACTCGAAAGGATGGGAGGCATCACGTTGAGGACGATTCGTCAGTCGGCCACTGATTTGTTTAACGAGGTTATTCAGTAGACTACCTTGTGGAACATGTTCAAGGATGAGTTTGAGAATGAAAAGAATATTCTTGGTAGTTCCTCGAGTGATAAGGTGGTCCGACCGACCTATCGTGGCCGAGGTAGAGAAGACGACATGTGAGAGGCGGTTGCAAAGTTTCCTAAAGGTGTTTTTGGAAGGTTTCCTAAGGACAAAGGTGGTTGGGCTCGGAAGTCGTGCGAGAGATATGGAAAGAAGATCAAAATAGATTAAGAAAGTAGTCAAATGTAATAAGGAAATGAATCCTAATTTGTATTTGGTAGTTTAGGGTTACTAAAGGGAGAAATCCCTCCTAACTTGTATAAATAGGGGTGTAAAGCCTGGAGAAAGGCTAATAAGCAAGTCATAATACAAAGAGGGTTGAAACGCAGTATGCTTGGCAAATTATACCGTGCACCACGGTGCACATAGCAATGTGCACCACGTACCTAAATGACGTCGTTTTGAGCATTGTAAACTAATCGTCCGTTTTTTTAGAAATCACGTTTCCTGTTTCGGGCGGTCTCTGTATTTATGTTAATATTCTGTGTATTACAGGCAATCATTCTGTGTATTCTAGGCAACAGTTCTGTGTATTCTAGGCAACCGTTATGTGTATTCGTGTTAGTAACACATGTTGTGATGTGTTTGTGCATTCGAATGTTTAGGAGGATGAGTTCTGTGTATTTTGTGTCAATATTCTGTGTATTCATGTTATTAACACAGGTTGTGATGTGTTTGTGCATTCCAATGTTAGGAAGATGAGTTCTGTGTATTGTGTGTCAATATTCTGTGTATTTTGGGCAAACATTCTATGTATTTTAGACAAACGTTCTGTGTATTCTAGATAATGATTATGTGTATTATAGATAATGAATTCCCTAGAGTCATTCGCGTCTGCGTCCACTAACACCAAAACGACGTCGTTTTACGTACGTGGTGCACATTACTATGTGCACCGTGGTGCAGGGTATAACGATTGAGTAGCTTAAGGCAGGCTTTTGAAATCAATTTTTGAAGAGTTCTTACTAAAAGCCCATTTGTTTAGTTCTATAGAACGAAGAGCCCAATTGCTTTTTGTTTTCAAATGACAGGTTCCAGTGGCCCAGGCCCATTTAATCACCAATCCACCCCATCGCCACTAGGGTTTCGTTTATAAGATCTCGTCATTCTGTACTTTGATTAAGCTTTTCTTTATCGGCAGCGGAGGAGAGATTTGCAGTGAAACCTAGCGCAGCAGTTCAACATGAGAGCTAAGGTATAATTTCTGTAGAAATCGCTCATCTATTTTCTGCGTGACTTGTAATCTCCACCTTTTAGTTATGGTGTTATTCCTATACTTTTTTTTAAATGAATTTTGCAGTGGAAGAAGAAGCGTATGAGGAGGTTGAAGAGGAAGCGCCGAAAGATGAGGCAGAGATCCAAGTAGAAGCACGAATCTGTTTCCTCCTACCTACATCTTTTTAGGTTTATCTGTGCTCTTTCTGTTTTTGTTTCGGAACGTTTTAGTAACATGTCGGTCTGTAATCCGATAATTTCTGCTTTGTGGAGTAGTCGAGATTGCTATCTTCAGTTTTACACAGTGAACTTAAGAGTGTGTTGCTTTAATATATTTCTCTCTCAATTTTATTCCTTTTGTCTCGTTACTATAGCGATTATCTGCAAATAAAAAATTATTAATCTCTCAAATCGTTTTTGTTTTTTTGTTTTTTTGTTTTTTTGATTTTTTGATTTTTTGCTGTTTCGTTAAGAATGTTGTTATTATAGAAGTGCAGTAGTCCTGAATTCGTCTTAAGACATGATAGTCTTGAGAATGACTGTTGAATTAAATTGATATTATCTGCAAATCAGAAATGACTAATCTCTCAAATTGTTTTTTTTGCGGTTTTGTTAAAAATGTTGTTAGAAGTGCAGTAGTGCTGAATTCATCTAAACACATGATAGTTTTGAGAATGACCATTGAATGAAAGCAATATTATCTGCAAATCAGAAATGATTAATCTCTCAATTTGTTTTTGCTGTTTTGTTAAAAAAATTTTTATTATAGAAGTGCAGTAGTGCTCGATTCATCTAAATACATGATAGTCTTGAGAATGACCATTGAATGAAAGCATTAATATCTGCAGATCAGAAATGATTATGATATTATCTCATTTACTCTCAAGCTTTGAGAAAATTTTGGTTGCGGTTTTGTTAAAAGAGTTGCAATTGTAAGAGTGCAGTGTGAATCTGTTTATGATTTAAACACATGATGTTCTTGAGAATGTATATATTGAATGAAAGGTACATGAATTATTTGAAGAAACCTAGCAATGAATGCCTTTCACTGAGGGTTGGGTGGGCGGCCATTGGCAGATGCTACTCTGGAACCCCATTCGAGTAGCTCTTTGCTGGTATCATCCTTGTGGACTATGACTTCAATGAAACACAGACAATCTGCCATCTCCCCTGTTGCTTTTCCTATTGCATTGATCAGGTCCTCCTCAGTGAACACCTGCAGATTATCATTAAATCAGCAGAACAGAGCATGATCATAGCAGTAAAAGCATACACTAGGTTTACGGTGGGTGCTTGTGCTAACCTTTGTTGTCCAGCATTTGCTTTCCCCGTTGGAGATGGCATCAACTAGCCCGGTGTAGTTCCAGTTCTTGATGACATTGTAAGGACCATCGTGGATTTCCACCTCGATTGTGTATCCTCCATTGTTGATCAAGAATATGATGGACTTCTGGTTGCACCGCAACATCGTTGAAATATCTTGAGCCGTAACCTTCCATAAAAAAATTGCAATATATCAAAGATTGATGATCACATTAACTTGCTTTGAGCAGGAGTGGATCCAGAGGGGTGCAATGGGGTAGTTCTCCCCATCTCTCCCACCCCCTTGTATATAAAGTGTTTGAATAGCTTAGTTTGTTGACCCTCCCTACTAACAGCATTTTACCCCATCCATGTATAATAATGGGTACCTGAAAGCTGCCATCGCCTATACATGCAATCACCCTTTTGCTGGGCACAGATTGTGCATATCCCAAAGTGGCACCAACTGACCATCCAATCGAACCATACTGCATCTGAAACTCGTACCTGCAAAGCCCATTTTTAAGGTACAATGTATTCTGTCTAGTGAGAGTATGCAGTTACAGGGCGTTTGGTTGGGAGGAAGGAATTAGTGGGGAAAGGAATTGTAATTCGGTGGAATTGCAATTCAATGAATAAAGTATGAATTGAAATTACAGTGTTTGGTATGCAGAAATAGTAGGAGTATAGGGAATTGAAAGGGAGAAGCGACAAAATGACTAAAATGCCCTTATGTTGTTGTAGATGTTGTAATAATAGTAGTAGTAGTAATAATAATAATAATATTATTTTCAAAATAATAATAATAATAATTCTTTCAAAATAATAATAATAATAATAATAATAATAATAATAATAATAATAATTCTTTCAATTTAAACAAAAAAAAAAACAAACAAAGGGTATGGGAGGAGGGGCAAAATTGTCTTTACACCAACAAATTGCCCCTCCTCTCCACCGAATTGCAATTATGGGGTTTGGAGGGAATTGCAATTCCCTCCAACCAAACACTGTAGTTTGGGAATTCACTGAATTGCAATTTTTCCCAAACTACATCCGACCAACCAAATAGGCCTTATATTTATATTCAAACACATACCCACATCCTGTTGGTAACCTCAGCTTCTGACAATTGAACCAGGAATCTCCAGTCTCAGCAATGACTGCAGTATCAGCGGAAAGCATCTTCTGGATGTGCTGGAACATGATATTGACCCTAAGAGGGTCAGTGGGCAAGGATTTGAGAGGACAGCCTTGAGAAATATAGATACGGGAATAGTTCTCATAAGCAGTGGTGTTTTTCTTAATCTTTTTTGCTAGCTCCCTGAAGAAATCTTTCATGAGCACGCACCCGAAAGCGTGACCGTTCCCAATCACAACTCTGTCAGGGTGCACGATGATGGCCTTCTCCTTCTTGAGGAGGAGGGAGTAACCAACAGAGCTGTAGTCATTAAAGATTGGTCCGGCAAACAAATAAGCGTCTGCAGATTCGACAATTTCTCCACAGAAGGCAGTGCTCACTGCACCCCAGTATGTGCCGATGAAACGAGGGTGCTCTTCTGGGACTAGCCCTTTGCCTGAGGGCATCACTGCTATAGCATACCCACTAGCATCAGCCAGCTCGACGAAAGCCTCGCATGCCTTGGCAGCTCTCAGCTTTGGCCCTCCCACCATCACTGGCTTCACCGCCTTGTTCAGGAACGCGGCTGCCGCCTCCACAGCCGCCTCTGTCCCCAACTTATTGCTCAATCTGTAATATCATCACCACAAATACTAAGTACTGAACTAATGAAGTACTAACTTTACCTGGCCTAAAATGTAAACATGCATTTATTTAATTATTTGATGGTAAATGTTAGAACCAACCAACCTGGGTGAAATGGAAAATGGAATGGGCTCCCTGCTGAAAGCTGGATGAGGAATGCCAGCAAGGTTGCAACTTATACTCACATACACAGGTTTGCTTTCTTTGAGAGCTGTGGAGATTGCTGTATCAATTTGTTCATGCGCATCATCCAAGTTATTGATCAAAGCCTGATGATCAACGTATATATAGTACCCAAATCAAAGTTGGTTTATATATGTGATGGAGTTAATCTACTTCTCATCTTTGTTTTGCTAGATTGTATTTTTCGTCCCTAAGTTATATGATAATTATATAATTTGTCTTCTTAATTGTTGATCATGCTTACTTTTCACCCTTAAATTATTATTAGCATTGCACTTTTCGTCCTTTTATTAACTTCTTGTGATCACTTTTCGTCCTTAAACTACACTAAAAGTTGCAATTTTGTCCCTAATTTTTTTGAGTACTACTGACTCCGTTACAATGTAGTATTTGTTCATTAGCTACTTTCTCAGCACAGCACAAAGAGTCAACAGTTGCCTCCATTGAAACTCGAACCCACTCCCATCATCCATGTGAGAGTGTTTTCCGAGACACCGTCATCCATGTGAGAGTGTTTTCCGGGACACCGGGTGCCACTCGACCACAAGGTCTTTAGCGTCCCTAATTTTTGTTAGTAAAGGGACAAAAAGTGCAAATGCCAATATAATTTAGAACGAAAAGTGAACATGACCAATTAGGGACAAATTGTACAATTATCATATAACTTAGGGATGGACGAAAAGGGTAATTTTCCTATATATATATATATATATATATATATATATATATATATATATATATATATATATATATTGATATTTTTTTTTACAAAATAGTATTTGTTCTAAATCTTCCTCTCTCTTTTTTTTTTTTACCCAAATCATTGAGATTCAATCACTACTCATTTAGAATGGAAACAGAGTTCTCATCACACTACACACTAATTGGCATATATATGTGAGGGAGAGAAAAGTAGAGTACCTGATAGCAAGTAACAGTCTGGAAGCACCTGAACTCTTGGCTAAAATCAGGCAATCCAATGGTGTGATGCAAAATCCTATTAGTTCCATAATCGTTAGTATTAGGCCCACCCACCAAACAAATGACGGGAAGGTTCTCGCTATAAGCACCGGCAATGGCGTTAATCACGCTAAGCCCGCCAACCGTGAAGGTGACGACGCACGCGCCGACTCCACGCTGCCTGGCATAGCCGTCGGCGGCGTACCCCGCATTCAGCTCGTTGCAGCACCCAATGTTGTTAAGACTCGGCTCTGCAATCAGGTGGTCCAGCAGCGTCAGGTTGAAGTCACCCGGCACCGTGAACACGTCTCTCACGCCTATCTCCACCAGCCGACGGGCAATGTGGCGGCCCAGGGTGGCATCCGGCGGGGCGATGGTGGCCGGAGAATGGGAGTCGCCCACCGCGGAAACACCGCCGTTGGGGCAAACCACGTCTCCGTTGTTCGGCTGGGATGCCTCAAAGTTTCCTACAGAAACATCGTCCATGTTTAATGTTTTAATTTGCAGCTCGATAGTGTGTAGTATAGAGATTAGAATTGCTTAATTGCATGCATGCAAGAATATTATACTGTGAAGGAGAAAATTTAAGGAGAGGAAGAATGGGCATATGTGGTTTACATTATTCGTATGTACAACTGTTTAACGGTCTTTGATTCGTAAATACAGGATCGGATCGGAGGAGCTAAGCTAGCCCCAACGAAATTTTCTTTGCTCAACCAAATTGCATATCTTTCTCTTATATATATATATATACTTAGTAACTCAACTTATTTTTTGTTTACAATTGTAAATTTAACTCTACTTTCGATTTCATTCAAGTGTCAACTCAACTTATTTATTTCAAATATTAATTAATTTGTTTAAGGCCGGGGATTATTTTTTTATTTTTTATTTTTTTTTGAATACTATTGACCCTATTACATGTAGTATCTGTCCATATACTTTCTCAATCTACTGAAGCCCAACAAAGTCAACATTGCCCACACTAAGACTCGAACACATGACCTCCCACTTGGAAGAATCACTTCCGCTTGACCACAAGGCCTTTGGCAAGGCCGGGGATTATTAATTGCAGTAGTTATGCCATGACCCAGATCCACCTTGCAAGGTGGACCTAGGTCCAAAAACGACGTCGTTTTTTTTCACTTTTTTTTTTTTACTAAACATATTGGCCTGAAATGTGGAACTTCTTAACTCTATTACAGATTTACACATGCATAACTCTACATTCATAATTTCTATACTCCATATTCACAATTTGAAACCTCCATATTCACACATTTCTGGGCAACTCTACATTCACACAATCATAAGTCTACATTCACGATTTCTATACTCTACATTCACACTTTGAAACTTCTACATTCACACATTTTTGGACAACTCTATATTCAGCAATATGTTTACTAATTAAAAAAAAAAAGAAGACAAAACGACGTAGTTTTGGACCTAGGTCCACCTTGCAAGGTGGACCTGGGTCCACAACATAATTTGCGTATTAATTGATTTCCATCCTTAATATGTATGTTGTCATCAATTATTGTCAATTACTCATTTTGTCCCATTTTATCTGTCTTACTTACTATTCATTGGTCAATCCAACTCTTTTTTTTTGTTTATTTTATTTATTATATTTTACTTGTTTTTAAATTTGATTTTTTGTGTTTAATAGTACTTTTAGTGTAGTTTCAAAATATATAAATTTTGTATATTAATATTAAACTTAATATTATGAAAAGTTGAATTAAAAATAACTTCAGTCAAACTTCGTCAATCGAACCAGACACATAAAATGGGACGGAGGGAGTATATTATATTGGGGTATAGATTAAATCATTAAGTTTGGTCGCGCCTTTCCGTTTTTTCCTTGGAGGTCGCTAGAAAGTCATCAGAGTTCCGCTCGTGCATTATTAACCTAATGTTGAAGGTCACTATTAGGATTTTAGGTCTTGATGCACTAAATTAATATGTTGATGTGTCTAATTGCAACTTTAAAAAGTTTGGTCACCTAATTGGCTTCTTTGATAAAGTTAGAGAGTGTATTTGATCATTTCCCTATATTATATATAGAATATATATCCTTTTATAGAAACTCTATATATATGATATCATAATCATAACTCTTGTCACGAGATTTTTTTAGAGCATTCATATCAGTTAGGGACACACTTGTGTGAGACCGTCTCACGGATCCTTATTTGTGAGACGGGTCGGGTCGGGTTGAATTAGCATGTAAATGTCATACTTATATGCTCAAATGTAATACTAATTAGGAATACAAATTTTGTCATTTATAAGGAAAAATATAATACTTTTAAAGAAAAATGTATAGTAATAATTTTTCATTTTAATGTAAAAATATTATATTTTTCATAAAAGTATTACATTTTCCATAATAAGCAATTGCGTCTCAATACTATATTTCTGACAAAAACTCATATTTAAATTTGCAAGGAAAAGTTCTCCCAAAAATCCCACCCCACATCTATAAAAAAAAAAAATCATGCCATTATTTGTATACTGTTCCAAAAACCTCCAAAAATGCATTAGTATGGATACCCTTAATGATTACTACTTTTGAGACTGCTACTATTCAGCTAAATAAAAGAATCCATGCACTTACTTTCCTATAATTTTACTGTTGCTAGTTTTCTTGTATGAAATGGTTAGTTTTATGACTTTTGGGTAGTCAAAGACAGATCAACACTACCTGCTAGAATAGCGTGAATATAGGAAAAATGTAGGAAAGTATATAGAGAGAATATACGTATTGTATTGCTCAGAATTGCTTTGCGTGCTCCAAGAATGGTGAGTCTATTTATACATATTTTGGGCCTAGAGCCCTACAAGGAATAAAATCATGGACTGCCTCATATTGGGAGTCCTTGTTATATTATAACTAATAAGCTCTAATCCTGCTAATATTACAAATACTAAGTCCAAATCCTTATCAAACTCTCTGGTAACTCTGCACTAGTATCATTCTTGGTCTTTCTTGATTCAGTTACTCTCTTGGGCCGGTCCATGTGGGCCAGACCTAGTGTATTATCCATCATCCAGTCCTCCACATTCTTTAAATTTTGTGGATTCGAAGTCTCTGAAAAGTATGTTGATCAAATGGTACTCAATCATCTTTGATTGAATTGACCCGCAAATAAGATTTCAGATATTTTCTAAAATATTTATTAATTATTAATTATTATTTTTATTTATTTTTATTTTTTATCATTTTTATTATATAATATTTTATTTTATTTTATTTATTTATTATATTATTATTTCAGAATGACAGATCAAAATAGTCGGTCATGGCCGATTGCCTCAATAATCGACTGCGTGACGCGGGAGGTAGTCGGCCATTGGCTGACTAGAATCACTATTATATATTTTTTTCTTCTTTTCTTTTTGCTATTTTAATCCTCTTTTTTTTTTACTCTCCTGGCTGACTCTCGCGGTTGAATCATGTGGCTAACTCTCGTGGCTGATTCTTGTGGCTGACTCCCATGGCTGACTTCCGTGGCTGTCTCCCCTGACTGACTACGCCAGTCGGCCCATTGCTGACTACACTAGTCAATTTAGGCAATTGGCCAATGGCCTACTGTTAATTCATAATTGTTCGTTAATCAATCATAAAAAAAAAAAAAAGAAAGAAAACCTTGTGGTGGGAATATGTTATCTATCATCAAGTCCCCCGCTTTTTGTTTTTGTTTTTTTTTTTTTTTGAGATTTCGCGAATGCATAGTCTCTGGAACGTACGTATACTAAGAGATATTTACTTAATTTTATTAAAATAACATTTTGTATTATCCGTGGATACGGGCAACTCCCTGTTAAGACCAATGACGATTGTCATTCGCCCATTGAATTCCGGATGATATTTACAATGTCTGATAAAGAAAATTTGTGATGTATGCAAATGCTATGTGAGGGAGGTAGTGTATATCGAAGCTCAAATGGAATTTGATTGACCGCAATGTTCCAGTATAGTTGCAAAGCCACATAATCTCCACCACCTATGAACAAAAAATATTGTATTATGTTAAAATACGTAAATTTAAAACAAAATTGCAAGATGAATTTTATACCTGTCATATGTAAAATAAATTTTTAGAGATGAAGACGGTTGAAGAAAGACAAAGAAGCTGGTTTGAATCCAATACTATATAGAATCAGTCAGCTACACGATACATTCCTTTATTATTCGTGAGATCAAACCAAGAAGTAAAATCTACCCTTTCTATGCACTTGTCAAATCAAATATTTTACTTCTTTACTTTCCCCATAAAAAAAAAAAGTAGAAAGCATGCATTATGAACTGAAAGGGCCGAACTGGCCACGAGTTCTATTGGCATTTCTTGCACTTGTCTATTCCAGTACGAATTGAAAGCAGTACAAATTATTAGACTTTTGGCGTTTCTTGCTGCTGGTCACGCATCACAGCCATATGAATTGAAGACAGCAGGAAAGCATGCACTTGTCTATTCCAAACGTCTAGTCTTTCAAATCTAACACTATTCCTTTTAAGTAAAGAAACATTGAATGCCTGCCCGCAAGGCTAGTCTAACACTAAACCTTTAAAAAAAAATTTCAACTTTTAACATTAAACAAAAAAAAAAAA
>CP025650.1:14781809-14833941 GCA_003576665.1 Ipomoea trifida
AAAAAAAAAAAAAAAAAAAAACAACGGAGGCCGGAGACGGACAAGGTTTCTCGGTCTCCAAGACGGAGAGGAAGTTTTTTTTTTTTAAATAATTAAGAAAAAATATATATTTTTTACTTTTATTTAAGTTTAACAAAATAAATTTTTTGGTAACTTTATTTATTTATTTTAAAGTAATTTTTTATTTCATTTGAATATTAAAAGATCTTTAATTTGCTTTATTTACTTAATTTTCTTAAAATAACATTTTGTATAATCCGTGGATACGGGCAACCTCCCTTTTATGACCAATGCCGATTGCCATTCGCCCATTGAATTCCGGATGATATTTACAATGTCTGATAAAGAAAATTGGTGATGTATGCAAATGCTATGTGAGGGAGTTTGTGTATATCGAAGCTCAAATGGAATTTGTTGACCGCAACGACGTTCCAGTATAGTTGTAAAGCCACATAATGTCCACCACCTATGGACAAAAAATATTGTATTATGTTAAAATACGTAAATTTAAAAAAATATTGCAAGATAAATTTTATACCTGTCATATGTAATATAAATTTTTAGAGATGAAGACGGTTGAAGAAAGGCAAAGAAGCTGGTTTGAATCCAATACTATATAGAATCAGTCAGTTACACGATACACTCCTTTATTATTCGTGACTCGTGAGATCAAAGCAAGAAGTAAAATCTACCCTTTCTATGCACTTGTCAAATCAAATATTTTACTTCTTTACATTCCCCATAAAAAAAAAAGTAGAAAGCATGCAGTATGAATTGAAAGGGCTGAACTGGCCACGAGTGCTTTTGGCGTTTCTTGCACTTGTCGATTCCAGTACGAATTATTAGACTTTTAGCGTTTCTTGCTGCTGGTCACGCATCACAGTCGTATGAATTGAAGAGAGCAGGAAAGCATGCACTGTACTTGTCTATTCCAAACCTCTAGTCTTTCAAATCTAACACTATTCCTTTTAAGTAAAGAAACATTGAATGCCTGCCCGCAAGGTTAGTCTAACAAAACAACGGAGGCCGGAGACGTAGAAGGTTTCTCGGTCTCCAAGACGGAGAGGAAGTTTTTTTTTTTTTTTTAAAAAAATAATTAAGAAAAAATATATTTTTTTTACTTTTATTTAAATTTAACAAAATAATTTTTTTGGTAATTTTATTTATTTATTTTAAAGTAATTTTTAATTTCATTTGAATATTAAATAATCTTTAATTTGCTTTATTTACTTAATTTTATTAAAATAACATTTTGTATTATCCGATTCGGGCAATCTCCCTGTTAAGACCAATGACGATTGTCATTCGCCCATTGAATTCCAGATGATATTTACAATGTCTGATAAAGAAAATTGGTGATGTATGCAAATGTTATGTGAGGGAGGTAGTGTATATCGAAGCTCAAATGGATTGACCGCAATGTTCCAGTATAGTTGACAACGACGACAATATTCAGATGGTAATAATAATAATAATAATAATAATAATAAACAAAGTCGCATCAAGCATGGAGTACGTACCTCAACTATTCCGATAATGGTGTTAACTGCAATTGTCGGTTGCTTCGAATGTAGGCTACAAGGGAAAAATAATGATGTGGTGTAATATTTATATATGTTTCATGTTCTCCATTCCCATGCTTGAAGGAGGGAAAAAAATTTGAAGGAAATAAAGAGAGAAGAAGGTAGGTGGAACTACCCATCTCCCATTCCCCATAGCAAATTTTGTGAATTTTGTGTGGATAAATGAGGAGAGAGAAGAAGGTGTTGAGAACACCTTCTTCTCCCTCCCACTTGACATCTCCGGCAAATGTGCATATAAATGAGAGAGAAGAAGGTGTTCTTCTCAAAAACCTTAATGACAAGAAGGTTATCAGAATGGTACTTTACACATTTTTATCCACCTTTTAGTTCTAACACTTTTTTGTCTCATGCTTGTCAAATTCACACACACAAAAAAAAAAAGAAAGTCAACAACCCTATAAATGGGCTTTGCAAATCAGGTCATACACAAAATGCTCTTGATTTACTTGTAGTAATGCAAAAGGAGGGACCTAGCCTGATACTATAGCCTATAACACTGTAATTGATTCTCTATGCAAAGACAGAATGGTTGATCATGCTCTCCGCGTAGCTTCTCTCTAAGATGATTGAAAGAGGAGTTCCACATGATATAAATGGTACAATCAATATTTCATCAATATAGGTTTTCTGTATGCTAGTGTTTTCTCTCAGGTTCTGCCCCGGGTGACAGAGGAAACGAATGCCAACCTTCTGCAACCTTTTACCATTGAGGAGATTAAATGTGCCTTATTTTCTATGGCTCCTGAGAAGTCGCTAGGCCCTGATGGTATGTGCCCCTCATTTTATCAACATTATTGGCATACTGTTGGTCATGATTTATTTATGTTCATTTTAAGTTGTCTTAATAATTGTTTCTTCCCGGAGGGGCTTAATGAGATCAACATAGTCTGGTTCTTTGTCTGTCCGGTAAGCCTAGTGGGTCTAGTTAATTTGCATTTAGTGCAAGTACTAGCACATTCCCATGAATCACAACGATATGTCTTCTATTCAAGAGAGTAATATCTTTTATTCATCACATGTATTTTGATTCCCTAAGTCTTTTATGAACAAACTCAATATTTATCCTTGGTACCTTAAAGAGATGTTTCTCAAATTAAATTAGGGGTGTGTTTGGTTCACACATGGAATCGGAATCGGTATGGGTATCAAATACTTGGTAAGGGTAATGGATTTTGGTGAAAGTATTTTGAATGTTTGGTAGTAGAGTGGAATGGGAATATGATTATTAATAGTTGGAGAAGAAATAAGGAAGGGAAATGAAACCCTTATTTAATAAGGGGTATGTGTTTTTCAATTAATGGGGGTATTCCAAACCCATAATAATATTCTAAAAACTTGTCAATTAAACAAGAACAATCACTTTGATATTATACCTTATATCAAAACCCGGTAACCAAACACACCCTAAGTTCACAAAAAAAAAAAAAAAAAAAAAAAAAAAAAAAAAAAAAAAAAAAAAAAAAAAGGAAACCATCCAAGTTGTACAAAAAATTGTACATTATATGATCCTAAATTTCTTAAAAGCATGTCTAAGGAGAGATATCTTAATGTCTAACGGTGTGTTTGGTAACCCGGAAAATGATTTTCGAAAATCATTTTCCGGGCTTTTGGTGTTTAGCTCCGTCCGAAAAATGTGGTCAAAGGAGAATAATTTCCAAAAGACCAAGGAAAATACCCCGATTTTACCAGAGCCAGGAAAATACCCCGATTTTTCCTGAGCTCTGGCTCTGGTTTTCAGCCAGAGAGCAAGCCGGTATTTTTTTTTTCCTTTTTTATAATAAAGATTATTATTTTATATATTTTTATATGTTTTTATATTTTAAATATAATAATAAAACTATATAATTATACAATTTTACTTATTTTCCAGAAAATGAACCAAACACAGAAAATGAAACTATTTTCTAGAAAAATAGCTCATTTTCAAAAAAACATTTTTCAAAAATCATTTTCCTACTTTCCAAATTAAAATTGACACGTCTGTCACTCTACTAACTAAAATAGCCCAAAGATAACAGTTTAGTCGCAGAAGCAATCCAAAACCTTAGACAAAAGACAACAATAAGTTGGCCCAGTGCAGTTGTCTTTCACTACAATTTGTTCTTCCAATGCAGTTTCAATTTGCCAGCTTGTGCGTCGAATTTAATAGTGATATGATTGAGTTTGCTGCTATGCTGCACTATGGAATAACTGAGTTGGTTACTTTAATTAAAAGATGTTTTCAGTTGGTAACAGTGCATCACGTACCTGAAGGAAGATCTTGTGTGAATGAAGTTCAAAATTTAATATAGAAGAATATAGATAAGAACTCCATCAGTAGTTCGAAATAATAAAAACAAATGCAAAATTGACCCATTTTGTAACAGATACTTGGATATCACACAAGAAAATGTCAACCAAAGCCATAGGAAGTTTCCCATAGCAATACTCTTAATACCCGCATACAAGAACCCTGAATGGCTAAAACTCTCTGCCATCCCCCAAAACATACCTCAAAAGCTAATATTGCTTGCATTTGACCAGACCAGACCAGACCAGACTCGACTCATCATACCCAGTGGGTTCGAAACAGGTGACACAACAAACCTCAGCCAAGTTGAAACGGGAACAAGCATTGCATCTGATACCCTTTCAAGTAGAAGATGTCTTGTCACCTGCATCTTCAGCTGCTTTGTCATCGCTTGCAACAGCAGCCTCCTTCGTTGTCTCTTCACTTTTCTCTGCCTTTTCTTCAGCCTTCTCATCTTCAACACTCAATTTCTCAAGCAGTCCAGCAGCAGCAGAGGCGTCTTTGTTTTCCTCATTCTTCTTCTGTGATTCAGCAATCTCTTGAAATGTCTCCATGAAGTTCTTGCAATCTAGAAGTCAAACAGTAATAGACTGTGAAGTATATGCTAAAGACCCATACAAATAGAAATGAAATAACTGCAATTGATTATTCATAACAAGAATCGCAATTACAACACATCTCAAAAACCCCCTACTATAATTCCAATAGTGGGAAGGAAACCTTGGGATACTTTTCAAAGAATGGCATTAATCTCTTTCGAGAAATTAGGACACAGTTTAGTTGATCTCAGTTTCATTTAGTTTGACATCTAACTGAAACCCCACATATAGCTGATAGCTCCATTTAAACATCAAAGCAAACCTAATATGAATTCATTCTACTAAAGCAAAGAGGGGTAAAATTAGGCAGAAGAATAAGCTAAAAAATGAAAAGACTATTTCAATGATGGCCCTCCACGGATTCACCTATATAAGCCGCAGCTAAAGTTGCTTTTTCTTACCGATTTCCAACTATAAGTAATTAAAAATACTTCACTCAAGGACAAGAAGCACCTAATGTAACTGACTAACTGCACAAAAAAATATTCAGCAAATGCAAACTAGATGTCACAAGAAATATATCATATGCATTCCTTGTCCAAGCTCTATTTATGTAATAAACTCTATGCAGCATAATAGTTCTTAGACCCTTATGAATAGAGTTGGCCATTATTTGAATTATCCAAAAGTGCACCCAAAATCCAAATCAAAGTTTGTATTATGGGTAAACCCGACACTAAGTTATCATTTTGGATATTTTATTACAGTATATCATATAATAAATATTCAGTTCAAATATGAGTGTGACAATTTTATACATAAATTTGAAACCCCAAACAACAATGAATTTAAGTGTTACAATTTTTGCATATAATTTCACCCAAAACAAACATAACCCCAAATTAAAAGTTGTTTTTATGTATAGGGTCTCAGAAGTTCCACCTGAACAGACCCTATACCAACCCCCTACTTGTGAATTTATATTCTAATAATATACTAAATACTCCATTCAGATTTGTAGAATAAAACATATACTTTAAAATTTTAAGCATTGAACCCAATGCCACATATTTTCTTGTGTTCAAACCAAGAAAGTATTTCACAATTCCACTTATGAATTTCTATTATATAAGTAATCCATTTGGATTTGTAATAAATCATATTTAGTTCATATACTTAAAATTTGAGTTAATACCCAATATAGTCCTCGACTATAGTGGTTTTATTCAATTTAGTCCTAAATGATTTTTTGTACTCAATTTAGTCCTAGACTTTGATGGTTTTACCCAATTTAGTCCTTTGTTAAAAGTTCTGTTAGTGGACAGTTAGAAATAGGGTCCTAATGGTAATTTCTCATCCTTCACCCCATTTGGGATGATTCCTTCTTCTTCCCCTTATTAAGATCCATGAAGAAATGTAAATCTCGTACCCAAATATTTATTTACTCTGTATTTATTTATTTAGGGTTAAAGTTGATTTGGTACGAAAATTTGCATTTCTGTGTGGATCTTAATAAGGGGAAGAAGAAGGAATCATCCCAAATGGGATGAAGGATGAGAAATTACCATTAGGACCCTATTTCTAACAATTAACTAACAAAATTTTTAACAAAGAACTAAATTGTGTAAAACCATCAAAGTCGAGGACTAAATTGAGCACAAAAAGTCATTTAGGACCAAATTGAGTAAAACCACTATAGTCGAGGACTATATTGGGTATTAACTCCTTAAAATTTGTAAGCATTGAGCCCACGCCACATTTTTTTCTTTTGGTTCAAACCAACAAAGTAATTCACAATTCCACTTTTAGAGAATCTACCACATACTAACCAATCCTAGATATAACCTTATATTTGTTGCATAACCTTTGAAAATTTCAAAAACAGGGGAAGGGCTACA
This sequence comes from Ipomoea trifida, assembly GCA_003576665.1. NCBI lineage: Eukaryota > Viridiplantae > Streptophyta > Magnoliopsida > Solanales > Convolvulaceae > Ipomoea > Ipomoea trifida. The sequence goes on from CP025650.1 coordinate 14,788,120, forward strand.
CTTTAAAGGCTTTCAAATGATCAAATATTTTAAGTGAGCTTTAGACAAATGCTTGTTGATCTTTCCATTGCTCATCTTCTTTTCAAAAAGTGTGCAAATGTAGAACCTTTCTTCAAGGTGAGGTGATTTAAGCTTGAATATGGTAATCTGATTCATACTCAGTATTAGTTAAGGCTTTATAATTTGTGAAGCAGGGAAGTGATAGACCAATTATCTTTAAGGAATTAAAGGCAAGTCTAAACACCAATTCTTCACTGTAGTTCCAGACTGGATTAAATGTACTTGCATCAGGAATTAGGCATTTTTTAACTTTTGATTGATAAGAAATCCTTTTAGCATCAGGAATTAGGCATTTTGTTTAAATGGCACTATATTGGTCATGGAAGAAAGTAGTGAACGACAGATATAGCATTGCATCAAGCAAATGAAATTGAACTACAGAAATGAATATAGGTTAAAAAGGCAAATGCAAAAGTACTAGTCCACAAATAACAAACACTTACTCTCAACAGATGAAAATCGAATACAGAAAAGCTCATCCTTGAGTTCACCATCTGCAAAATCTGCTGCATGCCACACACAAGACTTGTCGTTACCAGCATGTTCCTGAATAGTCATTGATGATAGTACTGCAAATCACAATCACCGAGACTTCACTCAGATAATCAGGAAAAATACAATTCAACGCATCCACAACTAATAAGTTACTAACAACTAATCGAAAGAAACACGAAAACAGACCAAGATGATTAGCGCAAATCTTAAGTGTCTTCGACTGGCGCATAACAAGCCGGACTTTTCCGGTCTTCTTATGCTTCAAGAGCTTGACTGTGCCGGCGCCTCTCTCTTTCCATTGATTCCCATCCTTATCATACCGATAAAGCTTCGACTTACTGTAAAGTTTTCAGAAAACCAAAGATTAAGTTCGGAACCGTAGAATTAGAACAGATCTGTAGAGAATAGTTAGATCGGAGAATTTAGAGAAGGATTAATACAGGTCGAGGATGGCGTCTTCATCTTCCTCGCCGGTAGTAACTGCAACCTCTTCAAGCTTAACGATAGGCGCAACCTGAGCTCCGGTGTCCTCATCCTCCGCTCCGACGGCTTCTTCCTCCTCCCTGTGCTGATGCTCAGGCTCGGTGCTGGCCATTGGTAGATGCGTATCTGAAATGGTGATTCGAAATCGCAGAAGTTTCTAGAGGGAGTAAGTGAAGAGTGAAAGGTGGAAGGGTTTGATTTTTGAGGAGGTTGATATAATAACGGGGGCGATTTTGGAAAAAAGAGGAGTCTGGGACAGCAAACGTGATATCTACGCAGAAGACGCTGGGCACTAGGGCCATTTAGGGGCATATCAACACATTCAACTCCAATTATTTGCCACACCAAAAAATAATTTCAATACTACTTTGGTTTTTTTTTTTTTTAATACTGCGTACTCTGTTACAATGTAGTATCTGTTCGAACTCACTCTCATCATTCATGTGGGAGTGTAAATCGGGACACCGGATGCCACTAGACCACAAGGTCTTTGACACTACTTTGGTGTTATATTATACATGCAAGACGTTTGGTTCGTGAAATAGGTTTGAAATGGAATGTCATTTTAAAAGATAGGCCTATTCTTTTATCAGGAATAGCCTATATATTTTATTTTATATTTTACCATTATTTACCTTAAAAAAAAGTTACGCTATCTTTCTCTTTATCATACACTTCTCATCACTTCTGCCACTTGCATCTCGTTTAGATTGAAATTCTTCTTCGAGCTTAAAAAGGTAATTTTCTAAACTTTATTTTCTAAAAATTATTTATATGTATGTGATTATATATATTAAAATCGATTCTCGTGCGGTTGGAGTGCTCAGGTGCGATTGTGTCGTGATAGAAGAGCCATTGATCTTGTCAAAATCAACATCCAGGATTAACAACGTTTAGAAAACATGCGGTGACAATTTAGTCATTTTCTATATGGGTCAAACATAAGGTGCGTAAATCTTGTGCTTAATGTGCATAGGTCATGTGCCTAAAGTGTGTCATGTTTCTTCTTCAAAACTAGAACAAATCTATCCACATAACTAGCGGGCTAGGGTGGCCGTCACCTAGTACCTCAAGAAGAAGGCCGCAGAGGGTAACAAACACTCATTGCCCGCTACCCATCTCCCTTTTGAACTAAGGAGCCTGAGTGAGGGGTTTGCCAGACCCCTAACTTAGGCCCTCAAGAACAAAACTTTTGAATTGAGGGGTCTGCCAGACCCCTAGCTTAAACCCTCAAGAACAAAAGTTTTGAACAAAATTAAGGTAGGTGCGTTGTTCACACACTTAAGGTTCGTCTTTGTATCACTTAAGATGCGTCATTGTTATAAATTGAAGGTGCGCGATGTTAATACTTAAGGTGCACCATTTTAATACTTAAGTTGTGTTGTTCTAACACTTAAGGTGCGTGTTTCTATCACTTAAGAGTTAAGACCAATTTTAGCTTATGCTTCTTTCTTCCAAACACACATTTTTAAAAAAAAAAAAATTCATTGATTTGAGCCATTGATCTAGATTTGATCAATGACTCATATCTAACCGCAAGACCGCACTTGGGAACATCTCAGCACCCGAACTCATCCATATATACTTACATATACATATATATATATATATATATATATATATATATATATATATATATATATATATATATATATATATATATATATATATATATATATATATATATATATATATGGATTTTTATTCAAATGCGGCGGGGAGCTCCCATACGGTGGTGCGACCTAATCTGCATCGTCCGATTTCATTAATCCAACTGGTATTCGTGTATGTTTAAATGGGGGTATTATGGTAATTTTAGTATCTATATTACGTGAATTGAAATGGTGCATTTTAGCACATAGTGTGGTGCGTTTGAATACATGCTGTGGTGCGTTTTATTACGTATGTTGGTGCATTAACTGTATTGTGGAATTGTGCGTTTTAATCTATCCACTGATGCATTTTTATATGGGGTCACTTGTGTGAGACCGTCTCACGGATCCTTATTCGTGAGACGGATCCGTGAGACGGATCGGGTCGAGTCAAAGCATCATGCAAATCTCATACTTATATGCTCAAATATAACACTAATTAAGAATAGAAATTTTGCTACTTTTAAGAGAAAAAATAATACCTTCATAATAAGTAATGTTGACAAGTGCTCCTTACTTATAAGGGCAAATATAATACTTTTGAGGAAAAATGTAATACTTTTAAATCGAAATGTAAAAGTATTGTAAAGTATTACATTTACCCTTATAAGTAACAAAAATTTTATTTCTGATTAGTATTACATTTGAGCATATAAGTATGACATTTGTGCATATAAGTGTTACATTTGCATCTTGACCCAACCCGACCCGACCCGACCCGGCTCATGGTGAGACGGTCTCACACAACTTTTTGCCTTTTATATGTAGAATGGTGTGTAACTGTGCTGTGGAATGGTGTGTTTTAATAGGTCATCTGGTGCATTTTAATACGTAGAATCGTGTGTATTTTAACACATGTGTTTCTAATAAGTGTGTTATGGAATGGTGTGTTTTAATCCGTCTTCTGGTGCATTTTAATACTTGAATGGTGTGTATTTTAACACATGTTTTCTAATAAGTGTAGTAGTGCATGTTTATAATCTGGGATGAGGATTTTCAACGAGTGGAATTGTGCATTTTAACGCACGTTGTGGTGCATTTTAATACGTAGAATGGTGCATATTTTAGCACAAGTTTTCTAATATGTGTAAATAGTGTATGCTTATAATTTGACATGAGGCAAGTTGTGGTACATTTTAATACGTAGAATGATGCGTTTTATCACGTATATTAATGAATTTTAAGTGAATAAGTGCATTTGGTTATAGTGTGGAATTGTGTGTTTTATCGGTCATCTGGTGCGTTTTAGTACGTAGAATGGTGTGTTTTGTAACATATATATTGCGCATTGATTTGATGACTTGATCTTATCTAATGACTGAAAATAGGTCGCACGGCCACACCATATATATATATGTATGTATGTATGTATGTATATATATGTTCCAGATTAGGTGAGAATCTATCATTAGGTAAGGACCCTATGGACTAATCTAGATCATCCATTTGGAGTGATCTAATGGCTATTAATGCAATTGCACAACAAAGTGGGAAGGATGCACAACAATCACACTATGAATGCACAACAAACTGAAACCGAATGCACAATAAACTGAGCGTGAAAAATTAAATATATTGCATAGAATTAATCACAACCATTGAATTATTTAAATCAAAGGATCAGATAAGTCCACAGGATCCTCACCTAACTATAGGTCCTCATTTGCTCTTTAATATATATATATATATATATATATATATATATATATATATATTTCAGTGTTCCAGTGAGTCTATCATGTTATATGAGTCCATGTGGACAGATCTGGGCCATTGAATACTTGAGATTAATGGCTTCGATCTGGGCAACTATGCAACTGCGCACGACAACTGTGTAACTGCGCACTTCACCAAATCTAAGTCGTTGATCTCAAGCACTGAATGACACATATCTTTCCACACGGATTCATATAGCAGGATGGACTAATTTGATCACTAGTCTATATGGATATTTTGTTTTGTTTGATAATTTACACATCATGTTTTTTTTTTCAATATTGTATTCCCTTTGTCCCATTTTATCTATCCTACTTACTATTCATTGGTCAAACCAACTTGTTCTTCTTTGTTTATTTTCTTTAGTATTTTTTACTTATTTTTAAATTTGATTTTTTGTGTTTAATAGTACTTTTAGTGTAGTTTCTAAATATATAAATTTTGTATATTAATATTAAACTTAATATTTTGAAAAATTGAATTAAAAATAACTTCAGTCAAGGCTCGTTAACCGAACCAGAAACATAAAATGGGACGGAGGGAGTAATTGATATAGAATAATATTATTTGAAAACCTTATGTAATAATAATAATATAAGGGTATTTATGTCTTTTAAACATATATTTCACTTCTAATCCTTAATCCAATCAAACAATAGAACAGCATTCATAAAGCCTATTCCTTTAAGTGAATCAAACAATGGAATACAAATCATATTCTATTACATGTCTATTCTAATCCTGTTAGAGCATTATTTACCATCACATTTTATTATAATTTTTTAATTGTTTTACTATTACATATAAATGCTTTATGTTATAAAGAAATATTAAGTGGACATTATTAGTGTAACAGACGTAATGATCCGTCATTAAATCTGTCATTATTGTATCCGTTACACTTTGTATTTTGTGTGTGTGTGTGTATGTTTACATGTATTGTAGAGGTTGGATGTTGATGAATAAGTTTGTCTGCCTTCTTTCTCTTTTCCTCTATTCACTATTATCCTGCATAGTTCATTTGTTAGGAGTTAAGGACTAACGAGCACCCAATCATAACACATTATCAGCACGCTCAACACCAGTGAACAATAATTTTATGCGTTTTACTATGCACGATTTACTTCGGTGAATATGGTATACTTATTTTTCTGTTATCTATAACTGTTCAAGTTGCCTATATTTGCATAATTAAATTCAATTTATATGTTTTTGGATATTATTAGATGCGAAATATGTTTATGCCTGAGTATATATATATATATATATATATATATATAGAGAGAGAGAGAGAGAGAGAGAGAGAGAGAGACACATATATGATTTTAGTATGTGTAAATACATGAATTTTCGTATAATATAAAAAATATTCTTCAGCATGAATAAATTTTTTTTCTAGTATCAATAAATATTTTTCTGAAAAATTCTATATGCATTTTTATATTGATTAATTTATATTATACGAAATTCATGTATTTACACATACTAAAATCATATATGTGTGTGTCTCTCTCTCTCTCTCTCTATATATATATATATATATATATATGTTTCATAAATATTTATGCATTCTGGGAAGAAAACTACACATTAGCATGAAAAAAAAAAATTTATACTCAGTTTTTGAAATCATATTTGCATGATAAATATGATTATTAAGCACAACAGGCTGATGACAAATGATAACAGGGTGAGACGTGGAATGGCAGCGTCCGATAAATGCTGGTTTTGCACCAATATGGTGGAGAATTGTGAACATGTGCTGCATACATGCCCGCTAGCTGATGCATTATGGAAATCTATTTTACCAGAACACTACGACAAAACCAAGCTTATGCCCTTCCACAGATGGCTAGAGCCTAGAGGAAGGACTCGCCTCCAAGGGAAATGGCAAACAACCAGTCAATATAAGCTCTGTATTTGCACTAACGGCATGGTGGGCTTGGAAGTGGAGGAACGATGCCATCTTTAACAAGGCAGTAAAACCCCTACAATCCAAATTAGCCTGGGTTAAAGCGCAGGTGGAAGAAGTTAATAGGGCCTTTGCTAATGCCAAAGCTCCAGGAAGTTGCGACGGCGGGAGGAGTTGGCAGATGATGAACTGGATCAAACCTCCAAATGGTGTGGTAAAAGTCAATGTGGACGGAGCGGTTGATAGAAATTCCTCCAAAGCCAGGTGCGAAGGATTGATTCGCAATGATTTAGGCCTTTGGCAGCAGGGTTTTGCCTATAACATAGGCAACTGCTCCCCTCTTGAGGCGGAAGCGTGGGCGTTACTCAAAGGTATACAACTGGCAATCCATCACGGCTACAACAAAGTAATTTTCGAGAGTGATTCCAGTGAGATCACGAACTACTTCAAGTATAGAAGACAACCAGCTACTGCAGCACATAATATTCTTGAAGCCTGTAAAAAGGAATTGCGCCGCTTTGAGGCCTGGCAGGTTACGCTTATCACTCAGGAACAAAATCAAGTCGCCGACGCCATCGCCAAACAGGCTGGGAGTCTTCCCAGAGGCATGCATATCCTCCATCACCCGCCGGAGGAAATCCTTGGCTTACTAGACGATGATGTAAGTGGCATCCCAATCTGGCGTGATGTCTGTAATGCTTAAACAGTGTACTGCTTGGGTTTCCCGGCGGCCCCCTCCATAATAAATAAATAAATTGTAGAAGTGAATTTTTTTTAAACCTCTCTTCCGAGACGAATGAACGGCAGCTTCAGTCCACGCAATCATCATCGACGGGTGTTGACCGAAACTCCTCCGTCGAAACTTTAAATTGCAATGGTAGCAATTCGGTCTCTGTAGTTTTGCTTTAGATTTGTGCTATTGCAGTCCTGCATAGCCTCTATGATCTTTACAGAACTAGTTTAGTCACCAATAAACTCAAAATTTCACAGTTATTCTCCAAAATATGAACTTTTACAGGAAACCATCTTTCCAAACATCCTAAATCATCAAAAGATTTGATACCCATGCTTCCACAGACCAAAAGAATATAATTTATAGTCTTTAAGACCCAATCTTCAGGATTTTAAGTCCAAATCTTCAAGATTGATTCGAGTAAATGTACTTCATGTCTACCCCTGAAGATAACAATCTTCAAGTTCTACATGGCTTAGAGTAAATTCATTGTTTCAAAAAAAAAAAAAAATGTAGAGAATGGATATGGTACAATCTTCAGGATTGTCATTAGAATTTATCATTTTATACAATAATCTCTTAACTCTTTTGGGGCATACGTGGGTTGAATATTAATAACCTGTCCACTATCCTTCAAACATACATACTTTTTCATTCAACATCTTTTTAGAGATGTTTTCTTTTGGATGATCTTTTATATACAAAACATCTAACAACTTCCTACCATTATTATATTGATAAAGTTTCCTTTGTGAGTTATGATAGAGCTTCACTTTTACTCCATCAATTTAAAAGACATTAAGTCAATTGATTTTCATGACAAAACCAGAAATCTTCATAAATTGAAATACTTTATCCATTATAACCTACTTTGATAGGTGCCAAAGATACCTATAGAGAGTGCAAGATTACAAGAGAGTGAAGCTATTTAAGAAAGCCTAGGGAGATATTTTAAGAGAGGAGGAAAAGGAGAGGAGAAGAGTTCTATCATCTTGGAAGATTTCTAGAGATTGTAGAGCTAGGTTAGATCTAGAATAGTTGATCTTAGTTACGAATCGGAGCTTGAAGAACTTGTGGATTGCATTTACTATTGCTTTAGTAACTCCTAGCCATTGATTTACATTTGTTTTTAGTTTTTAAATTGCAATTTCCTTTTGATTATCATTTGAGCTTCTAGATATATCTTGCTTTGAACTTCCTACTATGATTAACTAGATTTACTTGGGAGTTGGATGCTCCATACCATGAATCATGCTTGATTGAATTATATTATTCCATTAAATTGAGAAATGCAAGTTAGGTTTCATGTGTTCATCTGTGGTTGATGTTTGGAGAGATTTGTTCCTATTACCGGCCATGATTGGTAGCAAAGAGAGAGGAAGTGGGGGTTGCGAGATATTAGATCTCCATGAGTCTTACTTGACCACATTCCCGCCCTTAGTCCGGGAGGACGAGGCCCGGAAGGAGTGGTAGACCATGTGTTTGACGTAATGCCCCAACCGACTGAGGAAATGGGAGTTTAAGCGTGACGTCGCTTGGTGTAGGTGCTGTTAGGTTCCTTGAACGAGACTAGCTTGTGTTGTCATGATTTCACCGTAATTACATCAAGCATGAGACCTAGTGAAAGCATCCATCTCCTTGCTTAATTTAGTTGATTGTTTGTCCGTAAGGACAGCCCAGGTGGTAGGAGTGTTTTACCTACAACTGAGAGGTCGGAGGTTCAATCCTCAAACCCTTGGGTTTGAGCCGGTCAGCTATGGGTAACCTAGGCTGGTTTACCTCCTTGTGGCCTTTGCCGGCTAGGGTCACCGGCTAGGGTCACAGGGCGAGGAAAAAACCTCGTTAAAAGAATTTAGTTGATTGTTTACTTTTTTCTTACACTTGTTCAAACTCTTGCACCATGACTTTTTTGCTCTTAATTAATTCTTGTAACTCTTGCCTATTAACTTCCTAAATGCCATGCATTTGACTCGATTCCAATTTTTCATCCTCATGAGAACGACACTCGGGGAATTCATTCCTCATTTGCACTTCCCATCACCTCTCCACAATCAACAACAATCAAATGGCGATGTTGCTGGGTATGGAAAACGGTATTTGAGTTGTGTGTTTTGACATTTAGGAAGTTTGTTGCTAAGAGTTCTTGAATTGCTTTTCTTTTAACTTGTTTTTCTTTTGCATCTTAAGCTATATTGTTGAATCGGTTGTTGAGAAGTAAGCATTTGCACTTGTTATATCCTTTTGCTCATGACAACACTTGCGTGCATAGGGGTGAGGTATCATGTGCAACTGCTGCCATGATCTGAAATGATGGTCATCCTGACTTTCTAGCCATCGTGCTACCTCTCCAATTACTGAAAATGGAAATAACTTCAGTTTGATGATTTCTTCACTAACTCCTTCCTGTCTGTACATCCCGCAAGCTCGAATAAATCTAGTAATATGCGCATGTGGATCCTCTGAAGGTAATCCTGAATACTGGCTGTTCTGAACCAAAGTGAGTATGGTCGGGTGCACATGAAAGTTTACGTTCTCCAATGGGGGTACGTAAATGGAGTTATGCATGTTAAAATCTGGTGTCATATAATCTACTATGGACCTTTGTTGCTCTTGCGGTACTTCTAATATTCATCTTCTCGAATATGTTCCGGTGGATTCACTCTGTTGATTTGCGGTTCTTCTAGTATTGGGTCGTTCTGATTGACTTGTCCAGGTGGATTAATTGGAACTGGTGGTGGATTTGGTATAGTTGTTCCTCTTCCTTGGGAATTTCTCGTAGTGCTTGTAGAAGCCATTTGTTCTTTTCGGATGCTTTTCTTTCTTGTTGCTCTGTTAATTTCTGGTATGTAAGGAAATAAGCCTTGGTTTCCTTTCGCTCTTGTGTGCATTCACCTATTAAGATCTTCAAGAAAGCAAACAATCCACAATTGGCTAGAAGTAGCCAATTGGGGTAAGTAACAAAAACGGATAAAATAGAAAATAAAATAAAATAAAATGGATTAATAATACTCAAATTCTCACAATCATTCAATCAAGTAAAAGCAAAACAATTGACAACCTATTGCCCTCCCCGGCAACGGCGCCATTTTGACAACACTTGCATGCATAGGGGTGAGGTGTCATGTAATGTGGAATATAAGTGTAATGATAAAACGAAGAGTCTACGACTCCCCGAGTGTCGGTCTCGAAGGAGGGACGTGGAGGTGTATCTATGCTATTACTTTTAATCAATTGAATCATGCGATGCAATGAGTATAGATGGTGAATGTGGTGAATGGCATATGTGAAGTGTAAATGAGCACGGGGTAATGAGAAGCAAAATATAAGAGATACGAAATAAGAAATAAGAAAATAAGGGATTGGATCGTGTTTGTCTATGTTGCATCCTAGTGTGTCTCAAGTAAAGGACAAATCATGCAATGATGTTGGCTATTCAAGAGTGTGTCATCTTAGTCCTTTTCTACCTTTGTGTACTAGGGCATCTTAGGCTTAGGAGTGCTTTTTAGCAACCAAAAGCCCTAAGAGACATTTTAACAAACACCTTAGCTACACACTTTCCTACTATTCCTAATCATGGAATTCCATAGGATCTATGATTGCAAAAAGCTTCAACTCAACTCAAATCAAAACCATGAACGATAGAGTCAAGGTCTCAATCTCTCAATAGATTGGCCAAATCTATACAAGATCTAATCAAAACAACAATCAATAGACAAGAATAGATTTTTCCAACAAGGCAATCAAATCCACAATAAGAAATAGGATCTTCACACTAGCAACATAGATTCACACAATCCAAGCCCTATATTAAACTAGCCACACATAATCAAGAATTCAAGATCAATAGCTAATTCAATCCAAAAACAAGATATGTAAAATAGATAAGATTATAATAGAGATCACCTAGTAAATGCATGAAATGTGTTCTTCAATCCAAGCTTCAAATCTTCATTTACAAGGAGGAAATGCAAATCTAGACTAATCTAAAATGGAAAACTAAGAAATCAGAAAATGGGGTTGGGAATGGGATCCTCCCTGAAATTCTATCAAGCCTCCTTAAATAGTCTCCGAAATTTTGCCCTAAAAACATTTTCTCCGCAGTCTCTCGTTCCCGCGTCCTTAACGCGTGAAGGCTCGCGTGGACAGCTACTGGAAAGTGTTCACGCGACCTTCATGCGTGAATGCTTCCTTCCGGGTCCTTTGGGGCTCCTGTCTTGCTCGTTTCGCTCGTTCCTTGTTCCTAACGGCTCCCGAGACCTACGAAATGTCTTAAAATGTACCAAAGGTAGCTCTGTGTGTGGTTAACGATTTTAAAGCACAAAGTATCATAAGATTATCACATAAGGATGCTAAAAATGCTAACAATTACCTTTATTAATACTCAAATATATAGGTGTCTTGGAAGCTTATCAGCTCACTTGCAACCAATACTTGTTGCAAGACAATTGTTGATTAAGCTTTTTGCAGGGAAATTCTTGGTAAAAGCTATTTGAAAGCTTACCAATGAGTGCATATATATGCCCCCATGGTTGTCCACACCACGAGGGAAATCCATGGAAATATACTCCACCCCAACCATATCCCTATTACCCCCATTCTTAGGGGTGTCCAATTTACCGAAATTTTTCGGTTAATCGACCGAATCGAAAAATTTCAGTTAACCATTAACCGAACTGAAAAATTCGGTTCGGTTAATGGTTAAAAGAATCTTAAAACTTTGGTTAACGGTTAATTCGGTTCGAAAGGTCGCTATATATATATATATATATATATATATATATATATATATATATATATATATATATATATATATATATATATATAGGGTTGACTTCATATGAGACAACACCTTCCCATGAGACAGTGCGACAACGTGAGTGCACAGAGTCTACTTCACGAATGCACACACCCTAAACTGTGTGCACTCATGTAGGCTAAGTGCACACACTTTAGGCTATGTGCATCCGCGTAGTAAACTGTGTGCACTCACGTTGTCGTATATCTGTCTCACGGGAAGGTGTTGTCTCATATAATTGTAATTCTATATAAATTCTGCTTTAATTTTATATCAAAGTATGTGGTGGGTTTAATTTTCATCTTATGTAATTAAATCCATGTATGTACTGTTTAGTACTAGTGTATTGGGATTAAATTGTGATTTTATCCATTCACTACAAAAAAAATGCGAAAATAGCAACGGATAATTTCCGTCGCTAAACAGGAGAAATCCGTCGCTAAACTATTTAGCGACGGACTTCGTCGAAGTCCGTCGCTAAATGGGCGTCGCTAGATTATAGCGACGCAATTTTTTCCGTCGCTAATGTTAGCGACAGAAATATCCATCGCTACATGAAAACCATCCGTCGCTATATTTCTCCCAATGACGATTTGGACGCTGAAATTGGCGAGGGAATTGCGACGGAAATTTCTGTCACTACACCTAGCGATGGATATCTAGAGCCACAATATTTCCGTTGCTAGACTCCTACGACGACGATTTGGTGACGAACTTTGCAAGGGAATAGCTACGGATGTTTCCGTCGTTAGTCCTAACGAAAACCATCAAGTAAACCTAGCAACGGATATGAAATCCGTCGCTAGATTGTTTTTAAAAAAAAAACATATTCGCTAGCGTTTAATATGTTAAGTCTAGCAACAGATACATAATACCGTTGCTAGACTTAACCAAAACTTGCAGCCTTGGTGTAAATGTAGCGACGGCTGTCATATCCGTCGCTAGATTATTTTTTTTATAAAAAAAAATGTTCATTGGTTTAGCGACGGATAACATAATCCGTCACTAGGATCTTTAAAAAATTGGGTGAAACTTTAGTGATGGAAGACAAATCCGTCGCTAGATTGTATTTTAAAATAACGTTATACAATTTTAGCGACGGAAATGATAATCCGTCGCTAAAATATAAAGACAAACGCAACCCGATTGAAAATATAGCAACGGAAAAATATATCCGTCGCTAATTTGTAGCAACTAAAATTCCCGCAAAAATTCCGTCGCTAATTTGTCTCTAATTTTTGCGCCAAAATTAGCTACTGTTTAACGACGGAAAATATCCGTCACAAATCCATCGCTAAATGTTGATTTAACAAAAAAAATGAAACTACGTCGCTAAGCCGTCGTTAGCTTAGCAACGAAAACAATTCGTCGCTAAATCCGTCATTATATTCGCGTTTTTTTGTAGTGCTTGTTGTGTTGTATCATACTTTGATCATATTTACTGTGTTTGAATGTTTTATATATGTGTGTGTGTTGTAATATATATGAATATATTATTTTGTGGAATATCGACTGTTCATCCCCAACATATTGTCAAATAGAACTGTAGTTGAATTGAAATGATACTTTTATTTTGATGAAATGACACTACAATATGTATAAAAAGAAATTGAATAACATGTCTCACATATTGAGTGTATATTGTTAAATGAAACTATAGTTATATCAAAATGATACTTTAGTTGTGTTGAAATGAAACTGTAGTTATATCAAAATGATACTTTAGTTGTGTTGAAATGAAACCGCAATGTGAATAAAATGAAACTAAATAATAGTTTCACATATTTGAGTATATTGTCCAATTAAACCGTAGTTGAATTAGAATTATAATTATAATTATAATCTAGTAGTGTTGTAATAAGATTACTGCGTGTATAAAACGAAATTCAATAACATGTCTTACTGTAATAAGACTATTGTATTTATAATGTCGAATGAAACTGTAGTTGAAACAAAATGAAACTTTAGTTTTGCTTAAATGAAACTATAATGTATATATAAAATGAAACTAAATATGTTATACAAACGAAACTAATTACGCGGAAGGATTGCCGTTTCTTTTCATTAAAAGAAACGACACCATTTTGGACCATGGTCCATAGTAAAATTTGCCTCACTTTATATTATTGCATTAGTTTTTTTTAATAACCCAAGTTTTTCATATTAGTTAGACTTTATTTTTGACTCAATGAACTTGTCCTAGACTATGAGAAGATAAATCGAGCCAGTCTAGTTTCGCAATTTAACATCAAATTGTACACTTTTGAATACAAAAAACTCATCCTAAACCCAAACTCTTAAAATTCGTAGTAGAATTGAACCTCCACTCTACTGCGAAAAATAAATTTTAAGTAAAACTTCTCATTCATTAAATGAATATTTTGAAAGACATTAGAATATTATGATATGTAAGGCATAGAATTTGGTTGCGCCATTGCACATTTGCAAGTCTAGTCTACTAATGGTGTGAATGCTCATTTCAGACACGCAACGAGTAGAAGGCATTTTATGCTGGCCAATTTCCAGGAAGTTTCCAATATCAACATCGTAATATGCCATTATTAGTTAATTAGTTATTATGTTGACAGATATGGCACACAAATCATAAATGTGATATGGCTATTAATATCCAAAGCGCGTTAGGAATCAGTGGAGATGTAAATTGCCATCCATCATATTTACACACCCCTTTCCTTTTGTAATTGTTTGAATTAAAATCATCATCAACTAACATAAGTTACGTTACGTTTGCCAAAAGACCTTGTGGTCAAGTGACACCCGGTGTCCCGGTTAACACTCCCATATGGATAATGGGAGTGAGTTTGAGCCTCAGTAGAGGCAACTGTTGACTCGTTGTGCTTCAATAGGTTGAGAAAGTAACTATGAACAGATACTACATCGTAACAGAGTCAGTAGTACTCAAAAAAAAAAACATAAGTTATGTTAAGCTGTGATTATTCAAATTTTGAATTATAAAAATTAAGTCCAAAAATAAACATAAAAATATCATTAGAGTGAGGGATGAACAATTATACGTGTTAATTTAATTATATTATATGTAATTAGTGTTTTTCAAATATTAAACCACTAGAGCTTTTCAAATATTTATTTCTGTATTTAGGTGACTTGAACCTAAATTTTAGGAATAAGGTTCAAATTGGCCTCTGAACGTAATCTAAAAATGCAATTAGGCCACTGAACACTCTAAATGTATGCAATTTCACCGTATAACAGGTTACCATGCATTTCATCAGATTACTTGCTTACGTGGACGATGAGTTGACATTTTAAAATAATTTTTAATAATAAATTATTAAAATAAAAAAATTAAAAAAATTTTAAAAACACACACACACCATAATAAAGCAAAAGTTGTTTTGTGAAAGACGTTGACTTTCCGTTGTAATAATAATAATAATAGTAATAATAATAGTAATAATAATAATAATAATAATAATAATAATAATAATAATAATATAATAATAATAATAATAATAATAATAATAAGAAGAAGAAGAAGAAGAAGAAGAAGAAGAAGAAGAAGAAGAAGAAGAAGAAGAAGAAGAAGAAGAAGAAGAAGAAGGGGTGGCCAAAGGTGTGTGTGTTTTTTTTTAAATTTAAAATAAATTTTTTAATTATTTTAATATTTTATTATTAAAAATTATTTTAAAATGTCAATTCACCGTCCACATAAGCAAGTAATATGATGAAATGGATGGTAACCTACTATCAGGTAAAATTGCATACATTTCGAGTATTTAGTGGCCTAATTGCACTTTTCTTTTTGTTCAGTGGCCTAGTTACACTTTCACGTTATGTTCAGTGGCCAATTTGAACCTTATTCCTAAATTTTATAAATAAATAAAAACATTATTGTAGAATTCATAATCAAAGAAGGCCACTGTTGGCGCAGTTTTGTTCTCCGACAGTGGAGGTTTTGTTGCGGCGCTCAATGGTCCATTACATGGCTACCTCTCACCTCTTATGGCGGAATCCATGGCCTGTAAGGAAGTCCTTTCTTGGCTGAAGAATCGCGGTGTTGTTCAAGTGGTGCTCCATACCGATTGTGCAAACCTTCAACATTTGCTCTCAACAAATCACAACGAGTTGTTCTCTTATATTGCATTTTCTATTGAAGCCTCAAAGGCTATTATGTCATCTTTTATTCATTGTTCTGTTTGTTTGGTACCTAGGACTGCTAATCTAGGTGCTCATTCTTTGGCCTCTTTGGCCTTTTATCAAACTCAGTTTCTGTTTTGGGATTCTTTCCCTCCTGACGCTATTGCGGCTTTGATTTAATATACCACTATTGTTTGGTTTTTTTTTAAAAAAAAAGGCATGCACATAATTTCAGTATCTGATGAATTAAAAAGTGAATTAATTAGTGTGTAAAAGGAAGTTAATCTAAATATATAAAAGTACAAGAATGAAGACGCTGTGCTCGATCTAGTGGCTAGTCAATTTACATAATGAATAAAAGAATTTGTAAAGAATGATGAAATGAGAAGCCAAGCCAAAACTAAGCGTTGAATCATCGTCGTCCATCTTGAGAATCCTCAGGAAATGTTAAATTTTCATCAAGAAAATTTGGCCAATGGAATTAGCATCACACTGACGTCATCAATGGATCCTCGGGAAACAGAAAGATCAATGAGTTTCTTGCAGCCCGACAAGAGTTGAGACTTATCGACGCAGAAAGCTCGGGCAACATCCACTGCTTCCTGTGTACTGACCTGTAAACGTAAACAACAAATCAATAAACATAACGTTGAATGCTTTGTTTAAAGTAAGAGATAGATGAGGGTCCTGTTTGGTAAATAATTGTTGGCTGATTGGGTTGGTTATTTGGGTTAGAAGGTATGATTTGTTGATAATATTAGTTAATTCTAGAAAGTTGTTTAATAAATTAGCTGATAGTTTTTTGGTATAATTTTTTTTCTCAAAAAGCTAATTGAAAAGGCTGCTTTGAGTAGCATTTTGAATTTTAGCATTTTGAAGGTACAAAAAGTTTATTAATCAAACAACTAATAGTGGTTACATAAGCCAAAATTGACTGATAGGCTGATTATTTACCAAACAGGGCCGAGATGAAATACTAAAATTACCTTATCCCATAAGCCATCAGATGCAAGGATCAAGAAGTCCAGTTGAGAATCAAGGGTGAGGATCCTTGTTTCTGGTTCCGCGGTTATCCATTGTTTAAGAGACCGGTCTCCGATTCCTCTGGAGACTGCCAGAGATCCTTGGATTCTCCAAACTCCACTGCGACCACAGTCTACATAACCACCCTACATACACCAAATTAAAAGGCAAGGCTCATCACCCACTGCATTCTGCGCTACAATCTATAATATAATAATAAATAAACAAATTAATTATTACCAATGCCTCAATTCGATCCTTTTCATCGGGCCTTGAAGGGCGATGATCAGAAGTGAGTGGCTCCGCAACTCCGCCTCTGCTCAACACAGCCCGACAATCTCCGGCATTGGATACCACTAGGTTGCCGTTCCTCATCAACGCTGTAACACAGCAACATCCACCTCGTAAATCTTGTTCCACAAATTCACTATCTGTTTTCAGGTAACCATGCTTCACCGCCTCCTTAATTTCCTCCTCGTTCTCGCTCTTTTCTATCTCATCCAATATGTTCTTACTCAACTTTTCTGCTGCATACTCCGCAGCTTTTGCTCCTCCGTGCCCATCAAACACACCAAAAATACCCTGAAATAACACCACCTCCATCTAGTTAAACTTCAATTCAAGATGTCATTGTTATTCCGATCCGCAATTAACAGTTTCAATATTTCTCCACATAACAAGTATATATATATAAACATAACAAGTATATATATATAAACATCACGGTTGTAAAAATCACCAGGCCTAGGCCTAGGCGCTCCTAGACCGAGGCGAATTGCTTCCTAGGCGTCTGCTTAGGAAGCCGCCTAGCGCTTAACTCGGCCGACTGGGCCAAGTTGGCGGCCGACTAGGCCAAATTTGGCCGAGTTAACTCGTCCAACTCGCCGAATTAACTCGAGCTAGTCTGGTTAATTTTATTATTATATTTATATATATTTAAATTTATTTATTTATATAAGTAAGAGAAGTAAGAGATATATATATATATATATAATATAATATAATACATACACTTACACACATGAATTAATTTTTTATTTTTATAATTAGCCGCCTAGAACCACCTAGGTACTGACAACGGCTTAGGCATTAGGCGCTTATCTACCCGACTAGCGCCTAGTGCCTATTGCAACCATGATAAACATTGATCAGATTTAACAAAAATATATATATGTACCTGTTTAGGATCTCCATGAAGGTTGAGCAGAGCCGAGTAGCGATCTTCCATAGCCCCGCCTCTCCTGCCACGCTTACAACACACCGAGTAGCCATCTCCCTCAAACTCCACCAGATCTTCCATAACAGATGATGGGGTAGCCGGCCCGAAGCTCATCGGAACAATTGGAATATTCAACCTCGCCGGCCGCTTGCGCTTCAAATCCGTGGGCGAAGTGGAGGACGAAGACGAAGGCGAACAATCAGAACAAGTTTGGATTAGTCCACTGGGCGGCGGCTTCGAGAGGCGGTGAACGCGTAACGGCGACAACGGAGAAGAAGAAGAAGAAGATGCGGCGGCGGCTGAGGAAGGGGAGAGAGTTCGGGTTAGGGTTAGGGCCTCCGCCGCCGCGGCTTTGCAGAGGAGAGACGAGGAAACGGAAAGTCTCGACGGAGAAGAAGAAAAGACGGGTGAACTGATCGCAACGGTACAAGACATCTCTCTAACGTTCGAATTTCAGATAAGAGATCAATTTAGGTTTGTTTTTGGATGATTTATTGGGGAAGGAGAAAAAGGGGAGCTATTTATAGGAAGAAAAGAAGGGGTAATTTTCTCGGTGGAGTCAAAGTGGGCCATACGCCACGTTCCGCCCTGCCCCGTGTTTTGTCAGCTACATCTTTCCCTGCATTTTACATCAAATTTGGTCACTGCATTGTCTATACTACCCCCATGGCCATGACCCCATGTTTGGGTTACATATTATATTATATTTTTTTTATGACTAAACTGGAATCCTGCGTCATGAATTATATCGGATTATTCATGCGATATCCTGATTTTTTAGAACATACATTTTGATCAACTTATCATTAATTTATTTTCGTCAAGCATTTTTAACCGGTTTCTTACAAGTTACAGGTAATAATATGTTGATGTGGATATTTTTTTTATACAGATTGTGGCACTACAAAGACTCCTCTCTGGGGCAGCAGCCTAGTCGGACCCAAGGCTCACCGCCGTTTCCCTTCTGCCATTACAGTAAATCTTCTCATTTCTCGACTCCTGTTTAACTGATTCTCGTTTCGGGTTCTGTGAATGCAATATCGAATGGGCTTGTCATCCACCAAAACCTAGAAATAAAAACAATGTCGTTAAATTCATTAAATAATAATAATAATAATAATAATAATAATAATAATAATAATAATAATAATAATAAGCATGGCTTCACTAATCACAATAATTAGTTCTCTCTCTCAACCCTGTTTCCAATGCCATTGATGTACACATTTGTTTGAACCAGATAGGGTTCATCGGAAGTATTGCCTAGGAACTCAAATTCATAAGCAAGCAAATGCATACAAGAAACTCCAAAATGCTCTAATAAAATACATACAGAAAAGTCAAAGATTTTGTGGTCTAGTAACACCTGGTGTCCCGGTTTACACTCTCACATGTATGGAAGTAGGTTTAAGTCTCAGTGGAGACAATTGTTCACTCTCTGTGTTTCAATAGGTTGAGAAAGTAGTTATGAACAAATACTACATTGTAACAGTCAGTAGTATTAAAAAAAAAAAGGATACAGTCAGTAGTATTAAAAAAAAAAAAAGGATACATACAGAAATTCGCTAATTGAACTCACTTCATTAACAATTAACAATAATTATTGTGTTAATATAACTATCTTTTTTTTAAGACAACTATGACGATCTCCTATTCTTTTCTAGATTGCTGGACAGGCATTCACAATTGTTCAACATGGATAATGGTTACCGATCATCGACGACAACAAATGGTTATATTTTAAAATAGAGCAAATATCAATTTTGATTCCACGAGTATTAATAAAACGACAATTTTAGTCCACATATTTAATTTCTATTAATTTTCATCCACGACTATTGTTTTAGTATCAATTTTCATCCATAACTATTGTTTTAGTACCAAAATTCATCACGTCGATCACCCTTTCATTTAAGACATGTTGAATTATGAAATTATTAAGGGTATTTTCATCCATTTCAAATTATGATCCCAATTTGTGCATTAGAAAGGGGATTTAAGCCCTAAGGTCAATCTCAATTCGCAATTTCCCTCCTCAAATTAAGGTAGGATGGGGAGGAAACTGCGAATTGGATCGATCTTAGGGCTTAAATCTCTTTATTCATGCTCAAATTGAGATTTTCAGTTGAAAAATGACAAAAATACTCTTAAAATTTTTAGATTTTGACATGTTTTAAACCAATGGGTGACATGCATGATGAATTTTGGCACCAAAATAATAGTCGTGGATGAAAATTGGTATTAAAACAATAGTCATTGATGAAAATTAGTAGGAATTAAATATGTGGACCAAAACTGTCATTTTGGTAATATTCGTGGGACCGAAATTGGTATTTGCTCATTTAAAACATTCAAAAGAAATATTGTACAATTGAAATCCATTGAAGTAGTAAAATTTACGTGTGATGAATTAACTGTAATATATGGAGTACTAAGTAACATTATGGCTTAATTTTCTTATTTTGTTGGTCTAGAATATCTCATTAAAAAATTTTATATTAGTAAACTCGATCCTGTTACATGTAGTATCTGTCCATATACTTTGCCCACACTGAGGCTCAAACTCATGACCTCCCACTTGGGAGAATCACTTCATGCCGCTTGACCACGAGGCCTTTGGCATATTCGCTTCACTTCAAATATAAACTTAACTAATATATTTTAAACAAATGCGTGATTATAGGAAATATGGAATATAGTGCATTAGAAATTGATAGAGCAAGAAAACGTGTGAGACTAGAATCAAATTGATTAAGAAAGAAATATCCTACTTAATGATGAGTTGTATTATCACTAAAAATAAATAATTATTGATTATTTTCATATAGTATGTGTCTATGTGAGTTGTTTTCAAATTTGGACTTATTGGTACGACTGGAATTTTTTTTATTCATTACTGTTGTCTTAGCTTGTTGTCTCATTTCATATAACTTATTCACTATTAATTTATCTAATTAATTATTCTTTTATTATTGTTATTATTATCAATGTAACAACTTTTTTTAATAATTTTCAAAATTTTCATTTTTTATATTTATTAGAATTTTTATTATAGGGATATCATTTAACTAATATAAAACTAAATATTACAATCAAATTAAATGATAAATAACTTTAAAACAAATCTCATTATGCATGCGAATGATGCGACTATACAATTAAGTATGTCATATAAAATTGGACGAAGAAATAATATTATACATTTGTACATATTCATTATTTATATTCTCTATGGGCATGTTTGGTTGGCAGGAAGTGCACTTCCATGGAAAGTAAGTTCCTCAAAACCATAGAAATGGCTTATTTCCATTGTTTGGTTGATTGGAACTTATATTCCAATGGAAAGTAGGTTCCTCATTTCACAAGAAAAGAAAATCGGAGGTATACCCTCGGATTTGGTTTTCCATTGCTGTTGGGAACAAAAATTGGCCTGGTAAGACCATTTTGCCCTTCTATTTTCTTCATCCTTCTCCCGTTTCTTCTTCTTCCCTGCCAAATTGCAAGTTGGGAACACCAGCCTCGCTAGTTGCTGTCGGCCGCCTCTGCCTCACCGCCTTTTCCCTCGCTGGTCGCCGCCTCTGCCCTCACTGGTCGCTGCCTCACTCTGCGACTCTGCCTCGCCGCGAGTCCGCACCTTCGCCTCCCGCTTCCACCACTGCCCTCTGGTCTCTGGCTCTGATCTACTGACTGCTTCAATGACTGAACAAACCTAAACCTAAACCTACTGTAATTTGTATTATCAGTTCATGGGTTAGGTTAATAATAATAATAATAATAATAAGGGCATATAAGTCTTTATACACATTATTCCTTATCATTCTAAATCCAACCAAACCAACAGAATTTACTTTCCCAGCAACTTCTTTCCCACCAACCAAACAACAGAATTTATTTTCCTTGTAACTACTTTTCCACGGAATTTCAATTCCACTTCTCTTCTAATATTTTCCGCAAACCAAACGAGCCCTATGAGTTATCTTTTTACTCAGTTTTTCCTTAAAATTTTTCTTCATACCTAAGTTTGGAATTTGGATGTCCCATAAACATAAATTTCACAAAATTGATTATTCATTACCCAAAGCAGCCTTTAAACATTTTTTTTGAATTTATAATAAGAAAAAAATTACACTACATTTATTACAAAAATAAAAATAAAAATATAGTAATTACAATATACAAGAAAAACTAAATTTTCTTATGAAAAAAATTCATTGATAAATTACTGAAATTTGTAGATATTTAGTTTACCAACAAATTTTTGTAGGTAAAACACTAAAATCCGTAAGTATTTTAAATTGTAGCTATTTAATCCGTTACTGAAATTATTGATATTTTACTATTTTTTTTTTAATGTTAGTCAATATATTAAATATAATTTCATAAATTTATGGGTCTAACTAAATATGACTATATATACATGGAAGTGTGGGGTAAAAGAATCGAGCATATACACAAAAAGAAAAGGATGATACTTGTGTGAGCCTGTTTCACAAATTTTTATTCGTGATACTGATTGGGTCGGGTCAATATTCAAATATAATACTTATAACAACAAATATAATACTAATTAGGAAGAGTTATAATACATGTACTCCAAAATTCTCCTCCCTCACTTTTACTCCATGATGTGACAAATAATGATAAGATATTTTTTTTATGTGGGTCCTAAGAAAAATGTCTACATCAAGGCTTTGTGAGAGGGAGTAAGAAATGAGAGTTCAAGTAATATTTTTCAATTAGGAATAAAGCGTTTGTTATTTATAAGAGAAAATGTAATACTTTTTAAGTATTATTTTTTATTTTGAACTGAGTCGTCTCACGAACAAAAAATGTTCGTAAGGCAATTTGACACAAATTTTTGTCAAAAAGAAAAAGGAAAAGAGTGTGGGTCGGGTAACGTAGCAATGAAAACGTATGGGAACACGTATTTTGTTAAATTCATTAATAATTAATGATAATGAAAAGGGAGCACAAGTACAACAACGTGATGAATCGGATATGTATTGACTGGAGAGAGTGTTTCATTAAATAGTTGTCGCCTATCGGCTTTCCTTTTATCTTAGCTAAGAAGCTTGCGAGTGCGAGTGCGCGTGCGCGTACCCAAGGCGCAACTGGAAGCCGTTGCTCCTCCGTGTTCGTTCTAATTCATATAAATGCGGAGGAGTACACGGGAAATCCCCCCCCCCCCCCCCTCCAGCCCGGCAGTCCATACTCACACATCTTACTATCTTACGCTGTCATTATCTCTGCAAATTTAGTATTGGCAATATGACATGGCAAGAGAGAGAAAATTTTTTTTATTTTATTTTAAGCTGATGAGTGTTGACAAGGGAGAGAGAATTGACTAAATTAACAATAGGAGAGAGAATTTGCTAATTTGTTATGATGGACCTCTTGTGCTGCTAACCCACCTTTTGTTTCCTTTTTCATTTTGATTATTTCTGTTAATATTATTTTAGTATTATGTTTATAATATAATAGGAAAGCGAGACTCATTTTTTAGAGTGAGAGAGATTTGCAGGGATGTAAAATAAAAATGTATAATTTACAAATTTGATGATGTGGAAGTGAGACCCATTTTAAAAAATGTGAGGGATTTGCAGGGATAAGGATAGCCTTAGGATCAGAATACCACATTAAGAATTTGCAATTATATTGCTATAATTATTATTTAAAAATTTATATACATATTATTGTTAAAATTTAATTTATTGGTGAAAAGTATTTAAAATTTTATGTTTTGTAACAGTTATATTTAAATTTTAAATGTTATTAATTTAATGACAAATGTTTGTGTACGCCAACATCCTTGATTGGGATGAAACTCTAACCTGTGACGATCTTCCATCTAAAATGGTAATAGTGATGCATCAAACTGCAAGGTATTTAGGGTGTGTTTGGTTCGCACATGGGAATCAGAATCAGAATGGGTATCAAATACTTGGTAATAGTAATGAGTTTTGATGAAAGTATTTTACATTTTTGGTAGTAGGGAGGAATGAGAATGATTATCAATATTGCTATTTGGTTATGTGTGATCCATTGATCCTATAATGGGAATAAAGATTTTTAAAATACAAGAACAAAAAATCAAGACAATTGGTTCTAAGGCTAAACCCTAATGCTGCCTCCCTTTTCTCTCTAAAACAAAAAGCTTTTCTCTGCTGCTCAACTTTGGCTTCCACCGCCGGCCTCCGGCCGAAGCTCTAATGGAGCTTTGAGCCGGCGGTTTTGGTCACCTTCTACGTTTACTCTCGTTCTTCTTCCGTCCTGACCACCGTTGCAGCTCCGTCCGCCTCCGACCATCGCCACAGATCTTCTTCTTCTGTTTTCTTTCCTTTTGAATAAAATAATAGTAGGCAGATATTGGGGTTTGTGTTGGTAGTCTTGAACTCCCAACCCTACTTTGGCTTTACCACTTTTTATTTTCTCTATTATTGTGTTTTCTCTCATTACTTTCATGGGCTTTTTCCTCTCGTTACTTTCACGAGCTTTTCATTATCATTAGCATAAATCGTTTAGTTTTGTTTCGGCAAGTGTTGATCTTATCATGGGCGAGCAAAAAAGAATGATGATGAAGACCCAGATCTTTGATTAAGCTTTAAACTCCTTGAAGGAACATAGCTTCCTGGTTATGAAACAGTCTGCGATTCAAGTTGTCTATAGCATAGTTAGAAAAGTTATGTTTCTATGTCTGACTGTAAGGAATGATTTACAATTTCATTGACCGTTGATGTAAACGTTTTATGTTATGAATTAATGGAATAGTTAAGGTTACCTTCAAAAAAAATCAAGACAATTGGTTCTAATATAAAGACATCCAAAGCACTAATATGAACAAAAAAATAAAAACAAAAATCTAAATAGTTGGGAAAGTGGCTGAGGAAGAATAATAGAATGAAACTGTTATTTTATTAGGGAATGAGTTTTTCAATTAAGGGGTTAATCAAAACCCATAATAGTGTTCTAAAAACATGTCAACCAAATAATAACAATGACTTTGATACTCATTCCTGATAGCTAAACATGTCAACCAAACACACCCTTAGTCCATTGCCTATCTTTTCTATTACCCGAACATAATATACTTACTTGCACTTATGGATAATCATTATTCATACTATTTGAATTAAAAATAGAAATGGTATATTGATTTTCAGTTTTTGGATAAATCTAATAGGTTATTGATTTAGATATTATGTTTTATTCATATATAAATTCGATTATGATATCAAATATTAAACTTTCACATATACTAGACATGCAACACTATATATATCAAATGAAAAATTGATATTCGTAAACATGTTTTCTATTTTGAAAATAGAAAACCGGCAATGGAAGACTGAAACTTTGAGATAGATAAATGCACCATTTATATCTAAATATTGTAAATCAAATTTAAATATGAAATAAGTATTGAACTTTTTCTCAAAAAAAAAAAAGAGTATTGAACTTCATATAATTTACCCTCAATCTATTTTTTAAGATTTCCACACGTTCTACAAACAAGTCAAAATTGAATCCATTTGCATTCATTTGTAATGTAAAGTAAGTGTGCCTGTGGGGTTAGCCCAAGTGGTCCTAGATTAGAGTTTGGGTCCTTGAGCTCTCCAAGTTGACAGAAGTGTGGAGCTGTTGTTATGTTATGAACTCGGGTCCACCTTGAGATATCCTTGCAAGGTAGATCCAAGTCCATGTTCACAATTTTAGAACTCATGTTCACAAGTTTTGAATTCTATATTTATAATTTTTGAACTATATTCACAATTACAGAACTCTATGTTAACAATTTCATAATATTATATTCAATAGTATAACACAATTTTTGAATCTATATAACAAAATTGTGAATATTGAATAATGTAATTTTGTATATTGAGATTTAAAATTGTAAATATAAAGTTTTAAAGTTGTGAACGTAGAATTTTTAAATTGTGAACATAGATCTGAATCCACCTTATAAGGTAAACCAGGTCCATAGCATAATTTGCCAGTGTCGAGATGGATTCTGCAGAAAGAGAAAAAAAAAAAACCATTTTAACATGTTAGGGCTTAAAAGATCAGCCCAAATTGCCAATGTAATTTATGCTGTATGGTCTTCTATCCGCCTTATCTATAATGTATGGAAACAAGGCCCATTATAATTTGGACCATTATCGTGTATTCCAATCATTATTGCATGGACCATGGTTTGTGTGGACCAAAAATAAAAAATATATTATTTTTGTATTGAAAGTACATTATTTTTATACTGTAGGTATATTATTTTTGTACTGAAGGCACATTATTTGATATATACTGTCAAATAATGTAGCTACAATACAAAAATAATGTACTTTCAGTATAAAAATGATGTACTTTTTATTTTTGGTCCACACAGTTACGTGGATCATGGTCCATGCAATAATTTGCCCGTGTATTCGTATTTATCCATTAATTTTTTTTAATGAAAACTTACTTCATTTTACTTTTTTTTTTTCTTAATGTTATATATTATTCACCCCAGTTTAACGAAAACTTTAACTAGCAAAATAATTTTTTTTGATAATCATAAGTTGGTTGTGCGTTACTTTCTTATTTATTAAATTCTTGAAAAATAATTGCAAGTGATGATTTTATTGGACTAGTCACACCATAGATGTGTTACAAGCAAGCTACGGACATAATTGAAGAAAATGAATAGAGGACTTCGGCTGATAAAAAAACCTTTAGTTCGTAAAGGGCAAGAATATAGGCCCAAGGAGGCTCTTGCCAAAGGGCAAATTATTCTTTAAACCATGGCCCACATAGTTGTGTGAACCATAAATCTAATATACATTTTTAATATACTAATGTATTAAATGTATGTACATTATAAAAAATCATATAATTTCAAATAATGTATTTTTTATATAAATAATGTATTTTTAGTATAAAATGTACTTTTTATTTATGATTCACACAAATGTGTGTACCGTGATCTATGGAATAATGATCGCAAACAAAGCGCTAAGGTCACTATTCACTAGTAGCTTGCAGGCAATTACAAGTTTGATTTTGTACTTGGATTCTTGTAATGTAATTGTCTAAAAAGAACCTGATGTTGTAATGTAAGGCCACTATCCTCTAGGCTTTAAACATCAGCTACTTTTTATTATTTAAAAAAAAAAAAAAACAACAACAACAACGAAGGAGAAGCTGATGTTTAAAGCCTAGAGGAGCTTGCTATTTATATGTGAGGGAAGCTGTTGGACCTACTAAAGTTCTCTAAAAATTAACTCTCAAATTTTCATACCACTCACTCGTCCTGCACCGTCCACTTATAATAAATAACTTGGCGGTTAGACACATGCCCTAAATGAAGTAGGGTGAGCCAACGCAACCCACCTACCTCATCTCCCAACTGCTCAAGGGGGCGTGAACCTTATTCAAGTGAGCTACAATCCACCGTATTTCAACCACATTCCACTCTGGCCTCAAAATATTTGCATGCCAACCCTAGTTTCTAGCCCACATCTCACCTTTGACCACATCCTCTTATCTCTCAAGGCCACTACATAGCCATCCTCTTGGTCCCCATACCCCATGAATGGGGAATATGTTTGCAAAGTATAAATTTGTTGCAAAAATTAATTAAAATGTTTGGTGTTACGTTGAAAACATAACAATTAAATTACTTGAAAAGTTATTTCAAACATTTGATTTATTTAAACTTTTATAGATATTTAAAAAAAATTGTAATATACCCTTACTACATATAAACATAAAAATATCATATCCAAACACAAATATAACATCTTGCCACTAACTTAGATGTATGACATGCCAAGTGCACATAACACAACTAATAATTACGAATTTAATAGAAAACCTATAAATTAATAAACCATAAAAAAAAAAATACAAGTTTGCAACAAGAATACCCAACATGAAAAATAGTGCATATGCAAAAAGATCATTATGTCATCGAACAAATTACGTACCCAAAAATTAAGATCAAGTTAAAAATATAATACAACAAGCATTGAAGGAGAGACAAATATGAAATATTCATAAATTTTTTTTAATCTGAGGCCAAAATGATAAATATGTAATTGAATAAATTTTATACTTTCTCAACTACTCACCAAAAAGAATCATACCTCCCTTAGGCCAGATTTATTTTTATTGAGTATAAGGAATTCAATTTCTAGTTGATTCGAACTTTCCCAAGTCAAAACTTTACCAAAAATGGAATACTTAATTTTCTCATATTTTAAATACCAAAAAAATGTTCAAACTTTCTTAACTACTAAACGCTCTATGAGTGTATTCAAACACGCCAAAATTTAATAAAACTACTTATAATAATACATATACCTAAACAAATTAACAATATATTTTGAGAGACCTACTTGACTTTTTGCCAAAAAAAATAAGAATAAGGAAATAGGTGATATTTCTATCACTAGTACAGAACTGTACATCCGCTACTATTGTAAATGACGTTTCGAAACTGTTGTACAACGGTAGCAGATGACAGGGTCGCTGAATGTCGTTGATTTTCCCCCACCGTTGTGTAACGATGTAAAAAAGTCTAGTCATCCACGACCGTTCTTCACTTGAAAGGTCGCAGATTAATTTTTTTTTAATATTAGGTCATCCGCTACCGTTCCTTGTTAGGAACAGTATATATATATATATATATATATATATATATATATATATATATATATATATATATATATATATAATTTTATATATATAAATATATATATATATTTATTTATTTATCATCAAAACACAATACTATTGTTAATAAAAAGATTTTATCAAAAGAAGCATTCATAAAGATTTGTGAAACTCCCTAGTTGTTATAAGCTTCATAACAATAAGATATTCTACTTATAGTTCAAAAGATAGTTCAGTCTAAGTGATTCAAGTCCAGCTGTATTGAGTATAGGTCGAGTGTGTACTAGTTAGTCAATAGTTCAGCATATGGTTCAGAAGACTCGAAGACCAGAAGACTTGAAGACATGAAGACTTAACATTGAACGAAGGCTTACACCAGTCCAGTCAAGATAGTTCAAAGACGGTTATTCAGTTACAACTGAATCAAGATTACAACAGCTATAAATATAAAGATCATCTACATGAAGTGCTTGTTGATATTACAGAGATTCATTTACAAAGCATTACTATGATTAAGCTGAAAAGATATCTTGACAAAGCTTACATTTGATTCAATATCAAAACTCTCATTGCAAGAAGAAGGGCATGAACTCACTCTAGTCAAGCACGTCTTGCAGCTGTTGAGAGTGAGCCCCAACACAAGGAGATCAGGAGGTCGCATACTTGACAACTTTGCAAGGCTTAACTCAAAGGATGAAGTTTTGATGAAGATCCAAGAGTTCTACGTGTGAATTCGATTGTATTGTTGGTACACTTCTTTAACATTGATTCAATGAAGAGTTGGGCAACCAGAGTGAAGCCCCCAGACGTAGGAACGTTGTTTTTGAACTGGGTTACCAAATTACCTATGTCATTAATGTCTCTTATGCTTTATACATTTCTGGCAATTAGGTTGTGAACTACAAACTGAACCGGCTAGATCATAGTTCTTAGGCTTACACGGATGATTAAATCGTTAGTGTGATTTATTCTAATTTAACAATTAATTTCAAACATCAAGATCACGACTATATACGCTAAGTAAGTGGCTTAGGCGTTCATTTCACTTGGTATCAGAGCAGGTCACAAGACCTTCTCTTGATTAATCGATCTTGCGTGCATAACCCTATTTTTGAATCTCTGCTTTAGTGCATATTACTATTTGCTAAATCTGTTTCTTGGAGTTCTTTTTGTCTCAAGATAATGAAAGGTCAAGCACGTCCGCCTCAGTGATCAGAACAAATTATGGCTACTAGAAAACCAGGAAAAGAATTTATCTACAAAGCTTAAGGGGTAAATGTTTGGAAATCTGTCACCCATGGATGGACTCACCTACTAGAACTCAAGAAGATAAAACTATGATTGTTGCACCGGTTGAACAATGGACAACAGTCGAAATCACAAACAACGACAACAATAACAAGGCATTGAATACCATTACTGGAACTCTTGATGAAGGCCAATTTGGTTTAATTGCTGGGTGTAGCTTAGCAAAGGACTCTTGGGAAATATTTGAGAAACTTTATGAAGGTGACTCTTCAGTTAAACAAACCAAAATGCAACAAGTTCACACTAGATTTGAAGAATTACGCGTGAAAGATGAGGACACAATTGTTGAATTCAACGCAAGAGTACATGAATTGAAGAATGAAGCCGATGTACTAGGTGAACCATTCTCTTCTGACAAATCAGTTAGGAAAATATTGCGGTTCTCTCCCTGTACGCATTAGGATGAAAGTGACTGCCATTCAAGAGAGTGTTGGATGGGAGAAGAAGTCCGTCGCCGAATTGATGAGCAATCTGAGGACTTATGAGATGGACATACTATCTCAAGGAAGCATCAACAAAAAGGATAAAAATGTTGCATTCTTCGCAGGAGGTGGTGAATCAGAAGAGGAAAATGAAGATCTTGATGATGAAGCGATCGTAGTGATTACTATGAATTTCTCCAAGATCTTTAAGCAGATTAATCGTAGAAACAGAGGTGATAAGTCTCAGACGAATCGATCAAATAACACCTCTACATCGACCTCAAGATCCGCTGGAAAGACGACGAATCCTAACCCTTCAATAAATTCGGGTCAAACTGGAAATCAATCTCGAACAAATCAATGGCAACCGTCTGAATATAAGAATAGAACAAAGGTATACAGTGTCGAGAATGCGAATGATTTGATCATATCCAGGCCGAATGTGCAACCTATCTCAAACGAAAAAATTCATGAAGGCTTCAACCTGGAGAGATGAAGAATGCACTAAGGAAACTAAAGAAAATGATGAGGAAATCTCTAGAAACTTTGTAGCATTCACAGTTGCACTTACTAAACCACATCCTGACCTAGATAATGATTCCGATCATGATGATGTAGACAAGCTGGCCTATGAGGATCTCGGAAAATCTTATGTTCAACTGTACAAGAAATGAGATATTCTATTAAAATCACGTAGCACAGCTACTGCCAAGAACAAAGTACTTGAGAAGAACGTTGAAATTCTAAGGAAACAAGTGGCTGAATAATTCTCAATTAACTACTTTCGTTCCAGCTAATG
Organism: Ipomoea trifida; assembly: GCA_003576665.1. Classification (NCBI taxonomy): domain Eukaryota; kingdom Viridiplantae; phylum Streptophyta; class Magnoliopsida; order Solanales; family Convolvulaceae; genus Ipomoea; species Ipomoea trifida. The sequence continues at coordinate 14,819,509 of CP025650.1, forward strand.
TAGGGGTCGAATCAAGAAATCAATATAGAAGAGTAACTCTAAGGAAATATACACCTACCTGCCACTACTGTCATGTGAAATGACATACTAGACCTGAATGTTATAGGTTTTATCGAGATCAAAGGCTTTAAAAATTCCAAAAGAAATGGATTGCTCCAGTAGGAATGCAGATGTGGGTAAGAAAATTTGACATAATATACTATTTTGTCCAACAAGGGAAAGATCGGGGAAGATGGTACTTTGATAGAGGATGTTCTCGTCATATGACCGGAAACAAAAAACACTTGAGATATATCACTCCCTATACCGGATAAGTGACTTTTGGTGATGGCATAAAAGGGTGAAATAAAGGTATTGGAATTTTGAATGTGGTCGGTTTACCTCTCATGAATAAAGTTCTGCTAGTACCCGGTCTAAAGGCAAACCTGATTAGCATTAGCCAATTGTGTGATCAAAAGCTCAATGTGGGATTCACAAAGGACAAGTGTATAGTAAAAGATTTGCAAGATGAAATGATCATGAAAGTGCCGATAACTGCTACATTCTGTCCACTAATCTGTTGTGTTGTAGGTCCTTCATTGATGATACAGAACTGTGGCATCAACGACTTGGTCATATGAATTACCAAGACATGAATAAACTAATCAACAATGATTGTGTAAGAGGTGTTCCAAAGTTCAAGATAAAAAGTCCTAGTGTGTGGACCCTGTCAACTTGATAAACAGACTCGTGCACCTCATAAATCATAGAGCCACATTGGGACTTCTTCCTGCCTGGAACTTCTTCATATGGATCTTATTGGGCCAACGCAAGTAGAGAGTATTAGTGGTAAGTGCTACATCTTTGTCTGCATAGATGATTACTCGAGGTTCTGTTGGGTAATGTTCTTAAGAAACAAATCAAAAACATTTAAGGAGTTCAAGAAACTATGTCTCAAACTACAAAAGGAAAAAGGATACTCACATTGTAAATATAGTTAAAATAAGGTCCGATCATGGCAGAGAATTTGAAAATCAAGATTTCTCCTCATTTTGTGCTGAAAATGGGATTGGACATGAATTCTTAGCCCTAAAGACACCTCAGCAGAATGGTGTGGTTGAACGAAAGAATTGAACCATTCATGAAATGGCTAGGGTATTGATTAATAGTAAGAATTTGTCTCAATCTTTCTGGGTGGAAGCTGTGCGCACAACCTGTCACATCATAAATCGAGTATTTCTTAGACAAGGAATGTCTTAGACACCCTACGAACTATGGAGAGGAAGGAAACCAAATCTGAAGTATTTCCACATCTTTGGAAGTAAATGCTACATCCTGAATAACCGAGAAAAAGTTAGAAAATTCGAACCAAAAAGTGATGAAGGTATCTTTCTGAAATACTCCCCTAACAGCAAAGCATATCGAGTATACAATAAGCGAATCAAGACTGTTCAAGAATCTATAAATGTAATTATTGATGATCAACCTCAAGAATTAGTCTATGAACCACTGACTGAACAAGTTCAGATGAATTACAAGAAAGATGAAGTGGTTAAAGTGAAGAAGTCTAATCAAAAGGCTGAACTAGAATCTGAAACAAACAAGTCTGAACTAGAATTTGAACCAGAGATAACGAGTGGCTCAGAATCCACTCAACAACCAAAATAAGTACCTGCTCATGTTGAGAAAAATCACCCTGCAGTAAACATACTAGGAACACCTACGGCAGGAGTCAAAACTAGAGATATGTTGAAAAATAATCTTGTTGAATTATCTGGATATTCGTGCTATACTTCCAAGATAGAACCAAAGAACTACAAGGAAGCACTATAAGACGATAATTGGATCCGCGCTATGCAAGATGAACTAGCATAGTTTAAAAGAAATGATGTGTGGGATCTTGTACCGTGTCCTCCTAATGCCAACATAGTAGGTACAAAATGGATATTTCGCAACAAGACCGATGAACATGGAAATGTCGTAAGAAATAAGGCAAGGCTGGTGGCATAAGGGTACTCTTAGATTGAAGGAATAGACTATGACGAGACCTTTGCCCCAGTAGTAAGACTGGAATTCATCAGAGTTTTATTAGCAGTATCTTGTATACTAAACTTCCAACTGCAACAGATGGATGTCAAAACTAATTTTTTGAACGAGCTACCGAACGAAGAAATTTTTGTTGCTCAACCAAAAGGTTTTGAAGATCCTCATTTTCCGCACCATGTATACAAGCTAAAGAAAGCCTTCTATGGACTAAAACAAGCTCCACGTGCATGGTAAGAACGACTTACTCAGTACCTTCTAAAAAATGGCTACCAGAGACGGGAGCAGACAAGACTCTGTTGTAAAAACATCACCAAATCACATAACAGTAGCTCAAGTCTATGTGTATGACATAGTATTTAGATCTACGTCCCGAACTAGTGCAAAGCAATTTGTCACAGTCATGGAAAAAGAATTCGAGATGAGTATGATTGGTGAACTAACTTGCCTTCTGGGATTACAAGTAAAGTAGATGGAAACTAGACTATTTCTCTCCCAAACCAAGTGTGCTCACAATTTGGTGAAAAGATTTGGGTTAGAGGGATCGAAGGAAGCAAAAACACCACTATCTACTACAGTAAAGCTTTCCAAAGACACTACTTCAAAACAAGTAGATGGCAAACTATATCGAAGTATGATTGGAAGTCTTCTTTATCTAACCGCGAGTAGACCAGATATAATGTTCAGTGTGGGGTTGTGTGCAAGATTTCAAGCTGATCAAAGAGAAACGCACTTGAATGTTGTGAAAAGAATTATCAAATATGTCAAAGGCGCAATGAACCATGGGTTGTGGTATTCACGTGAAATAGGGTCTGAACTACTGGGTACAGTGGTGCTGATTGGGCCGAAAATGTTGAAGATAGAAAAAGTACTTCTAGAGGTTGTTTCTTTGTGGGGAAAAACTTGGTCTCATGGTTCAGCAAGAAACAAAATTCAATTTCGCTATCAACTGTTGAAGCCAAATACATTGCAACTAGGAGTTGTTACACTCAACTACTATGGATGAAACAAATGTTAAACGACTACGGTATCAAGTTCAGAAGTGTCGATCTTCACTGTGATAATACAAGTGTGATCAACATTGCAATAAAACCTGTACAACCCTCCCGAACTAAACATATTGACATACGTCATCAGTTCATTAGAGAACTTGTAGAGGATGGAAAAATTGTGCTACACTATATTCCAACTAACAAGCAATTGGCGGATATATTCACAAAGCCGCTGGACACAGTCAGGTTCAACCTACTAAAATCCGAACTTGGTATGTGTACCATATCACAGAACTAGTTCGGAATATGGTACACTGGCTGTTCGAATTTTTCAGTTATATTTTAGGTTCTCGTAATTTTCTCTTTTTAAATATGTGATAAATGCTGTAATTTATGAAGTTTATCCTTTAAGCTAAAATGATTAAGCTAGAATATGGTACACTGGCTGTTTGAATTTTTCCCAAATTACTTACGAAGAAACGACATATGCATTCGAACAAAGGAGACACAGTGCGAACTCGATCAAGTCCTCCTAAGCAGCGAACCACATCATCTCCATAGAAAGCTAGGAGGACCCAGTCAACGAAGTAGAGAAGAAGCACTCCTCGACGAACACAGTTGTTGCCATAGTGATAAATAATGAAGGTAAAGCCATATGTGTGTGTGTGTGTGTGTGTGTGTATTTCGGAATGTGAATTCAATTATGTAATTTAATGCAAATGGGGTACCCACATGACTATTGGAGTTATATATGTTCTGAGAAAGTACAAGGGACCATGTTTGTTGTTTAAACTTTTAGCAGGTGGGTGGGGACCATGTGTTATTGGTGTGTGTTTAACTTTAGTAGGTGGGTGGGTGGGTGGGAAAATGTTATTTGTATAACTTTATTCCTGGATACATGTGCTTGACTGTGCTTTGTGTAGTGAAAATATGATTTGTTAGGTCGGTGTGCTTTAACTCTTTTTCTGTGTTTTAATTTTTAAATGTGATTATATTTGCAGAAAGTATATTATCAAATAGTGGGTTTATTCTTAGGTTAAAACATGGAGGGGTCTTCGGGAAGGTCTTCTCATCATAAAAAACCGAGGATTCACCAAAGTAATTGCCGAGACTGATTCGAAAGCCATGGTTCAGGTCCTCACAAAAGGCGCAGAGACCTCTACTGCCGCCTCTACTCTCGTGGAAAACTGCAGAAGGCTCTTGGGTTTCTTCCAAGCCGCAAAGATTGTTCACATTTTCAGGGAAGGCAACAAATTCGCGGTCTATTTAGCTAATATGGGACAAAATGCCCGGTGTGGTACTTCGATCCTAGAACAACCGCCGGAGCATTTAGATGATCTCCTCTTGCGTGACGCCTCAGGCATAGCTATTAGTAGATTCCGGTAACTTTTGTGTCGGGGCCTGTTGGTCCCTTTTGCTCACAAAAAAAATGGAGGGGTTTTAGGGAAAGGTGAAAACCCTAGTTATTTGGGAGGAGCAACCGCCATGTACAATAACATTGAAGTAGATGAATGGAGACTGATAACACTTAATGAAAAAATGAATGAATTGGGGTATACAGGTGTAGACGGTGTACAATTTTTTTTATGTAAACTGTTAGGGGTTTAGTGGAGTTAGTAACAGGCAATGTACCTTGGGATACCTTTAATGAGCTGGATTTGTTAGTAACATGCAATGTACTTTAGATTGTGACACCCTAATTTTTGCTAAGAAAAATAATTATTTAATTGAAAAAATAGTATTAATCTTTATAAAAATCTTTTATTTGTGTGGAGATTTGAACCCTAAACTTTATCTCTGGAATTTTAAAATCTTAACCATCAAGCCATCAGAACCTTTTATTCTTTTGAAATCCATTTGAAATTTTATCATCATCATCATTAATTATTATTATTATTATTTTGGTACGTGTGTATATGTATACTCCTTTATTATTATTATAATTATTAATATTATTATTACTATTGTTATTATTATTATAATTATATAATGTGTCTCTGTGTGTGTGTATGTATGTATATATATATATATATATATATATATATATATATATATATATATATATATATATATGACATGTTGGATTTATTAGATCAATGGTTTGGATTTGTCCTTACGTTCTCACCTGATTAAGGACCTATATGCGTATGTACAAAGTAATATAAGTAAAACTTTAGAAATGTGTATTGCTTGCGTATATATATGTGTGTGTATTATTTGCTTATATATGTAGTATACATATATTTTATAAATACACGTACATATGTAAATAAAATAAAAAAAAATTAAATATATATATGTAATTACTTGTGTTGAGCGTATGTATGTATATATGTAAAAAGGTATATAGGCGTGGTATATATATACATACCCAGGACCGGTCCTGAGCACGGGCGGGATGGGCGACCGCCCAGGGCCCCAAGATAGAAGGGGCCTATCCATATATATATGTATATGTATACATATATCTATTATAGTGTTATAATTAGGGTCATAATTATATTAGAAAATAAAAAATTAGTGTTATAATTATATTAAAAAACAAAAAGATTAAGAATAGATGAGACTGTAGGAAGCTGAGAATCACGCTTAATTAAATAATTTCGAAATAGAATCAACACGAGGAGTCGAGGGCACCTAATTATCTTTTATCTATTAGAATCGACACCCTAACCGGCTAACCCATTCGTCTTCTTCAATAATTTTTTTTTCCAATTCGATTATTCAACGATTGTTCATTTGTTTGCCAGTTTGGGTCCCATTGTCTGTTGTAACTTGTAAGTTTTATTCTATTTGTAATTTGTTCTGTCTTTAAAAATATTCAGGTGCTTTTGTTCTTTTCTTATACACAATTTTTAAAATTGTTTTATATAAAGTTACCTAAAAAGCATTTATGTGATGGTGAAAAAAGAAAAAAACAAAAACAAAAACAAGTAGAGCAGCTAATAGAATCACAAAGATGAGCTATAAATAAAATTTTCAAAAAATCAGAATTATTTAATAAATTTGAAACAATCTAAAGAAAATTTAAATGACCAAGGTCATGTTAATGACGGTTTTGTGTATTGAGAAGGATATGCTAGAGAATGTTAATCTTGATACAATTATCGATGATTTTGTATAGCACGTATAATTTTTTGTCATGATTACTTTTGTATTTAAAAAATAATAATAAAATAATTTCTTTCGTATTTATACTATATATACCGTACGTATATATGAAAATAAATAAATATACGCATTTTCACATTAATATATGTACCGTACGTATTATGTGTGTGTGTGTGTGTGTGTGTGTGTGTGTATAATTATATATATAGAGGACTACATTCAAATGAGGACGCACCGCCCAGGAGAGAACTTAGAATCAATTGCAGCGCGCCACGTGTCCAGATGTAATTGCACCTAAGGTTATAACTAGGTGAATGTTAACAAGGTAAATTACTTGTATTTATAAGTGAAAATAAGTGCACAAGTGCATGTAAAATGTATTACATGTGCAAGCTAAGTAAAATGTACATTGAGCATCAATACTAAGTGCACCTAACGTTATAACTAGTTGCACCTAAGTGTACGAATGTTAACATGGTAAATTACTTGCACTTGTAAGTGAAAAATATGTGCACTTGTAAGTGATTTTACTTGCACTTTTTACTTGCAAATGCATACCAACTACTTGCACTTATAACACATTTACTTGCACCAAAGTTCTAGATATTTATGAAAATGCTACTGCGTCGTTTTTTTTTTTTAATTACATCTAATTCGTTGATCTGGACACGTGGACGGCTGTGGATCGTTCTTATTTCTCTCCTGGGCACCCGTTCTCATTAGAGCGCGCCCTTATATATATATATATATATATATATATATATATAATTGTGAGTAATTATCATGTAGTATTTATGTATATATTAGTGTATAAATAATTAGATTATAAATGTTTTATTTTTAGTTATTAAACCTGTTGGTCCCGATAGGGTGGGAAAAGTCTAGAGGGGGGGGGAGGGTGAATAGACTTTTCAAACAATTAAAACTTTATAACACTTCAACCAGAGTGATTCCAAGTGAATAAATTCAACTTGAAATCTGCAGCGGAAAGTTGTACGGTAAAGTGCTATAAGATGAAACTGCGTAAAACTGAAGAGATAACTTGCATGCAAAACGTTGGAAATACTTAGAATAGCTCAAAGAACAAGTATGCAAAGTTTGAGCTACATGCGAACGTGGGAACACACAAACCCAGAAGATATGCTCAACACAGTACGGAAAGGGTTAGTATGTTAAAACATGCACATATGTAAAGTGCTGTAAAGTAAATGAGAGGCAGAGATTTATAGTGGTTCGGAGATGGTGTAATTCTCCTACTCCACTTCTTCCTTGCTCCAAGGAAGGTTTCCACTATCTTCAATCACCCAGATACAATAGTGAAACTCCCGAGTGCTACGCACAAAGCTACACTCAACCACGAGCTCTTCGCACAAAGCTAAGCTCCCGAGCGCTACGCACAAAGCTACGCTCCCCGAACGCTACGCACAAAGCTACGTTCCCGAACGCTACGCACAAAGCTATGTTCCCAACTAAGTGGTACGCACAAAGCTGCACTTAGTTCACCCGAGTGTTACGCACCCAGCTACACTCCTTTCTACCCTCGGTAGAGATACAATATTTGTTTTAAACAAATAAAGATTTCTTTTTCTAAGACTTGAAATCTCTCGTGTATAGCTCAATATCTCAGCACTCTGTATTTTTCGTTGTAGATCCGATCGCTATTATTGCCTCTTCGCAGTTCCGTCTCTCTTGTCTTCAAGTCTTCTTGGGCTTCTTATAATTCAAAGAATTATTTGCCCGTTATGAACATTCAAATTTTGAACGTTCACTTGATCTGATTGGTCACTCCAATCTGATCTTGATGGCCATACCTTCTCATTTAATGACCATACCGTTGATCTGATAACTTGCCAATTTGATCTGATAAAATCTCCAATTTTGATCTGCACATTTAATGTCGCTGGTAACTTTTGACAAATTACCTCTGTAATTGCTCACAAAGTCTTCTTTTACGGCTTGATAGATCCTTGAAACTTGTAGCCTCCAATTTTTGACTTTGTTGCCTTCTCAGCTTGATATTGCAGACTTTGTATCCTTCAGAGCTTGATATTCTTGACTTTGTTGTGCTCTTGATTTGATTTTGGCAAGTTGATTTTTCAAAATATTTTCCGGGTGATTCTTGCTTGAGTATGAACAATGATCTTCAGAAAATCACCATCTTCATATTTCTTCTGGTTCATATCATCACGTACTGGAATAAACTTGAACCATGCAAAAATGGTTAAGTATAAATTCCACTTTAGGTTGCTCCATAAGTTGCTCCAAAGTGACCTTCACGCTTGTAAAAAATGATTTAGCCTTCACGCGTGTTAATCCATGCAAAGTTGCTCACTTTGACTTTGAGTTCCTCCATAAGTTGCTCCATTGACCAAACTAGCTCCATTTGAAGATTTATTGACCAAAATAAGCTCCAAAGACTTTGGCGTGTAACTAGCTCCCAAGCTTCTTCCTTTGTAATAAAATGTAGCAAGTAAGATTTGAACGCTAGACCTTTGGATATATGCTTAAATCTTTAACCATTTCTCCGTTTCAACTCATTCGGTCATATTCATCAAATAAATATATTTGACTCTTCTTAGCATGGCATAGAGTAAGGCGTGGAGATAGTGTATCTTGGACTCCTTCTCGGTTTAGACCATTTGACCAAAACTTCCTCTACTTGACCAAACTTCCTCCATAAGTTGCTCTATTGACCAAAATCTTGACTTTGAGCTGTGATAGGATTAGCTCCATTCCTTGCTCTCCAAAGCTTAAAATGTCTTCAATAGGATTCAAACTTGAGTCTTCTAGCAACGATAAATAGGCCTTGTCCATTGGATCATGTATACTCATGTGTATAGTGGAAGTAAATAACTTACAAGAGTCATAATAAAATGAACTCTATAAGGCAATAATTCGAACCAAACTATAGTCAAGACTTGCCTTTCGGGTCAAAACTCTACACTCTAAAAATAAAATAGGGGATTTCTAAAAATACAAATTGGCTCATCAAAACTATTACAATTTTATTCCTAACAAAACCAAGTTGTCAAAAATTTCTGTGTGTGTATTGTAAGGTGAATTAGTAGTAATTGCATTATGATATATTAATTAATTACTAGAATTGCATGAAGTTAGGGATTTGTGTGGTTGGTAGGAATTTTAGTATATAAGTATATATACTGTACGTATGTACGTAATTTCTTGAAAAAATATATTTTGTTTTGTTAATTAAGTATGGATTTATATTAAATTATAGATAGATAAGCACTTTAAAATCTTCTCTAGTAGTTATTGATTTTTGATATTAGTGTGATTAAGGGTTTTTATTTAAAATATTATTTTATTAGAAATTTAGAATTTTGGGCAAAGTGAAGTTTTCAAATAAAATATTTCTTTACAAATTTTCATGAGATTTTTAAGTATGGGAAATGATTGAAGAAAATATATTTTCTTAAAAATATTGGAAGCTATGTGAAATTTAAAAATTGGTTAAGTGGCTGAAATTTATTGATTGTTGAGGAGTGTCCGTAAGGAACAATCCTCAGGTACTAGGATACTATGGTGTGTTCTGTAGATCAGAGGTGGGTCTGTGTAGCCTAAATTATAAGGTAGTCAGTAGAAACATTATCCTGGCTACTAGGGATGGTAACTTTTCGTAGGGACTTGGAATTCTCATACGGTGGTGTGCACACTTAAGGTTAGAGTCCGGTTTCCAAATTGAGAATGCGAATTTTGTGAAGTGCAACATAAGTTCTGTCACTAGGGCATAAGTATAAAGGGCTCTTTCCTATTATGTATATATGTGTTATGCTTCCATATTATTATTTTCATCATGATATATCTAATTTTTCTGAGCAAAGGAAATGCAACTGAATTTTTCTAAGGTTTGTTAAAAATACTATTATCTTTATTTCCAAATTATTTAAAAGTATTATTATTGTCAATGTATTATGATAATGCGGTTCCATATGTATTTATTGGTTTTAGAAACCTTAATTTATAATGTGCAGGATATGGCACAACATGAGTTTTTAAGAAATTTTGAACAATGATGATATTATGAAAAGTTTTGAGGAAAATGAAGGTTTTTGATAAAAGAGTGATGGTATGATTTGAAATAATGGATAAACAATGTTTTCATGCTCTAGAAATTTTATAGATATTTCGATATGTTCATATGCATACTTTAATGTGTATGTTTTCCTCAAGTTATCCTTCTAATGGATTAAAGATGATTTATATGGATGAGAATAAAAACATTCTAAGGGGTTAATATGGAATTATATGCTCCAAAGTGTTATGCATGTGCTATGTGCAAATATGTTTTACGGAGTGGAGTAAGTCTTACCTGCCGCCGTGCTGACTTTATTTCTACTCTTTATTTATTTTGTAGATATTGATTACATGGCATTGGCATGAGAGTGAACCGTCTTAAAATCGTGAAAATGTTGTAATTTAATTCATTAGAAATCAAATATTGTAATAGTAATATTTTGGTAGTTGGTTTTAGCCTGTGCGTTTGAGCATAAGAAATACTTGAATGTGGCATAACGCCCCTTTTTCCTTTTTATTGTTGAACTTCCGTTGTTGTATAGTTGAATTGTAAATAAAAAAAAATTTACCTGTATTTTCTTATGTGGAAAAAGTGGGGTGTTACACAACAGCAAGGTGTGTTTGCCATTAATTTTTCTGCCATTTCACTTAATATTGTTTGCACTGCCAGTTGAGTTAATATTGTTTGCTTGGGATATTACAGGTATACAGATTTTAAGAGGCAGTTTTGGCAATGTTAATGATGGAAGTGCCATAACTCCTGACCTCCTGTACAAGAACATAGAGGTCATGAAGAAATTGTTTCTACAAACTACATCTACTCAACCATGACAATACTCAAAGGGAGGATGAAAATGCTCACCAAAGGACAATTCCAAGTCTAAAAACAGAGAAGGTTCAATTGATAAAAAAATAGCATGTTGTCAAGGGAAGGAAATATGCAACTCGTGCTAGCCTAACATCATTGAAGTCCAAATTCCCACCAACTTCTGCTGCTGCTCCCTTCAGTATTGATTGATTAGTGATGTTTGTTTATTTTGTTTTTTCTTTTGAAAGCTTTTTTTATGACTTCATATACACTAGTTCTTGTAGTCTAATGTTGGCAACTTTTTTGGAAGGTTTTTTCACTAGTTCTTTTTGGAAGCCAACACACTTTTCAGTCCAATGTTGTTTTTTGTAGTACTTGCCAGTGCTAAACATGTAAATGTGACCAAGACAGTTGGTTGGTAGGCCATGTACCTTGTGTAATTATCAGGGCAATGCTTTAATGAATCAAAATGACCATTTCATCAAATGACCATGTTCTTTAAACGATATTTACTCATACATCATTAACATTACCACTTCACAATGAATTAAAATGAAAACTTCTGCAAATGAGAATGAACATTAGCACTTCACAATCAATCAAATTGAACATTGCTGCTATATGAATCAAAATGAAAATGACCATTTCATTAACATAACCACTTCACAATGAATTCATACAACGCTAATTCTAACCATTGCCAACAAGAACCGGTTACACATCAATGGTAATTGTAGCACAACATTCTAAATTTCACTGGAGCTAAAGATTTTTCTATATAAACAAAAACAATTCCAATAAAAATCAACAGTATTACAACCAATAATAGCAAGCCTATATAAATGTTCTTCTCGCAGTTTGAAGACGCGTTGATTGATTTTCATCAAGTTGCCTAGTCAACCGTTCAATTTCTTGTTCATTCTTGTTTATCCTCTTTAGCAAGTAAGGAACTATCATTTTTGATCTTGAACATATGGGAGGATCAAACCACTCGAAAAATGATCTTGAACACATTGGAGTAGACCAAATACCTATGCACTGGATTTTGATTCGTCCATGAAGTACAAAGCTTCAAATTGTTTCCATATATACATACTCGGTCGTTATACTCTCTAACATTGCGCCTCCGAGTCGATGAACTTGATCCATACGATGCCTCCATTACAACTTAGAGAGAAGAGCTGAAACAGTGTATATTAGGGCTATGAGATTTAGGCAAAAATGGCGAGTTTCGATCAGAAAAACAACCATAAGATGATTTCGAGGGGAAATGACATGTTTGCCATCACATTTAACGTTCGTTTGACACCCAACCTAAGGGAGGACTGCAGGTGGTTATTTTGAAAAAGATGGAAGACGACAAGTGGTTGTTTAAAAGACGAGGGACCACCGTTGGTATATCGCTAATAGCCGGAGGACCAATGGAGGTATTAACTGTAGGAACCTGATTCTAGAAAATCACAAAGAAAATGGAAAAATACAACAAATAATAATAATTGAAATAATCCACGAAGGATTAAAATACAACTAGGAAATAGAAACACACGAGGTTGAATAAACCTGGAAGTTGATGGGGTGAACTATATGAACTTGGGGCGGTTGGAAGCACGAGTCATGTTGCTACTGTCCTTAAAACCTTATTTACTACCTCCCAGGGTGCTGGAGTGTTGAAACCTAGGTTTCCCAGGGTAAAACATACTACGACTCCTGCATTTGAGCACACAAACTTGGAGCCCAACGAACTAAAACGTGGGATGAAACGCAGATGGCTTGAAGAAATAGATGAGCAGAGTTTTGTGGAGGAAAAGTGTTTCGTAAGGTGTGCTTTATGATGCTAGTTCCAAATCTGCTGCCCACCAACGAATTATATAGTGGAGGATGAGATCATAACAATAAATCAGGCATTGAATTTCCCATGTGTAACCTCCATCCACTAAGCTACATTTACACCCACAAACTTGTCCATTACTAAAGACATAACTCTGAAAATAATGATTGGAATTAATCATATTAATTTCGTAATACTAAGAGTCATTCCTATGAACGAATCCAGTAGGTGAAAGGTCACTCGAGAGGTCACTGGATTTACGGTGCGAGACTTCATTCCAGTCTGCGTACCTTCGAGTCATCAGGCAGTGCGTGCTTCATTCTAGTCTGCGTACCTTCGAGACATCAGGCAGTGCATGCTGCGAGATGTCACTCAAGTCCGTGAGACATCGCACTCGCACGCGAATGACCTCTCGCGAGAGGTCGACTCGACTCCGCTAGCCTCGAGAGATCGCACTACCTCTCGCGAGAGGTCAGTGTGCGTGTTATCTCTCGGGCAAGAGATCAGTTCGATCTCTCATGTGGTTCTGAGATGGTAAACTCGTTAAAAAATATGGCATAAATTAGACGAGACATTCGTGCTCGCGTACACGAGTCAAGCCTTTTCAGGCTCAGTTTGGAATTTGATTTGCAACCCCCCTTGCGCGCGAGAGAGAGCATCTATGCTATACAAGTTACTTAGTCATGAAAAGACCCTTGTATAAATAGTGTGGCAAATCTTCATTCCCAACCAATGTGGGACAAAGCTACATAAACTTTTCCTCACTTCAAATTCCATCTCAAATGGATCTACTTTGAGAATCAATTTATCATTCACCCATTATCCATTTAATTTTGAGTGTATAATATATCAATCTCTTCGTCTAACTACGAAGAACCCGAATCCACTTTGACTCGACCCAAATCAGAAGTGGACCAACATATATTTATACCACAAAATGATCACTTAAAAATGTCATTTTTAGTATTATTTTTCAACATTAACTCTTTCTCTAAATTAGCCTACATTCCTTTCTCTAAATTTGAGCAAACTAAAGTCTTCTTTGTCCTCCCTTCCATTTCACTTTGGTTGACAATTCCATTTCTTTTTCTTCTCTCATTGGCTGAAATCATCCTCAAAGGAAAAAAAAAAAAGATTAAAAAAAAATCTTTTAACAATCAAGATTAATCAACTTTTCTTCTTTCTTCTCTCCATGTAAGTTGTAGTGTATGTATGTGATTCTTTTATATTAAAATTTGTTGTGATATATGTAATTATGTGGTATGTATTTGTATATGTGTGTTATGGGGTAGAAGGAAGATTAGCAGAGGATCAAGTGTAGCATTCGAGAATTCTCCATGAATTGTGAACCCGACTGGGTAAGTGGTTATATCCGCTTTATTTTTGCCCCGTAAACTATACCCATCCATAAGTTTATGTAATTGTTGGAATTTTGGATTGATGATGGATATATGAATATCTGTTCATGGATTATGAAAATTTTGAATTTCTTCTACAAGTTCATATATATATATATATATATATATATATATATATATATCTACTATACTAATAAGAGCCAAAGAGAGTTAGGCCTAAAATGGGTAGAAAAAATGACGGTAATCAAATGGATGGTTCAGATGAATTATTTAATCAAA
>CP025650.1:14834116-14868340 GCA_003576665.1 Ipomoea trifida
TTAATCTTTTAATCGGATTAATAATAATTAAAATTTCCTACAACTTAAAACTGTTGACTAAATTGGCATGGTTCAATTATGAACTGATTTAAAACAATTAACTACCAATCAAGTTTATTTCTATTAATTATATCACGTGATAGGTCCTTATCATGTACATGGGTAACAAGACTAATAGTATCTATTTACCAAAAAAAAAAAGACTAGTAGTATCAAAATTTGTTTCTTTCTTTGCATTGTTAGTACATGCATAGTAGTAGAGGGTAGAGATCAGAACAAGGAATGCATGGACCACAGCGCTAATTATCGGGCCTTCTCAAAAGTTCCGTTCATACGACGGCGTATTACGTCCATCCACTTGGACCGCCATGGCCTGCATTCGAGTCCTCTCGCATTCACTAGAAAGTGAATGACGACTCAATCACTAATTTTTATATTTATTTTATTTTAATTTTTGTATAAGTTTGGAAGTTATGTATGAAGACAAGTTCCCTAATTAAAATGTAGAGTTCTTCCTTTGTACTCAATTACCAAATATCTGTCGCGCGAGAATTTGTCAAAATCGAAAATTAAATCTGAATTTTGGTTCTTTGTTTCTGTTTAGTACATCGTCGAAACTCGAAAGTATCTTCACGTGCTTGATGTGTTTCCCTTAGCTGTCTTCAGAGTTCAGACACTGCGTATGACTGCACGCAATTCCTGTCATGTGGACTTGTTTTATGTAACTATTTTTGGCGAAGGTTTAGTGGTTTAGAGAATCAAATTCAACATTCTAGTGTTTTGTATTGATTTGTAACGTAGGGTGTGTTTGGTAACCCGTAAAATGACTTTCGGAAAATGTTTTCCGAGTTTTCTGTGTTTGGCAACGTCAGGAAAATGTGGTCAACAGAAAATGTTTTCCGTTGACCAAGGAAAATCAGTTCATTTTTCCGGAAAATGACTTACGGAAATTTTTTCCGTAAGTCATTTTACGGAATTGCCAGAATAGTTGTTTCGCATGTTTTCGACCAAAACCAAGCCATATCACCCATGACCATGGACCAAGGAGGTGGAGAAACCGTCGGAAACCTTTGCTACATTTTTATATTTTTTTTATTTTTTTTATTAATTCTATTTTTTTAATTAAATACCATTATTTTAATAAATATTATAATTTTTTATATTTTAAATAAAACAATTACAATGTTTAAATATACAATTCTATCCCTTTTCCAAAAAATGAATCAAACACACAAAGACAGTTTTCCATTATACATCCAAACACCGGAAAATGAAACTTTTTTCCGGAAAATGAAACTGTTTTCCAGAAAATGACTCATTTTCCAGAAAACATTTTCCAGAAGTCATTTTCCTGCTTTCCAAACGGACCCGTAGTGTTGATTGTTAAGTAATTATAAAAGAAATTGTGTTTTTATTAATAGACATTATTTTTTATGTAATACTAAATACTTATCATAACCATTGTGTAGAGGGAATTTTTTTAATTTTAATTTTAATTTGTTTTAAAATATTTAAAAATTAGTATTTTAAAAAAAATTGCGTGGTGCTGAGTAACCGAGTAGTAAAATGTTTTACCGACAAATTAGACGAATTGCACAAAATTGATTAATTTAGAGATCTAGTTACATTTGTTTTTAGATTCAGTGGCTCGATTGCATTATTGCGTGTAATTTAATGGACTATTTATGCATTATTCCAAATTTTATTTTAAAAATCCTATAAGAGAGCAATATTAAGGCAGTTGTTATGTCATGGACCCGGGTCAATATTCACAATTTCAGAACTCTATGTTCACAATTTTATAACTCTATGTTTACAATTTTAGAACTCTATATTCACAATTACAGAACTCTATGTTCACAATTTTAGAACTTTATGTTTACAATTTTTGAACTCTATGTTCACAATTTCACAGCTCTATATTCAACAGTATAACACAATTTTTGAATCTATATAACAAATTGTGAATATAGAGTTCAAAAATTGTGAATATTGAGTAATGTACGTAATTTTGTATATTGAGAGCACTAAAAGTCATTTATATTATGAGTATAGTGGTTTTACTCATTTTAACGTATTTTGAATATTTTGTATAAAATTTGTGAATATTGAGTAATGAGTTAATACCTAATATAGTCCTCGACTATAGGGTTTTACTCAATTTAATCCTAAATGATTTTTATACTCAATTTAGTCATCGACTTTGCTGATTTTACACAATTTAGTCCTTTGTTAAAAATTATGTTGGTTGACTGTTAGAAATATGGTCGTAATGGTAATTCCTCATCCTTCATCCCATTTGGGATGATTCCTTCTTCTTCACCTTATTAAGATCCACTCAGAAATGCAAATCTTTGTACCCAAATATTTATTTAGAGTTGAACTTGATTTGGGGATGAAGATCTCCATTTCTACGTGAAGCTTAATAAGGTGAAGAAGAAGGAATCATCCCATATGGGATAAGGATGATAAATTACCATTAGGACCCTATTTCTAATAGCCAACTAACAGATTTTTTAACAAAATGACTAAATTGTGTAAAGTCATCAAAGTCGTGGACTAAATTGAGCACAAAAAGTCATTTAACACTAAATTAAGTAAAATCACTATAGTTGAGGACTAAAATTGTGAACATAGAGTTCTAAAATTGTGAACATGGATCGCTATTTGGTAAATGACTTTTTGACCTAGCCTTGTTTGGTAAATATATGGTTTTGGTAAATAAAAATCTAAGCTAAGCCCCTTGTGCTCAATTGGCATGTAGTGACCACCCTCAGATGGGAGGTCATGAGTTCGAGTCTCAGTGGTGGAGATCTTGAAATTGACTCTTCACAGGTTGAGAAAAGTATAGATGAACAGATACTACAATATAATAGGGTCAGTTGTATTAAAAAAAAAAAAGAAACAATACTAAAGTTTTGTTTGGTAAATGATTTTTGGTCAGAAAACTAATATTATGGTCTGTTTGGTTTGTGGAAAAGAATTGAGAAGAAAATAAATATAAATTATTAAAGTCTATTAAAAATAACTTGTAAAATTGATTTCTTTGTTTGATTGATTGTAAATAAGTTGTT
Organism: Ipomoea trifida; assembly: GCA_003576665.1. NCBI lineage: Eukaryota > Viridiplantae > Streptophyta > Magnoliopsida > Solanales > Convolvulaceae > Ipomoea > Ipomoea trifida. Next base: position 14,837,191 of record CP025650.1, read on the forward strand.
TGGAATAATTTGTATACGACTTAAATGCGTCAAAAGAGAGCAATATTATAAGCTAATATGAAATACTTCATTCTCTACAAACAACTAATATTACCTGTATGTCAAGTCACTTAACACAATTAACTACTAAAGTAATCCACTCACAACTAATTGCCTGACAAGTTCAATAAAAAAGTTAGTTGTTAGAAGTTAGAATATAGAATACTATTAAGATACATGATTGAGATTGGAAGTAGTTGGTACTTGGTAAAATTATATATTGAGAATGTTGGTGTGTTTAGAAAAAACACCTTTATATTAAAATATAGAAAATAATGGCAGAAAAAAAAAATAATATTGAAAGCCAATAGTGCTGATAGTTGTTTTCCACACCATTGGAGGTAACATATGAAATTAAATACATTTTTTTATATTTATTTACCAAAATATAACTGAAAACTGAATTATAACTTAAAAGGTTTTATTGTTCAACTAGTATTTTCGCCTGTGCGTTGCACGGAATGGAATTAATTTAATGGTATGTAATTAGAGCAACACCAACTAACACTGACATTTTTTGAATTTTTTGCAAGTTTTTTTCTTGTTGGTAGAGAGAGGAGATAGTGTATTTTTAACACCCACAAATGAAGTTTTTGGTTAAGTTTTTTAGGGAAAGGAAAAGAGAAAAAGGAAATAGTGCTCTGTGTATGCAATACATGCTCATTTAGCGGGCACATGCGTTTCACGCTTTTACTGGACACGTTAAAAGTTGTAGGACAACTTTTTTTTTTCCTATCTCCTAGTTAGCAAAATAATAATAATAATAATAATAATAATAATAATAATAATAATAATTATTATTATTATTATTATTATTATTATTATTATTATTATTATTATTATTATTATTATTATTATTATTATTATTATTATTATTATTATTATTATTATAATTGAAAAATCTAGTGGCATGTGTCATAGCCTACATTAAGAAGCATTTGAAATTTTTTTTTTTTTAGTACTACTGACTCTATTACTATGTAGTATCTGTTTACATATACTTTCTCAGCCTATTGAAACACTAAGTTAATACTCCTATAGAGTTCAAATATGTAACCTTCTATTTGAGAGAGTCACAAAAGTGTTATTGAGCTATAAACTACACTTACCTTGTTTCATTACTTTTGATATAGAATTAGAATTATATTAAAAGTGATTGAAATGTTGATTTACTCGTTTTAAATTTCTCAAATTAAAATCGAATTCAAATTATCTTCCAATCGTTTTTACTTTTAGTGATTCTTTTAAAAGTTCTCACTACACTCTCATATTTTTTTTTAAACACTATTAAAATAATCTAGTAATTATTCCGATTCTTATTTACTAACCCGGCCCTAAATAAAACATGTTAGTTTTAACAAAACCCATAACAAATGCTAATAAAACACATAAAGAAATTGAAGAATACTAATTACTTTTCTCCTCTTAAAATTATCTCATAATATTTATCTTTTGAGAAAATAATGAAATTCTTTATATTCATTTGCTACTTAAATATAAATTAGTTGACCCAATTACAAGTTGAAAAATAATCTAGTTAATAATAATCAAATTGCAAAAAAGAGTCAACCAATAATTACACGTCAAGGATGCATATTAGAAGGTAAATTGTTACAAATGATAAAAAAAATTGTTACAAATGACAAACTAAATGATTTATTGTCATATTCAAACTAAATGACAAAAAAATTGTTACAAATGATACTTTTCGATATATATAGGGTAATACCTCTAACCAAAAACCTAAAAAAAATTATTGGCCTTAACCCTCCCCGCATCCGTAAAGTCATTTTGTATGATCAATGACAATACAATTCATCTTTAATTTGACAGTAGGCTATACATGAAATGGCATTTCAATGACTCAAAAAGCTCATTTTTCCCTATCCAGACATATGTAACGTAACTACCTAAAATATAAAAATGGAACAACATGTTGGTCCAAGTACATCATATATGTTCTCTGCTTTGATAAAGACAATTTCAAGAAAACGAAGCTACCTGTTTGATAATTTTTTTTTTAAATCCTATAAAACCCTCAAAATTATATTCTCACTCTTAAAAAACTTAGGTTATTTCAGTTTCGTCGGACTAATCTTAAGTCCACAGGATCCCGTCCCTAGAGCCATTGCGAAGGCAAATTGTACAATCAGCCCACCATATCCTAGTCAGGGATCCAATCCAGATCTTCCATCATCCTTGGGCCTTTTTGCCTTTTTTTTTTTTTTTTTTTCTTACATGTTTCTAGTGCAATTTGAACCCCCACACTGCCGCCTCAAATCTTGACCTTTAAGTCAGGCGACGAACCAATTACGCCAAGTCCCGGGGGCCAAAATTCTCTTTCTTTTGTATGTGTGTGTGTGTGTTTTTTTTAGACGAGAGAAACTTGCCAAACTTTTAGGTATGAAAATGCTCCTCCCATCTGACCACCTCTTTCGGAGCTTTTGTGTGTGGTTTTGAGAAGGCAATTTCCAATATATGCCTAATTTTTAGGTGATCATCACATCATCCAGCAAGATCAAAACATTCTCTCCCTTCTAATCTCCTCCCTCTCGGAGGAGGTTATGTATTTGGCTGTAGGTCGCTCCACCGCTTGAGAGGTTTGGCTTTCCATCGAGACGGCGCTTGGCTCCACCACCCGGGCTCGATGCCTTAATCTGCTCATTCGTTTCCAGGCTCTCCGACAAGGTGACATGACGCTGACGGAGTATTTAGGCAAGGCGCAGCTGCTCGTGGAAGACCTTGCGCTTGCCGGCCGGCCAATCTCCCTCGATGAACAGAACCTTTATGTCTTCCGCGGTCTCTGGCCAAAATATCGATCAATGGCCGCCTCGTTGCCTGTGACAGGTACACTTGTGACGCTTCCGCAACTGGCGGATTATCTAAAGGCGCAGGAGTTCATTTACTCCGACGCATGTCTACTAGGAGGAACACTGGCTGGGACTCCAATGGCAATGGTCGCAAATCGCGGCCGGTGGCAATCTGGTGATGGAGGAAAACAGACTCGCGGCGGAGGATGTCAGCGTGGAGGTGGCTGGTGGAATGGCTTGCCGAGGCAGAAACGAAACCCCGCGATCCTAGACCTGTCGCTCTCACGGCCACACCGCGGTCTACTGTTACTGCCGTTACAGTGAGCAACCACCACATGCGCACGTCGCTGTGAACGACGAGGTGAGCACCATTGCTGAATTTCGTCGCATGGCACCCCGACACCGGTGCAACTACACATACCACGCCTGACGCGACCATGCTTTCCCGGTCCGAGGAGTACACCGCGGGGACATCTTGAGAGTTGGAGATGGGATAGGTCTAGGTATATCACGTGTTGGTTATTCGGCGATCCCCACAGTTTCTAAAACTTTACACTTGTCTAATATTTTGCACATACCAAAACTGTCTGCCCCGTTATGATTTGTTTATTGTTTTACCAATAATAATAACATCTTTTTTGAATTCTATCCTAACTCTTTTCTTGTTAAGGATTGCATCACCAAGGCGGTACTGCTTAAGAGACCCAGTTCAAGTGGTCTGTATTAGTTGTCGATTCTGCGGTCACACATGGCTTTCCTGTCAGCTCGTGCGTCACCTATTGTTTGGCATCGTCGGTTAGGCCACCCATATGATCGTGCCCTACAACGTGTACTCCAGGACTGTCTAGTTGTTTCTCATAAATCCGGTTCCCCACAGCTCTGTTCGGCCTGCCAACTTGGCAAATCTTCGCGTTTTCCATTAGATAGAATAAACACCTCTAGTTGTAATGTCCTAGATCTTGTGTACACGGACATTTGGGGTCTGGCACCCGTTGTTTCTACCGAGAGTTTTCGTTATTTTGTTCTGTTCTTAGATAATAGTAGTCGTTTTTGTTGGTATTATCCATATCCACTTCGTGTAAAAAATGATATCTATAAAGTATTTGATTATTTTAGGGCCATGGTAGAACGTCTGTTTTCACATTCTATCAAGGCCATCCAGTCTGATTTAGGGGATGAATACCGCCAATTGCATAAACTTTTTCAAACCCTTGGGATTGTAGACACGCAAACCTGTGCCTACACACACAAGCAAAATGGCAGAGTTGAACGCCGACATCGACACATCGTTGAAATCGATCTTGCTCTCTTGGCTGAAAGCTCGGTACCTCTAAAATACTGGGATTCAGCTTTTGAAACTGCAACTTATCTTATTAATCTCCTGCCATCCTCGGTCTTAAACTTTGAAACTCCCCATTACAGACTTTATCAAACACCTCCGTCATACACTTTTCTTAAAGTCTTTGGTTGTCTTTGTTTCCCATACTGATGCCCATATAACCGTCATAAAATCGAGTACCGCTCATCACAATGTCTCTTCCTAGGGTACCCTACATCTTTCCGGGGTTATCGCTATTTAACCCTTAACACGTGGAAAACCTTTATCTGTCACCATGTTAGATTTGACGAATCTGTGTTTCCTTTTGCTACAGCATCTTCTGTGCAAGATCCAAGTCTGCCGCTCGAGAGATCAACCTACCTTGGGGTTCGAGCCCGGTCACTTCTGTGGTTGTCAATTTCTCTGCCATGCCCAGTCAGTACACCAAGTGCAGGAGAAGCTCACCCGCTGGCTATAGGAGGCCCACGCTTAACTACAGATATACCGAAAGGGATCCTCATCCTGCAACTGTTCCATAGGATACATGAAGTGCTGAACAATCAGCCATAGAAGGCTCCTGCTCGAACACTAGTGATACACGGGAAACTCAACAGCTAGGCCATGGCATGCGCTTGCGACACATGACTCGAGGGACAGGTGAATGATTTTATGCTCTAGCATCAAGCGAAGCCACACCATACCCGAGTTGTTACACACAAGCCGTCAGCCACCCACAATGGCGGGATGCCATGGATATGGAGTTCAATGCCCTACTTCATAACAACACGTGGGAATTAGTCCCCTCGCAACCAAGCATGAATATAATCGGGTGTAAATGGTTCAACCGCACCAAACGGAAGGCAGATGGGACTATAGAGCACCATAAGGCACACCGTAAGGCACAACAACAACAACAACGATCCTGAATTCAAGCAGTCATAATGTTCAGAAAAATTTCTAATTAATGCAATGGATATGAATATAAGGAAAGATTGTGCAAAAAAAAAAAAAAAAAGCAAAGAATCGGTAATTCATAATTTTGAATATAATACAAGTTGCTATTTGACTATTAAAATTACACTATGAATATTCTCAAAAGCAAAGAACATTTATGCTATTGAATATATATTCTCTATTTTTCTTTGGTATTTTTCCTATTTCTCCCTATTGTTTAGTAATGAAGTTTGTTTTGGTCTTTGCCTCCGATCTATCCCTGGAACGAGAAAAAACTCTATAAGGCTCCGGTTGATGCGTTGTTATTTGTACAGGAAATATCAACACTCTACAGTCAATCAACAAACACTCGAGTGCTTATTCCACGACTCCCAGGTGCTTATATTGATTCACGCATTACTGTATTTTAAGGTTGTCTTATTAGTGAATCAAATTTGAACCAAATTTTATTCTCATTACACCAAATTAAATTAAGGATGCTTGGTTTCAAAAAAAATTAAGGATGCTTAACTTTATTCATTTCCATTTTCATAGAGTATAAATATTTTTCCCATCACTAGATTTAAGTTTGAGCACACCACCTCAAGCTGGAGGAGGTTTGCACATCACATGTTTTCCTTAATCTTTGCATATTTTTGTTTGCCTGATGTCATTTTGGTGATTTGAATTTTGAAAGCTTAGAAACATGATCGCAACATGCTTATATGCTTGAATGGTCTACCCTCAAAGTTAACTACCTGTTATCACACAATGCTTTATGTTGTATGTTAGACTAAAGGTTACTAACTTCTCACAACAGTCAAAGACTTACTTTATATGTATGAAATATTGACAAAAAAAAATAACTTTAGATGAGAGTTTTACTTATATATACCTATGAATCTGAAACATTTTAAAATTTAATGATTCGTAAAATCAATATATTTTAATTTTCAGTTTGACTATCAAAACTAATTTTATGAAAAAAAAAATCACAAAATATATTAATGTAGATCATAAAATTAAAATTTTAATGTCAATATTGTTATGACTTAGTTTTGATTACATTGAAAGTGGTTTTTGTTTCATTTATATTTAGGAAGTATGACTACATTTTCTATACATCGTGACAATATCTCATTTCAAAATTTTGAATTTGAGTATCCTTCATGTTTAAAGGTTATTATTTTCATATTCTGTTCAACACTGAAATTTTAATGCAGATGGATTGTTTATTTGTAAATTTATCTAAAAAAATCTCTGCTTCCACCTCTAGAAATTATTACTACTTTTTAAAATGTAAAATGTTCTAAACCTTCAATTTCCATGCTTTTTGACATCATTACTAACCTGATTCATCATGTACATTTTATAAGATGTAATTGATAAAATAGAATAACCATTGAATAGTTCATGGTGTTCAATAGTAGTATTAATAATATATTCATGACAAGAAAGAGTGAAAGACTATAAAGTTTGTATTATTTATTTATTTATTTATTTATTTATTAATTACTCTCTCTGTCCCATTTTATCTGTCCAATTTACTATTCATCACTGGTCAAACTAACTCTTTCTTATTATTATTATTATTATTATTATTATTATTATTATTATTATTATTATTATTATTATTATTATTATTATTATTATTATTACTACATATTTTATAAGGGTATTTATGTCTTTTAAAACATATTTCATTTTTATTCCTTAAACCAACCAAACACTGTAATATATAATTTCTAAAGTCTATTTCTTTCGTGAACCAAATAATATAATACAATTCATATTCTATTCCTTGCGTATTCCATTTCTTAGGGAATAACATTCCTATTACCTCAAAATTCATTCCGTGTACCAAAAGTGTTGTCACAAGTTTTTTTCTAATAATAATGATTCCGGCAACAAATTTAGAAACAGAATGGGGTTACACGGCCTGCTGGCAGCAGATCAGATCTTAGTATAAACGGTCAAGAAATGTTGAGCTGTACACGCTGACAAACCGATCAATCGAGTCGCCACATGCATGCATGAAACCACATTTTTGCCTAGTAGGCCAGGGACCGCCCATGTAGGTTCAGATTTAAGACTTTGCACTCATCCACACCAAGCCTTTTATCTTCTTCTAACAATATTCCTCAACCACCACTAGTTTTAGTGAAATTAATTCTTTTAAGAAAATATGACATTTACGTCTCTAAATCATGAAAATAAAATAATATTTTTTTTTTACTTTTCAATTAATTATATACACGGCCACATTTCATACCTCAATTATTTACATTTGTATTCTTAGGATAAGTGAGATCAGAGGAGATTTGGTTGCCTATTAATTTGGAAAAAGGTTGGCATTAAGCCCAATATATACGCAGATGACAGTATAAATGCGCACTACAGTTGGATCGATTGTTTTGACTCTTCGCAACAACCAACTAGCGCGGCAAATTATAATTAATACTATGACCCAAATTATATAGACCCGACCCCAGTGGCGGAGCCAGAAATCTTCTCCAGTGGGGGCGAAAGATTAAAAATAACAAGATATTTTGAAAAAATATATGAAAAACTTAGATACCGATGCATACATAATTACATATTGTTGACTAGTGATGAAAAATCAAAATATATCAAGATAAAAATATATTTAAAACGAAATATAAAACATAATTAATTTGATAAAATAGTTCGAATGAAAACACATTATAAATCATTTACCTCACTATTAATATTAAAAAATAAAAAATAAAAAGAACAAAGAAAAAAGGAAAAATATATATACATGGTCTGTTTCGTATATAGAGACCATGTACAGGGTAAAAATTTAAAACTAGTCACCCTGTAGGATTCGAACAATGGACTGCTTCATATACAGGGTAAAAATTTAAAACTAGTCACCCTGTAGGATTCGAACAATGGACTGCTTCATATACAGAGAGAATGGCCTTACCATCTAAGCCAATTAACACTTGCTAAAATCTTGGTATAATTTATATATATACTTTATATGGGGTGGGGGAGTGGGGGCAACTGCCCCCACTGCCCCCATTGTGGCTCCGCCACTGCCCGACCCGTTACACAAATTGTGACCCGTAAGACGGTCTCACCCAAGTGTTACCCATATTTTTCTAATACAAAAAGTGTTCGAAAATGCCATTTCCAACTACAAACCCTCATTTGTCAATCACTACATTTTAGTGGTTGAAAAATAAGAGCTCTTGAACGATGTTTTATAAGGATAAATTTTAAATAAAAATCACTTCTTATTTGATGTCTTAAAAATTTATACAAAATATATGGGATGAAAAGAGAATATTTTTTTTTGAAAACGGATGAAAAGAGAATATATTATTACTAATATTTCAATTTTCAATGAAAAGTGTAATACTTCAATCCTTAATGATATGTGTGATACTGAGTTAGAGAAAATGGTTTGGATTCATATTGCAAACACTATAAATATATATCTGTTTTAGAAAAATTTTAATTTACACATTTGATTCATTAAAATATTGATCGAGCTACCAATGACCTTGTGGTTTAGTGGCACCCGATTGCAGTGCTGCAGACACTTTTTGCAAATATTCCCGCTGAGACGAATTGTCGATATATATATATATATATATATATATATATATATATATATATATAATATGACATATACACCCACACACATGAATTATTTTTTTGTTTTTATAGGTCGGCGCTAGGCGCTAGTCTATCGCCCGACTAGCGCCTAGCGCCTACTGCAACCATGTATATAGGCCGCGCTTTATCTTCTTTGGGCATTGATGATAAGTCTTGTAACCGTTGGTGGGCCAGACAAATGAAAAAAAAATAAAAATCGAGTCGTTTTTGGCTGATGCATTTTAAAAATCGTAGTACATAAACTGACATACATAACATGTGAAATAACATTTTAAAAAGAAAAAAAAAATCCATAAAACTTACCATTGACATTTTTCAAGAACGGTAATCTGCCAATCTGAACTTTCTTGTGAAGTGTCTCGATCTTCACTATGTGGTTATGGTATTAACGTTTTCATTTTTTTTAATGTTATCGATTTTTTTTTTTCTCAATACTATGACACTACTGTAATATGTTATTGCTAGGCAAAAATGATTTAACCGAGTGAGGCAAATTATTGCATGGACCATGGTCCACACAGCTGTGTGGACCAAAAATAAAAAGTATATTATTTGATAGTATATATCAAATAATGTACCTCTAGTACAAAAATAATGTACCCTAAAATAATGTACCTACAGTACAAAAATAATGTACTTTCAGTATAAAAATAATGTACTTTTTATTTTTGGTCCACACAGCTGTGTGGACCATGGTCCATGCAATAATAATTGACCAAGTGAATTAAAAGGTTAAAAAGAGAAAAAAAAAAAAAAAAAAAAAAACTAACAAACAACCCTTCTCCATTTTGATCTTTCCTCTATCATTCCGACTTGCTGAGTTTGTCTCAAATAAGGTATATGAGTGGATCAGATTGGGAAGGGCTAGTGGGGTAGATGCCTATCGACAAATTATTATGTAGATCATGGTTCACTGATGTGTGGACCATAAAAAGTACATTTTTAATATATTAAAAATACATTATTTATATACTGAATGTATATTATATAAAATAATACACTTTCTCTGAATATAAGGTACATTTTTAATATATCAAAAGTACATTATTTGTGTACTAAATGTATATTATTTTATAGTATACAAAATAATATACTTTCAATATTTAAATAATGTACTTTATGTACACAAATAATGGACTTTTTATTTGTGGTCTACACAATAATGACACGATACCTATAAATACATTGGTTGTATCTCTCGTGGACGCAAGCAAATTGTCGAACCACGTAAATTTTACCTTAGTTACTTTCTGCCAAATTATTGTTTCTTGTTCGTGTTAATCTCAACAAATTGATATCAAAACATTGTTGACTTGACTAGTTTGAGTGCAAATTTTGAAGTATCAAAGTTTGATGGTACATGGAATTTCAGGTTATGGAAGCCTAGGGTTAAGTATTTGTTAGCGCATCATAGGGGTTTTTAGAAACCTTGAAGGCAAAAAAGCTAGCTAATCTATCAGAGGTAAATTAGGAGTATTTGAAGGACCGCGCGGTAGGAATTATTTTGCTATGCCTCACAGATGAAGTCATGTATCATGTTCTAACTTTGGTAACTCTAAGAAATTTGGGATAAATTAGTGGGCAAGTTCATAGAAAAATCTCTAGCGAACAAACTGTATCTAAAAACAGAGGCTTTACGGGCTTAAGATGCAAGAGGGTTTAGACTTGGTGTAGCACATTAATGTCTTCAACCAAATAATCTCATATTTAGTCAGGCTTGATGTCAAGATTGAAGATGAAGACAAGGTAATGATCTTGCTATGTCCACTGCCTCTTTCCTTTGAACATATGGTGGTCACTCTTACATACAGAAAAGTCACGATTATATTCAATGAGATCTCTGCAACCCTGCTAGCTCTGTGACACCCCAACTTTTCATTCACAAATCTTACTATTTATAGTATTTCTAAAGATAGAAATTTCCAAAAATAAAATTCCAAAATAAAAAATATCTTTATTTAGAAACTAGTCACAATCCAACATATAAAAATAAATTGTTTAATATCCTCTTAGACTTAAGGGTGTTACTGCCACATTTAAACTAACTAGAGCTAGATGCAAGGCTAAACTGAAACATTGTCTAAATAAAATAATAATACCAACATAATTTATTACAAGTCTAAATTCTTTCTCGAATTCCAAGTCCTATAACAACTGAAGTCATCTACAGCCACACTCTCTTCAGACAACCACATTCTTAATTTCCCGAACAAAATGTAATTTTCAAAAACATACAAAAACAACACACAAAGTTAGCAAAACTTTGCTAAGTAATGTTTACCCACCACGGAAAATAATATTTATCAAAATAATTTTTTTTACCAATAATTAAAACTTTCATAGTTCAAATTTCATCATTTTATAAACTCAAATTCATAATTTGTAAAGTTTAAGAAATAATAATAATTTCTCAATTCCAAAAATAAGTAGGATAACCAAACCAATAAGTGGGAGGGTACTTAAACAGTACAATTAAGCCCCACTGAAACAGGTTTTCAAAAAAAAAAAAAAGCCCCACTGAAACAGTTTCTACAATACTGTTCACTCGCAATAATCCCAACGATAACACACAATGGGCAGGAGCTCACCTTTTAAAGTTCCTAGTGAGTCAGCTTTTATGTCACTGCTCACTACTCAAAATCCCACTCTCAATGGAACAGAATTAATACCTTAAGTGTGCACGCCACCAAAGGATTTTCAGGCCCAAAGGGTAGTAAATAGTCCTAGTAGTCATGATAGGTTTCTACCGACTACTCCTTACAGGGTATTTTACCCTAGTGGATACAGCTTTTACTTCACTGTCCACTCCTTAAAACAATAGGGCATGATGTCCTAGTGAGACATGATACGTTTCTACTGCTCACTACTCAACCACAAATTTTGGGTTTAACCCAATAATAAAATTCCATAAGTGATCTTCCAATATAATAATTTTAGAAAGTTAATATATATATATATATATATATATATATATATATATATATATATATATGTTGGTCCCGATAGGTGCGTCAATGAGTCTAGTGAGGGGGTGAATAGACTCACTAGCGTTTTCGAAAATTCTTCGCAAGTAAGAATAGTCTTTTGAGATAAATACTTGATCAGGGTTTTGGCAGCGGAAATAAAGTTGCATACGTTTTTATATTTGCTTTGCACGGATTTGTGTTATGAAAATGTTAGGCTGGGTTTGATGTATGCAATGTAACAAGTAATGAACAATAAGTAAAAGAGTAAGGGAGAGAGAAATTTTATAGTGGTTCAGCTGTTAATGAAGCTTACTCCACTCTTCTTCACAACTCATGAAGGTATGCACTATTTTCTCCTTTAATAGGATAAACTCGTTCCCAACGTACTCCTTTGATCAATAAGCCAGGCAGTCACGCTGTTGAAGGTTTTTCAACTCCTCCTCTTTTTATTTATCTCCAAGTACAGGTTGGTTGGTAAATGGTTGAGCTTTTCTCCAACTTAAAATCTTGGCTTGAAGTTCTCGATCAACACTTGAAGCTTGCCAAAGATTTCTTTTATAACACTAGATATGAATTATGCTTATGAATTCCTGCACACTTTTAACTTGAGAGTATTTTCAATATCATGCATGAACCAACACCTCCGAATGAATGAGAGCATGGGTATTTATAGGTGAGAGTTTTTGAGTCCGTTGGAGGGAAGTCAAAAATTTAAAACCTATTGACCAGTGTGCAATATCTATTGGGTAATTTCAAGCCATGTGGATGTCAGTACCTTTATAGCCGTTTGTCTACTTTTGTGTTCAGACATTTGTCTTTTGTCTTACACTAAAGAGCATAGCATTTAATGCTCATTGGGATTGCTTTCTAGGACTTATTTGTCAATGATCATCCACAATATCAAGGCAATGAGCAAGAAAAACTTCCAGAGAATGTCTTTAGACTTGTCCATATGAGTCAATAACGACTCATGCCTTAACTGCTCACAAGAATGATTGACTTTGTCATTCTCTCATGATTTCCTCGAATGATTTATCTTGATCATTCGGCCTTCAAGAGAGACTGGCACTTCTAGCTTAGTATTCGGCATTCATGTCTTCTTGGTCTTCATCAGCAAGTCTTCGTCCATGAGTATGACTCGTGTTTGGTCATAAACTAGACACCACGAGTCTTACTATTTACTCGGCCTTCTGAACTCTACAGACCCATCTGCCTCACGCTTAGTCCGGAAAACCCACTTGCAGCCGACAACATTCATCCCGGACTGAAACGGAACCAGCCTCAAAGTCTGATTGTGAAGCAACGCATTGAACTCCTGGTCCATAGCAGTATGCCACTCCGGATGGCGCGGGGCCTGCGTGTAACATGTTGAGTCACTAGAGGACTCAACGATCAATGTCTGAAGCTGATCACCATGGCCCATATGCCGAAGAACCATGGGATGAGAGCGCAAAGGAGGTGGACCAGTCCTAGCATGACGTTTGACTGGACAAATAGGAGCAGAAACCTGAGCACCAACAAGACCTGCAGTAGGCACTAGGGTAGACTCAGGCGGCACACACTCTTGAGCCGGAACAGGCGAGAGCACCGGGCCAAGACCCCAAGGAACCAATCCACGAACACTAGGGCCAACCTGTTCCTGCAAAGCAGACCTTCTATTGGGAAAAACACCCTAATCAAACTAAACATGGCGGCAAATAAACAACTTACCCGTATTAAGGTGCATGCACCTATAACCACGGAAAGACAATGGATAGCCAGAAACACAGCCGACCGATAAGCAAACTTATGCCTATTATACGGCTTGAGATATGGAAAACACAAACACCCGAAAACCCAGAGATGAGAATATGATGGACGAGAGTGAAACAACCTAAAGAATGGGCTATCCATACAAAGAGAAGACGAAGGAAAACGATTAATTAAAAACATAGCCGTCTCAAAGGCATAGTCCCAATATTTGAGGGTAACAGAGCCCTGAGCAAGAAGAGAGAGACCTGTCTCAACAATATGACGGTGTCGCCGCTCCACCCAACCGTTCTACTCATGCGTATAAGCACAGAATTGGTGATGTGCAATGCCAAGAGAGGCAAAGACAGAACTAAGCTTGCAGTATTCACCTCCTAAGTTAGATTGAATCACTTTAATCTTACAGGAGAACTTGCACTCAACCATCACTCGAAACTTCTCAAAAAATGCATAAAGAGCATACTTAAGACGTAAGGGAAACAACCAAAAATACCGCGAAAAATCATCAACAAAGAGTACAAAATAACGAAAACCAGTAGACGAAATAACAAGCGTTGGGCCCCAAATATCAGCATAAACCAAGTCCAATACATTATAGCTAGAAGTATCAATACGAGATAAAGAAAAATGAGATGATTTCCCCAACTGACAAGACGAACATAAAGATGAAACACGAAAATCTAACTTTCTAACAGGACAATCTTTAAGTACTCTATGTAAAACCCGATAATGGAGATGCCCTAAATGACTATGCCAAACACTTGAGGGAGCCCGAGCCGACACCAACACAACAGGAGCTGACAACGAATGCCGCAAGGAGTACAGGCCCCAGAACTTAGACCCTTAAGCAGCGGAACCTTGGTGACGATGTCCTTAACAACAAAAAAGAAGAAGGATAGAACTCAAAATAAACGTTGTTATCACGCGCAAATTTTTGAACAGATAAAAGCGAATTAGTTAAACCCAGAACAACAAGAACATCAGACATACGCAAAGACCTAGAAGCGAAAATAAGAACATGAACAATACGAGAAATTGCCAAACCTTCACCACTGCCCACACAAAGGGTGTCGCTGCCAGTATACGACTCCGATTCTGCCAAAGTAGAAGCTAACGGCGTCGCGTGATGGTTGGCCCCTGTATCTGGATACCATGCCATAGCCTCACTGCCATTCACATACCCAGCCAAAGTAGCAACATTACCCTGAGAAGAAGGTTGCTCGGAGTACCTGCGAAAACAATATACTAAGGTATGACCGTGACTCCTATAAATCTAACACCAAGAGCCACCACAACCACCACTACTAGAACGGCCACCACTTCCTCGAAAACTACATCGCCGGTGAGAAATCATCACTGTGGATGAACTACTACGCCAACAGAAAATCAGACAACTGTGAGATCGAAACGGGTGTACCTAACGTAATAGCACAAAATTTCGGCCTGAGACCCCGAAATACGTACAAATTCTGCTCGTCCAGAGAGACTGGACGGTCGGCCATCGCAAGTTACTCGACTAGGACCTTTGCACGTCCAAGAAACTCTGACGGCGAGTTGTCTCCCTATCAAAGACTCTGCAGCTGCCCTAAGAGACTAAGAGCTTGTGCCCTAGTGGATGAACCAAAAACACCTTCTATCGCCTGCCAAACTAAACTCGAAGTGGACTACCCCAATGCAAGATACATCACTTCCTCAGAGAGCGATTCAACGAGCATGGAGAGAATGGCTTGGTCCTGCTGCACCCAAGCCATAGCCGCCAGATTGCTGACTAGAGGTGCACCACCGGAGGAGGCAAGCACCAACGACGGATAGACATTCGTACCGTCAACTTAACCAAGCAACCCTTGGCCACGGAAGAATGTAACCATCTAGGTGCGCCAAAATAGATAATTCCTCGTCGGCGGCTTGATCGACACAAAATGATGAGCGGAGGAGAGAGCCGGAGACGGACCAGTGGTGACAGTGACCGTATGCTCAGTCGAAGCTGTGGGGGTGGCGTCTTGTTGAGAAGCCATAACCAGGATCTAACCTAAAGCCTATGATACCAGATGAATGTTGAGATAAGCTGATTAAACATATTCATGTTAATAGTCTCTAGAATATACATCACAATAGTAATATACAAGAGATTAACCTAAGTGAAATAGAGTCATATATAGTGTAACACAAACTACTACTGGAGTCCTATTAACACTTAACCATCCACCATCTTGATTCAGGAATAGTCATTGGAGATTATGGAATCTGCATTTTCCACTACACTCCACCAAACATATATTTATGTTGTTTACATTACTTTGATGACTTCTTATTTGTCTTACGTGTGCAAGGAGTTAACTATGTTCAATTATGGTGGTCTCCATCATAATGCTGTCCAAAAATTTCACACGTAAGTAATTGGCACTCCACAATATTATTTTATCTCAACTTGCATTGTCTTTATTAACTTTTCAATGAGATGACGCCATAAACAAAAAAATACACTTTCTTCCATGGGAAAGTGATTGTCATTTTTATTTGTATTTGGTTAATATATACTTTTTTAAAAAAAAATTGTACTGAACCGATATCAATCTACACAATTATACTTCCATTATCAATGTATTATATGTGGCCATGTGTGCTGTTACTTAGATTATTGAATATTGATCTATCCATGCGCGTTGTTCACTTGTATTAATCTATATTAATTTAATGATACAAATATTGTTGTTTGGAATTTTTTTGGAGTTTTACTTTATAGGGTTGATGATAAACTTATAGGGTGTATTCAATCATAATTTTTAATTTAAAGACTTTTAAAATGATAAATAATTTTAATAAATTTTTTTTTATAGAGTCTTTCTAAACTTTTGTAATCTTTGTAAGAGTTTATAAAAGTATATGTAAAAAAACATTTATAAACATTTATGACCTATTTTATTTTATTTTATTTTTTAAATCTACAAAAGTCATTAGATTTATAAATTGAATACATCCTTACAAACTTTCAATATAATGAATTTGATTCTTATTATTTATAATTTTTCTTACATAAAATGTTATTAATGTATCATAGAACTTTTCTTCTAGTTTTTCATGCACATCAACATTCTTAATATTATTATTTTTATCAATCGTACCGTGAGGCATTATACGCTAATTACTTATATAGTATTAATAAGCATCTACAAACAAAACTATTTCATATTAAATTCGTAGCAGTATTGAATACTAAAATTTGTAGTAACAAGATTGTTCAAATAAAATATTTAAGAATATACTTACTAGTTGCATTTTAAAAAATTTAAAATTTTAAAAATATAATATTTCTAATAGCAATTTGGGGCTGCAAATAGCAACAAGGTGCTACTATCCGCAGCATCCTACTAATAAAAAATGAAAAAATCTATTACAAATATAAACTTAAAAAGAATAAGAATCAAAATATTCAAGTATTTATAAAAATATTATGAAACATATAATAAAATTTGACAGTGGTAGATAAAAGTTTGCTTCTCTTTTTTTTTTTTCAAGTATTTAGGGATAAAAAGTTCATCGAAAAAGTGTAGACGTTACGGATAAAAAGTTCACAAAAAGAATAAAAATCAAAATATACAAGTATTTATAAGGATATTATGAAATATATATTAAAATTTGACGGTGATAGATGAAAAGTTTGTTTTGTTCATGTATTTAGAAAAAAAAAAAGGTGGTAGAGAAAGTTTAGAAGTTAGTGGAGAAAAATTCGTAGAGAGAGTTTAGAAGTTAGGGACAAAAACTTTGTAAAAAGAATAAAAATCGAAATATACAATAAATTGTGAAGAAAAAATAATTTCTAAAATTTTTAGAGGAAGAAAAAACTTGTAAAGTTTAGGAGAGAGAAAAAGTTTGTATATAATTTAGACCGGAAGAAAATGTATATGATAATGGGGAAATAATAATATATTGAATTTAGGTATAAGGTTTATAGAGTTTAAATAGAAAGAAAGAAATAAATAAATAAATAAATAAATAAAGTTTAGAGAGGGAGAGAAAACATTCAGAATTAGTATAAAGAAAGTTTTTAAAAAAATTCTTGCGATTGAGGGATGAATTTCAACTATTTATATTTAAGACGAAAAACTCTAAAAAAAAGTCCAAAAAAAAAGTTTATAAAAGTATAACTTTTTGAATACCACCCGACTTTTAAAAACTCTTTAAAAGTCTTAATCGAATACTGCCCAACTTTTAAACACTCTTTAAAAATCTTAATTGAATATCACTTGATGACTTTTTAAACAATTTCTATTCGTAATACAATTGTACATTAAAATATTGTAATACAATTCCTAATAAAATATATTCTTCCCTACGTTCTTATTCTTAATACAATTCTGGACTAAAATTACTAATCGTAATAATATAGTACATGCAATCTATAATATTAATAAAAACAAAATCCTCAATTGTTCAAAAAGTCATGGTCGGGTTGTTAACTTTATATGGCTATTATTTGTTCCTTAGCTTGTTGTTAATAATTAAGAATATTTTAATGCCATAGGAAAAGAATAGAATTTCACACTTGTATTTATCAACAATTGGTTACGTGTACTAATAATGTTGTAAGAGCTAATTCAGCATCTGGGAATTAGAATTTCACTAGCTAACAGAATGTGTTCTTAAGTACCTGTCTTTTTATCATTTATATCTTTACTTACTAACAGGTAACCACAAATGTTCTTACCAAAATATTGATGTGATATGTGACAAATGTTACAATTCTTTATATTCATTATTTATTTGTGTATTACCTAGCCTGATTGCACCACATATTAATGACATAAACACATTTTTTTAAAAAAATATGGTAACAAAAAATTTAGTTCATAAAACATTTCACTTTTAAAAATGGTATTCTTGTCTTAATTTGAACAATAATTAAAGTTTTGTCTAAAAATTCTAAAAATAATTCCTTAAAAAAATTACTCATTTTTCATTTTTTTTTTTTTAATTTTTTGACCTTTGGTTGAAACTTGAAAGTCAATTTTTTTCTTCTATTTGGTTCATTTAAAAAAAAAAAAACAAAACAAAACAAAAAAAATCTATTACAAAGTTATTTTAATAAAATATTAATTATTTAAAATGATTAATTAAAGAAATTGGAATAAACTATATATATCTTATTAATATTATGGTTTGGAGGACAATGAGTGAAAGGGATGGGAACTTTGGGATGGAAAACCTAGAAGAAGTCCTTTAATTTCATGAATAGCTCCAAACCTCAATTGTTGATTATGATTTGAGTTAATCCCATATGCGCTCTTCTGAGTATAATAATTTTGTCACGTTTAATTTAAAAATTTAAATTAACCACTCGAGGTCTTCCAACTTTCAAATTGTTACTATCTGTGGTTTAAGTTACCGCCTATGGTCTTTCAACTGCCAAATTTTAACCATCCATGGTCTTTATAGGAGGACCACGATTAGTTAAATTTTGAAAGTTGAAGGACCATGGGTGGTAAACTTAGCTTGGACCACAGATAGTAACAATTTGAATGTCGAAGTACCATGGGTAGTCAATTTGAAAGTTTATGACTAAACGTGATAAAATCACTATACTCAGAGGACCTCATATGGCATTACCTCATTATGATTTTAGTATTTTACAATATAAAATTTATTTATATAAATTTATTTTGAAAAGACAAAAAAAAAAAAAAAAAAAAAAAAAAAAAAAGTGGAGAGAGACAGAACCGCACCGATTTCGTTATGGCGGACAATTATATACTTCAATTATGGATGTGTCAAATCTAAATTAATTGTTTTTATAAAATAAAATAAAAATCGAATATTGTAAGCGTTGGTAACGTCATTTCTTCTCTTTTTATTTTTTCCCACTTCGTCAGTGCCTCCTCCTATGGAAGAAACTGACTTTTCTTGTTGTAATTGGACGCCGGCAATTGCTGATGCGTTACATCTATACTATCAAAACAAAAAAAGAAATTAATGTGACAGCAAATATATATTTACTTTAATTAATGTCGTTTTCTTTCTTAATTATATTACATGTAAGTTTCAACTATGCTAATTTCGTTATTTTGGGAGGTGAGTTTCAACTATGATAAACTTTTTGTTGTGAGCAAAATTATATTGTGGATGGTGCACACAGTACATGGCATGAATGGCAGGAAGCTCCCTTGGGCTTGCACCATGCGTTTTTTTATGATCATTGTTGGTTTACAGCTGCGTGACAACCGTTTCGACTGGTCAAAACTACCGTAGAACTTAGGAAAAGTATTAAGAGAGAATACACGTGTGATTAAAGAACAATTACACTTGTGTTACGATCCGAATCCCCTTACAATATGACCCCAGGGGTATTTATACAAGAATAATAAGCGATAAGCTTACATAAAGAAATAAATAAAATTCTTAACAAATATAATTTAGGAAACTAAGGCATTTTAGGGCTGCCCAACTAACGTGGAAGTTATCAAATTCTAATTAAGGCAAAATCCCCTAAATCTTGCCTCGAGTTTCCTAATTCCGAGCAAGGTAACCGCATTTCAGAACGTACCCGGCCGGGCATCGCCGACTAACAACCTAGACTTAGCCACACAGATCTAAACAACTTGGGCTGCATATCCGTTTGGCTCAGGCAGTCACCGGACTCCAGATACCGGTCTTCTCAGGTTAGGTACTCCAGTCAGGATATCCATCACTAGTCCCTCACTTTCTCCGGTCTTCTCAGGTCGGGTACCCCAGTCAGGGTATCCATCACTAGCCCCTCACTTTCACGAGCTCTTGAAGGGCAACGACTGGGGAAAGTAATCCTTTAACTGATTTCTTATAAACATATTGCCCACAAGCAGGCAGTCAATCACCTTGCCAATCTTGTAGTGTAGCAAAACACAATGTCGTCTCTCAGTCATAACGCAACCGACTAGACTCACACTGCCCGACCGGCTACACTGTCTCGACTGATTTCGCTTTTCCTAACTGGTTCTGTAACAGTCACCATCAATACGGCATAATCATTGTGCCTCCTTAATTCTCCCTGGTTATATTTTCGAGACAATAACCGTCTCGTCTATCAGTCGTTATGGACGGCTCCCTGTCCATCCGATCCAGGACATGTGTCACTATTCGCTCGTCCGACTATCCTTATAAATACCTTTAAGTTTCTCTCCTTTCTTCTTTTCAATCTTTCTTCTTCGTTTGACGCTTCATTCTCCCATTTGGCTCCTCCGATCACCATCTGATCATAGTCTTCTCTTTTAAAGTTCAGTTTCTTCCTTCACTCCTTTTTTTTTTAATGTTTTCATCCCTTTTCTTCGCAATGTCGTCTTCCACCGCGTCATCCTCTTCTTCTCGTCGCCAAGGAGATACTCTCTTTCCGGCCACTTCTTCTTCTCTTCAATCGGAGGATGCTACCCAAGCCACCTTTAGGGCCCGAGTCATTGAGAGAAACTTGGGCTACTTTGAGGACTTGGAGCGCCCTATTCCTCGTCATTCTTTCCTTTTTACCGCCGACTATGCTCACGCTCGCCGCCTACTCGGCCCAGCGATGAAGACTCAGGAAGCTGACCGGAGACAAATCTCGGACCCACTAGAGGGTGGTTTCGTTGGTATTCACTACCAGTTGGTCCGCTGCGGCTTCCGAGTGCCCATCTTTCCTTTCCTCAACACTCTTCTTAGTTACTACAGGTTGGTGCTCGAGCAACTGGTACCCAACTCGTACCGTCTTCTGGTTAGTTTCCTCACAGTCCTTCATCGCCTTAAGAGGGAGGGTCCCCTAGCCCACTTTCACCAACTTTTTTGACTGACTACGATCGACACTGTGGTCCCCGGGTACGCGCAAATTCATTCCTGGGATGGTTGTAAATTCTTGGAAAAGTTAGAGTCCTCTCATATGGGCTAGAAATAGAAATTTTTCTTTGTCCGACCGGCTGCGCCGCACCCGGCCTTTGATTTTCCTCTTGCTTGGGCGGCTTCCTACTATCGCCTAGATTGAAGGTTGACTTGCCCTCCTGACCTCATGCGGCTGGCCAGGACTTTGATCGAGGGAGAATCCTTCTCGGTCGGGCTAGTCTGCTGCCCGAAGGCGCTGCCAACACATGTTTGTTTCTTTTCTACCGTTTTTCTTATTGCTTGTATATTGCTTAATCTTCTCATGCTCCTTGCTATCTTTATTTTTAGGAAACAACGATACTGAGTAGTCTTCCAGCGGTTCAGAAGGAAAAGCTGAGCAATACGAGCTGATCGCTCACCACCTACTCTCTCGCTCCACCGCGGAAGAGGCTATCACTCTTTCCTCTGAGGACGATCAATCGACTGCCCCTGCAGCCATGACTGATCGTAAGGCTCTTTTCCGCGCACAAGGACTAGCTCGCCTATCTACCGCTAAGAAGGGAAAGGGCGTGGCGGCTACTAGCTCCATACCACCCGAAGCGAACGTAGCCTGATCTAGTGGTCATCGGTGGGTCCTCAACTACTACCGCCCAGATCGCCATATCTACTAAGCGGAGAGAGCCAACTCCTCCAACTCCGCCTCTTGCTCATTGGTTGGGGAGGAAACGCCCCAGTGAGACTATGATTGAGCCTTTGGCTGCTAAAAGGATATTGGTCGGCCCGGAGGCCAATGAGATGAGGCCATCCACAAGGGCAAATACCCTGTGGGCGACTGGCTGGACAAGGCCGTCTTCCCTCGTGACATGCACTCTGTTGAAGGGTTGGATGCTGAAGACTTTTTGCTTGGGACCGCTCGCCGTACTTTCCAGGTACTCATGCCGACTGGCCGGTCTTTCTTCCTTTTCCATACTTACTGTTTTTCTTTGAATTTGTAACCCATCTTTTGCTTGTAGTCTATAATGTCTCAATTGGCACTCCGTTGATGCCACAAGGCTATCCTCTTCGAGATGGAGGTTCTTCATACTACTTAGGCAAATCATGACAACCAGGTAGAGGAGCTGAATTTTCAATTAGCCACGGCCAACTCTGCACTGGAGGCCGAGCAACGATGCAACGAGCAGCTAGTGCTGGACATTCAAACTGCCCGCTTGGTTACGCTGACTTCCTACAAGGAGTCGGAGGAGTTCCGGAGGAATGCCGAGCAATGCGCCCGAGAGCGCACCGAAAGGATAACTAAAGACTAGCTGGCTACTCTTAAGGGATTGAAGTTCTCAGCCGAGATGGGTGGTGAAAACTATCAGTTAGGCCTAGCGGATAGGCAGAAGATGATTTATGCTACTCTGGCCAACCGCTATGAAGGCTTCAAACTTGAGAACTACGGGCTCCCGACTGTTTTGGAAGAGGCCCAACAGCACTTACCTACCCCCGCACCTGACTAGGGGGATGCATTCCTGGACCATCAGGCTGTGAGACAAGATGGCGGTCTATAGATTCCCTTGGACTCTGAGTACTTAGACTCAGCCGCCAAACAACAACCTCTGATGAAAATGAAGATGCATCCGGCAGCCTTGTGAAGCGTCACTCGACTGCTACTGTTACTGCCCAGTTGTCCTCACCTCTAGGCCAACGGAGGAGACTGCTGGCCCATCAACCAGCTAGGATAGCTAGCAGCCTTTACTTTCTACCTCTTTTTTGTAAACACTTGCCTCCGTCGAAGCATTTTGCTTGCATATTTTCTCTATTCTTTGGCTAAGTGTTTTTCGCACCTATCCAGATCGGGTGCCAAAACTGACCAGGTTCCAATTTGGGGTTTTTCCCCAAGTTAATATGTTCGCTTATTCCATGGATGTCAGTCTGGCCCATCACAAAGCTTCTTTCATCTTTTCCGAGGAACTGACCAGTTTTGAAATGTCTCACCGCGACTATTCGAGTGCATTACACGTAGCTTTAGGTGATTAGCCCTTTGGCTGGTCCCAAGTCCATTTTCTGTCCAATAAATATGTCATTTTCTTGTGAGATTTTCAAAGTTTCTGCCTTTATTTTTTATCACGAGGCATAAGTAAGACCCAATGGAGCGCGGTGATGGCTCTGGTAGGCGGTCTTCTAGTCGCTTAGCCGAGCGGATTCGACTCGAGAAACTGAGAGCACGCGGGCTTTTTAAGTCGGTCATTTGCTGGGCGACCGTCCTACTAATCCCTTACATATCCCTTCGGACAATGACGATCGAATAGAGGCACCTCCGGAGAGGGAAGCAGATCAGCTAGCAGATCTTGACTATGTGGCTTTCATGGCAGAGATACAAGGCATGATCGACTAGAACTCCCCGAGTGGCGCTTCGTTGACCTTCTACCCTTTTTGGGAAGAAGTGTGCGCTGTCACGGCACCTAACTCTCCTCCCTCTTCCCCGGAAGTCGTGGTTCCGGTCAGACCTTGCAAGTGCGTGCCTCGCCCTCCTAAGAAGGAATAAAAGGCGTAATCTAATAAATAAAGTAGTCTTTACTTCTTTTTCACTTGATTTCTCTTCTAACTCCATTCTTTTTTCCTTAGGCTTGAAAAAGCCTATTGCCGCCTGCCTTAGCAAGGAAGGGTGACTGGTCAACTCCTGACAATAACTCCAACAACATTCTCTTTCTTTTAGAGCTTGAAAAGGTCAATTGTCGACCGATTTCGCTAGGAAGCGCGACTGGTCAGCTCCAAACTGCAACACCAAACCCCTTTCTCCTTGGCCTGCTAGTAATCGGCCCGCTTCGGGAGGAAGGGAGATTGGTCAGCTCCTGACAATAACTCCAACAACATCCTCTCTTTTCTAAGGCCTGAAAAGGCCAATTATCAACCGACTTTGCTAGGAAGCACGACTGGTTAACTCCTAACTGCAACACCAAAGCCCTTTTCTCCTTGGCCTGAATAGGCCAGTAATCAGTTGGCTTCGCGAGGAAGGGCGACTGGTTAGCTCCTAACAATAACTCTAACAACATCCTCTTTCTTCTAAGGCTTGAAAAGGCCAGTTGTCGATAGACTTCGCTAGGAAGCGCGACTGGTCAGCTTTGGACTACAACACCAAACCCCCTTTCTCCTTGGCCTAAATAGGCTAGTAATCGGTCTGCTTCGCGAGGAAGGGCGGCTAGTTAGCTCCTGATAATAACTCCAACAACATCCTCTTTCTTCTAAGTCTTGAAAAGGCCAGTTGTCGATTGACTTCGCTAGGAAGCGCGACTAGTCAGCTCCTGACTACAACACCAAACCCCCTTTCTCCTTGGCCTGAATAGGCCAGTAATCCATTTGACTTCTCACTAGTATTTTTGTAACCAATGGAGATGTTTTATTACTCAAACTAAATAATACACCAATTAAATATAGTAGCTAAGTGTCTACATCGAATAAAACGACTGATAAAAGGGATAACAACTATATCATACTACTAATAGAATTTCTTCAAGTAGTGGGCATTCCAAGTCTTCTCCACCTGCCTGCCTTCCATAATCTCTAGTCGATATGTGCCAGGGTTGGCTATCTCTGAGATCTTATAAGGTCCTTCTAATTTTATAGCAAGCCCCCCCCCCCCCCTCCCCTCAGTGGGTTGACTAGTCTCCCGATCCCTCAGGACTAGGTCGCCCACTAAAAGGTGTTAACTTTGGCTCACTTGTCTTGATACCGCTTGTTGGTACTCAGTCATTCGAGCATATGCGGCATCACGCCTCTCTTCTAGGAAGTTCTTCTCAATCTGCAAGCTTTCTTCGTTGCCCTCATCATTATATAGCATGATACGCCGACTGGTACCTGGACCTCAGTTGGGACATTTACCTCAAACCCACAAGCTAAGGCAAACAGCGTTTCAGCAGTCACCCGGCGAGGAGTTGTTCGGTAGGTCCAAAGTACCTTTTCTAACTATTCGACCCATGTACCACCCAACTCTTCTAACATTTTCCTCAATCCATCTAGCAGAGTGCGATTTAATTCTCAATCTGCCCATCGACTGGGGATAAGAAACAAAAGTCTTAATGTGTCGAATACCATGTTGCACGCAGAAGGTTGCAAACGGCCGATTATCAAACTGCTGTCCATTGTCAGTGACCAGCTGCTCGAGCAGTTCAAGTCGACAGATAGTATTCTTCCAGATAAACCAACGAAATTGGTACTCAATGATGGTTACTAATGGCTCAACTTCTGCCCATTTAGTGAAGTAATCTACTACGACAATGCAAAATCTATGCTGCCTGGGTGCCTGTTGCAATGGCAGTCGTGACAAGCGTATAATATCCTTGGTGTCTTTATTGATAGGTCGAGCATTTATTAACTTCTTCTATGCAATCTTTCACCATAGTTGGCCAATAATATCCTTGGATGACCAACTTATGAGCAAACGTGTTGGCGCCTTGGTGAGCTGTGCAAATTTCTCTATCAGTTTCCTCCATCACCATCTTAGCTTCATTGGGGAGCAGGCAGCGGAGCAGGGGACTGTCGAATGATCGCTTGTATAGCCAACCATCCACTACTTCGTAAAGCGAAGCTCTTCTCCGTATTAGGTCAGCCTCAGCCTTATCATTAGGTAGCTCACATTTTTCATTGTATCTCATGATTTCAGCTATCCAAAACCATTCAGGTTGCATGACCGGATCATACAGAGAAGGCATCTTAGTGATGGGGCAGACTAGAAGGCTCTTAGTGATTGGCCTTTTCTACAATCTCGGTCTGACAAACTTGCGGCCAATGGTCGGGCAATTCACTGACTGCCAACTTTGACAGGATGTCGGCTTCCACATTCTTAGGTATCGCGACATGAATTACTTCATACGGGGTCAACTTTCCCAAAAGGCCCTCAATCACATACTTATATATCTTCAGTCTTTCTTCACGAGTCTCACACTCATTAGTCAACTGGCTGACCACCAATCGGGAGTTGGTCTTGATCCTTACTCGCACAACTTTTAAGGCTTGAACTAAGCACAGGCGCCCAATGACTGCCTCATACTCAACCTCATTATTTGAGGTACGAAACTGATATTGCAAGGCATAGTAAAGATGGAAGCCTTGAGGAGTAGTGATCATTACTCCTCAACTACAGTGACGAGTACTAGCAGCACCATCTGTTTAAATTTCCCACCATTCGTCCTCATTAGGCTCCTGGTCGGCGCGAGGCTCCTCAGCTTGCGCTGAGCATTCCACTACGAAGTCTGCCAAAGCCTAGGCTTTACTCGAGGGCCTGGGAAAGTACTCAAACTCATATTGAGTGAGCTCGACTGCCTACTTGATCAATCTGTCGAATGAGTTCGGACTCCGCAAGATGCTAGCTAGCGGCCAGTTAGTCTAGACTCTAACATGATATGATTGGAAGTAGGGAACGAACTTTTAGACAGTCACGATCCACATTCTCTAATGGCGTGTACTTGGTTTCTGTGCCTTTGAGTGTTCGCCCCACATAATAGACCAGGTGCTGCGTTTTATCCTCTTCGCTCGCTAAAATCGATCTAGCCGCTTTCTAAGAGGCAGCCAAGTACAGGAACAATGTTTCTCCCTCCTTGGGCTTAGACAGCAGGGGATGGGTCAGCAGGTACTTCTTTAATTCCTCAAAGGAAATATGGCGTTCTTCCGTCCACTGGATAGGAACCGACTGAGAGCAGCTAACCGTCCAATTAAGCGATGCATTTCCTTTAAGTTCTTTGGGGGGCTGCATATCCAAGATTTCTTTGACCTTCCCGGAATTAGGCTCAATCCCGCACCTAGTGACCATGTATCCCAAGAACTTCCCTCCTTTGATTGCAAAGGCACACTTCTTCGCGTTCAACCTCAAGTTATATCTTCTCATTATGCTTAAGCATTCAGTCAGGTCTTTTACATATTCATCTTCCTTGTTACTTTTGACCAGTATGTCATCCACGTAGGCAGCCATAGACTTTCCAATCAGGCTCTTGAACAACCTGGCCACCATACGAGTATAAGTGGCTCCCGAATTCTTCAATCCAAAGGGCATCACTCCGTAGCAGTAGACACCATCCGACATAATGAAGGCAGTATTTTCCTCATCCTCCGCATGCATAAAGATTTGATGGTATCCGCGAAAAGCGTCCATGAAGCTTAGCAATGCACAGCTAGTTGTCTCATCCACTAGTTAGTCGATTCGCGGTAGCAGGAAAAAATCCTTAGGCAGGCTTTATTTAGGTCCGTGTAATCAACACACATCCGCCAAGCTGGTGATTTAGGCACCAACAATACGCTGGCCAACCAGTCCGTGTACTTAACCTCCCTTATATGATCGGCTGCTAGCAACATATCAACCTCCCTTTTCACGAAGTCTCGGTGGTCATTCGACAGGTAACGCCTCTTTTGAGCCACATGCTTTAATCCCTGGTCCACAATCAATTTATGAGTAATGATAGCCCATGTCTATTGAGCGCTTGTTGTATCTCCACCATTTGGTCCACCTACGATCATTTTAATGAAAGGCTTTCTCTTCCAACCTTTACTGCTCTCTCCTTCTATCATGGGTTGTTTGCCTTTATCTGCCGCTCTTTCAGTTAGCTCAGGGGAATTATCTCATCGCCATAGCGGGACGGAACGACACCACTTATTGGCCAGTCGCCCGCGCTGGGTTAACTTTTCGAGCTCAACTTTTAATACCTCGTAGTCTTCCGTCGAGTGCGAACTGTTCCGATGATATCGACAATACGTAGTGCGCTCGTCTACTGTCTGCGGATTATCCCCTAGGCGAACAGGTGGTAGAGGCGGCAACTACTCATATATTTCTTGAATAGGTTGTGTAACCGACCGATATCCACTCAGTCCCAGTCGATCATACAGCAGCCTCAAGGTTACTCGTCCCGCAACGGTTCCTTCTGCCCGACCACTCTTAGGATCTTTTGCTCGGGGTCGTTTGAGGGCAACCCTGACTTGCTTTCTCTTCTGCCTGACTACCTCCTTAGTATCTGCAAGCTATTTAGCTGTTTGAATAGCTTGAGCGTACGCCCACGAGTTCTCATCACGCATCTTCCCATACTACCCATCCGGGTGCAAGGATTCTATGAAGAAGGCTAGTGCCGTCTTATCGTCCCGTCTTCCCTCGACCGCCTGAACTTCCTTCTGCCATCTAGACAGATAGGTTCTCAAACTTTCTCCCTCATCCTAGCTCACCCATGCCAAGTCTGAAAACTTATTCCTAGGCCTCATACTGCTTGCGTAATGTGTTAGGAATGCCTCTAGCAGTTGGTCGAAGCAGCTAATTGACCGGGCAGGCAAACCAACAAACCATCTCTGTGTTTGACCAGCTAGAGTGGGTATGAAAGCTCGACATATCAACTAATCTACAGCGCCAACTACTTGCATATTAGCTTGGTAGCTGATTATGTTATCATGCGAATCTCCCAAGCCATCGTATGTAGGGTGCTGAGGTAAATTCCTTACTTAATCTGTGAACGGGTAAGCGGTCATCAGAGGTTGAATAACTGGTCATTCCTTTTCCTCCATCTAATGTTTCAAGTCTCTGGCCTCCATAGCTAGGTCCGCAACGTCGGGCTCCTCGGGCTGGGCACACGCTCTCCTAGCTGGCGTTTCACCACTGCTCTCCATATCATGGGCCCCGGCCTCTTGACCACGTCGGTTAACCAAGCGCCTACGTAGGTCGTCCTGCCTAAGTCCCTCTCTAGAGTGCTCCCTAGCCCCCCTCCCCACCACTAGTCGGTTGGGCTAGCGACGTCTGGCTTGACCACTCAATCGATCTCTAATTGACCGAGTAGGATCTGAATTTGAGTTTGACTAACGGCACGACTATCTGAGTGATCACAATGGTTAGTGTGCTGAGAGACCACACGCCTACCTTGCTCCCCTAGCAGGACGGGAGGGGGTATCTGCCGATTGGGTGATATGGGAAGTACACACACTCTGCCACAAGCCACAATTACATGGGCGATTACCTCAATGATAGGGGTGTTAGTGAACAGAGCTTTCGACAAACTACTCGTGTTCGAGCTCGGTAAGTGTTCGTTTATGTTCATTTATTAAGGTAAACGAACATTACCAAACAAAATTTAGAGCTCGATTAATAAACGAACAGAGTCTGAACAGTGGTAAGCTCGTTTGCTAAGTGTTCACGAACAAGCTCGTTTGTGTTCGTTTAGTAATGTTCGTGAACAAACTCGTTTGTGTTCATTTAGTAGTGTTCGCGAACAAGTTCGTTTAGTGTTCGTTTAATAATGTTCGCGAACATGTTTTCAAACACACACACACACACACACACACACACACACACACACACACACACACACACACACATATATATATATATATATATATATATATATATAAGGTCATTAAGGTCATTAAGGTCATTTAGTTGTGTTGTTTGTTTAATTATTGTTCGTGAACGTAGATTATTTCTTGTTCACGAACAAATTGTGTTCATGAACATGTGCTGGTGTTTGGTTATTAAGTGTTCACGAACGTGTTCATGAACGTAAATGAATGTGCTTGTTAACGTTAATGAATACATTCGCAGACGTGTTTGTAAACGTTCGCGAACATGTTCGCAAACACGTTCGTGAACATGTTCGCGAACGTTAACGAATGCTTAACAAACAAACACGAACATGATTTTTTAAAACCTTAACAAACGAACATGAACATGAACACTCCAAAATCCTTAACAAACGAACATGAACAGCCTCCGTTCGTTTATGTTTGGTTCGTTAACAGCCCTACTCAACGATAGCCGAAGCATGAGCTGCTTGAGGATTAGGTGCTATAACAGGCATCGCTACTGATCGCTCTACCGAATTACGTCAACTAAGTTGTTGGTGTAAATCAGACGGTGGATGACTGAGCTGCTGACACAAGTAACCCGTAGATGCACAGTTGACTTCCTGAGAGGGGCAATGACCACGTTACCGTTTGCATTCCTATTCACATGCGGTTCACATTCTCGTTCGCTGCATTATTAGCGTTTGGGTTAGCCTAACCTGAACGCCGACTACCCCGAGTTTGTTCTATATAACCAGTGTAGAAACGGGGTTTGTTGTATCAGTCCCAACAGACAGCGCCAATGTTGGTTTTATTGCTGCGCGACAACCGTTTCGGCTAGCCAACACTACCGTAGAACTTAGGAAAAGTATTAGGAGAGAATACACGTGTGTTAAAGAACAACTACACTTGTGTTACGATCCGAACCCCTTTACAATATTACCCTATGGGGGTATTTATACAAGAATAATAAGCTTACATAAATAAATAAATAAAATTCTTAACAAATATAATTTAGGAAGGTATTTTAGGGCTGCCCAACTAACATGAAAGTTACCAAATTTTGATTAACGCAAAATACCTTAAATCTCGCCTCGAGTTTCCTAATTCCGTGCAAGGTAACCGCCTTTCAGAGCGCACCCGGCCGGGCACCGCCTCCCGATTGCCTACCTGGACTGAGCCACACAGATCTAAACAACCCGGGTTGCATATCCGTTCGGCCCGGTTAGTCAATGGGCTCCAGATATCAGTCTTCTCAGGTCGGGTACCCTAGTCGGGGAATCCATCAATGGCAACTGAAGAGTCGGTTGTGCAAAAAAAAAACCAACTGATGTTTGGTAATTAGTACTTAATGCTGTGTTTGAACATTGGATTGGTATTTTGTTATATAATGTTTAGACTTTAGATTTAGACTATGTGAATATATATTGTTTGGTAGTGTGTTTGTAAAATTAGGGAATATTATAATTCGGGGTTCTAGAATCGAACCGAAACTGAAATCAAACTTTTTCATACCGACCTAAACCAAATAGAACTATAATGTTAAACCGAATGGTATCATTTTTTCTAATACTGAAATACCGAAACCA
>CP025650.1:14868398-14938575 GCA_003576665.1 Ipomoea trifida
AAACGAACCGAATCTCGAAACACCCACACCTATTTAAAATATTGCACTTGTAAAAATGCGAAAATGCATTGCACTTAGGATTTCAATTTTATAGTTTATGACTGAGTTTTTGGTTTTATTTGGTTTAGTGGTTCACGTTTTACAGCACCCCAAGCCCGAATCAGATTTTGGCATAAGCCCTACAAAGTAGGCAGTTAAGCCGGTCAAGTCGGTCCTGCCACGATGGGTAAAACTCGATCCCTAGATCGTGAATAAATCAAATCCCTTGGTTGGTAAAATTAGATCACTAGATCACAGTAAATTCGATCCCTAGATCGTGAATAAGTTCAATCCCTTGATTGGTAAAGTTTGATCACTAGATTGCAGTAAATTTGATCCCTAGAACGTGAATAAATCCAGTCCCTTGATTGTTAAAATTGGATCACTAGATCACAGTTAATTCAATCTCTCGATCGTAACTAAAAATCCAATCCCTAGATCAGTAAAATTTGATCTATTGATCATGCTACAAATCATATCCCTAGATCAGTAAAATTTGATCTCTCAATCATAATTAAAATTGAATCTCTTGATCAGTAAGATTTGATCTCCAGATCAAGGTTAATTCGATCTCTCGATCGTGTTAAATATTTAATCTTTTGATTGTTAAAAATTGATCCATATAGATCATGTTAAAAATCCAATCACTTGATCAATAGCATTCAACCTATTTATTATGGTAAGATCCAATCTCTTGATCGATAAATTTGGACCGCTTAATCCCCAAAGCCCTACGAGTTAGGCAAATCGATCTGGTAAGTCGTCTCCCGAACACCGGCACCATGAGTTTAAAATATTATCTCAATAAAATCATGCAATTAAATATACTCGATCAAGTCGTCTCCTGACCATCGATACTACAAATATGGTCAAGTCAATGCCCCAAACACCAGCACAGTGACCGGGTTCCGCACTCAGAGGTGGTTAATGAAGATCTTCTAGAGACTGCCCCTCAGATTTTGTGAGGGATTTCCTTTTTCAACATTAGGAAATATGTGTGGCAGTTTGGGAGGATTTCCTAAGTTCAAATTTGTTAACTTTCCTTCTTTCCTATCTAAGGCACATAAATCTTGTATAAATACCCCTCTGGGGCACATTGAAATGGGTTCTGAAATCGATTCTCTGGCAATTACTCTGTCAATTTCCTTTCCTATTATTTTTTTCCTTTGTTTTTCGGTTATGTTGGCCCGCCGTCCGGCAACCCCGTGGCCGTAAAACCAATAATGCTAATAATATGTGTCATTATGTGCTCATTAAAGAGTTGTTAATGGAGTTATTTATCAATTATCTCAGTCTATGTTGATGGTATAAATATGATTAAAATGCATAAAGAACTTGACGACATTAGCTCATGAGTCATTCCTAAAGACGGAGCTTGAAATGAAAGCCTTGGGAAACCCAAGTATTATCTCGGCCCGTAAATCGATATTTCCTTGAAGAAATTTTACACACTAGTTAGCCTACATTTTAAAACATATTATATGGATAGGTATTATGTTCTTATCATACTAATGGTTACCTAATAATATCTTAAGTAGATAAGGAACCATTTGGATTCAAAGAGTATAATGAGGATACCTTATAGCCAAAAGTCCATTACTTCATTGTCGTTGGAACAACACTTTAGAACCGGAAGTTCTATAATCCCAACAATCCTGATAGTTGCGATGAAATTGCTTATAACATTTAGTGCTCCTCCTACCCTGAAATATTCGAATAGTGTTAATCATATCCTCAAGTATCTTCAAGTAACAAAAGATTTTGGTATTTATGCGATAGACCAATATATGATTTTTAATATGCTACTTGGGTATTGGCTATTTTGTTTGATCTATCACTATGATGTCAAGTCCCAAATTGGTTATACTTGTTTTTACCCCCAATGCCCCATATGATGACAGTAAAGGTTGTGTTGCACGGAATCATAAATGAGTATATTTAAGAATATTTGCCAAAATATAGTGTCAATATTCAATAGACATGAGCTCCAAAAGAGTCACAATATTATTATACAAAATGTTTATTGTAGTGACAATCTAGAAGATTGCACCAAATTTCTTTCCTATACTTATATTTATAAATATTTTTATTATATTAGAATGTGTAGGCTTTGAAGATTGTTATCTTCAAGGGAGTATCATTTACTTGAATCAATTCTGAAATTTGGGTCTAGAAGATCAACAGTTGTACACTTCTCCCTTTAATTGAGTTTTGTTATACTTTTCTTAATTAAAGATTTTTTTTTAACGATATAGCTAGTGCACCACATGAATACACATCTATCATGCACTCTTTTTCTTACTAGGTTTTTTTTCATTGGATTTTTCTAATGAGGTTTTAACGAGACATGAGTATGATATAGTAATGTCCAAGATGGAGTATTGTAAATAGTTATATGTGGACGTTACTAGAGAAATTATATTATGATAATGTATCTTCATCCTTTATAGATTCATAGTTATACTATAACTCTGTACATCTTGTATAGTTGTATATATTGATTGAAGGATGAATAATAAAGATTGATGTTTCTCTCTTGTCTTTTTCTCTAATTTACTGTATATTGTTATATCTGTTCGCACAAGAATACGCCCAATTAATTTTACAATATTATTATTTTTTAAAAAAATATGATTGAATTCGATATCGTAATTAAAAATGATAAAGAAAGGATACATCTGTTCGGATCATTATTACATGACCATGGCCCACACAGCTGTGTGAACCATAAATAAAAAAATACATTTTTAATATACTAAAAGTACATTATTTTTGTACGTAAAGTACATTATTTGAAAATACATTATTTTCTATATAGTATCAAATAATATACATTTAGTACAAAAATAATGTACCTTACCTTCATGGTCCACACAATAATTTGCCTATATGTTCCCTTGTTGGCTTGCTACGACACATGTGCCCCCTAATCATAGTATTCGTGTTACCAACTTAATTTTTGATGATGTTTCTATCCGACATGTTATAGATTTATAGTTCCCAGATGTTGAATTTATTTCATGTGATCTCTAAATTATTGAATGTATTTTAAACAATTTTTAAAAAATTTATTGCATTGGCCTAAACTAGATAAAGTTTCCTGCAAACATATATATACAAATTCTGAAAAATGCAAAAGCCTTACAACCGAATAGAAGCACACCACATGTGAGCCAAGGAGGCCCCACAACGGCACATAATATAGAATATACCAATATACCATATCGCTTATAAGTTATATATCACTAGGGTGGTAACGTTTTGGTTTAATTGAAAGTTTAACCTTGCATTATGTATTGTGCAAATTAGTCTTAAATCGTAATTATATGGAAGGTTACGGTGTTAACATTTTTGACTTAATAGATACTGCATTGTTTATTTTCAAAAAATAAAATAAAAAATACTGCATTGTAATAGAGTCAGTAATATTAAAAAGAATTATTTAAGGTCCGTTTGGAAATCAGGAAATGACTTCCAGAAGTCAATTTTTGGATTTTTCAGTATTTGGATACTCAAGGAAACTAAAGTCAAATAAAAATTCATTCTGGTCACTAGAAAATGGCTTCCTAATGTTTTTAGTCAGAAGACATTTTTTGAATTCTTTATTTTTTATCTCTCTTTCCTCCCTGACAGGATAATTAGGCAAGGTACTAGATCCGACCCGGTGCGTCTAACCCATTACACACTGAAATAACAACGGTCAGGAGCAGAGAACATGTGGAACGGTTACAAGAGCCCACGCATTAAGAGCACCGCCTCATCAAAGATAGAAATTATGAATTACAGCAGGCGTCACTTATTAAGAGGCCGTTGCTATCATTATTGTAACCGTTACAAGTGTATAGTATAAAGGCTGACCCCATGTAGCAAGAAGGGAGACGCTCTATTTTCTTGTAGACAAACCATATCAATACGAAACACTCTGTTTTACATAAATTATATCCGGTAAACATTATTACCGCCACTCCCTTCTTCTTTGAAATACTCATGATTCTTTACAATGTAGTATCTATTCTCTACTTTCTCAAGCATTATGTCTTTCTTTCCTTCTTTTTAGATTAATTTTCGGATTATTGAAACTAACTAGGTTTTTAGATATTTGCTCCGATAATCACATCAAACTCAATGCATGTGATCCAATCAGAAAATTGTCCATTATTAAGTGACGCACCTTAGAGCATCTATAATAGTGGAGTTCTTTTGTAATTTTTGAGTAGTTCTTGTAAGTGTGATTAGGAAAGAGAAAATGAAAGGGGAGCAAAAAAAAAAAAACAAAATAAAATTGATTTTTATAAAAAAATAAATAAAAGTTAAAGGTTTTGTTAGGCGCGCCTGACACGCCTGCTGGGCACCATTGTTGCAGCCCAATCAAGCAGCTTTTGTTTCAATTCCTTGTCTCTCCTTCAATTACAGCCCGTTTGGTTCGCTGGAAAATATTTTAAGGAAATGGAATTCAAATTACATGAAAAACAAATTACCAGGAAAATAGATTTCATTGTTCGGTTTGTGGAAAAGAAATTACTAGGAATATGAATTCCATTGTTTGGTTATATTTGGAATGGTAAGGAATTATGAATATAAAAACCAATATGCCCTTAACAATTAATAGTGATAATATATTACTCCCTCCGTCCCATTTTATGTGTCTTACTTTCCTTTTTTGTTTGTCCCAAAATAATGTCCTCTTCCCAAAATTGAAAATAACTATAGTTCTACATTTACCTATTTACCCTTTTGACTTTTTCAAATTTCTAGACAATGGATGAGGTAAGTACAATTGTACTTTGAACAAATGACACCTACTTTTGAGGGGCAAAATTGGAAAGTTAGTAATAATTATTTTGTTGCATTAAAAACCGTGCAAAAAACAAATGAAACATACAATTAGGGACAGATGGAGTATATTATTATTGATGATGGTAAAATAGTCCCATTGCTCAATACTTTCTTCACAAACCCCTTGGAAAACAAAATACCACCTTCTAACTAAGAATTTATTTTCCATCACTTTTGAGAACTCAAGTTCCAATGTAAAACATTTTCCATCTAACCAAACAACGGAAAAATACATTTTTCTCCACTTCATGAAAAATCTTTTCCATGGAAAAGATTTTCCATCCAACCAAACACTTCTTTATTGTTCCAATAACTCCTCTTTGAAGATGAACCCCTCTCTCTCTTATTTTCTCTCACATCCACCTCACTACGCATTGTATTAAGAACTCCAAATCATTGATATGGAGGATATATGAAAACTCACTTTTCAGCACAAAATATTGTTAGGCCATTTGTCACGTCTGGAGCCGTTAGTAACAACATAAAAGTCATATTGCTTTCGATCATCAATACTAATCAGGTTGTCCAACCTACATTTAATTCTCTGATATCTTGTATAAATATTTAAATAATTCTTTCTTCTCAAATGGTTGAATCTCTAACCTCAAAGGCTCCAACGACTCAACTCGACAAAGCATCTTAGATAATGTAAATCATGGTCATGGTAACTTAATTGAACACAGAGGATACACTTTTGCTTACTACGCACAAGGTGCCCCCCTCACTTTGAAAGGTTGCTCCCACACTGCCACTAGTGACACTCGATCCTTGGTATTTAATTTCTTTTCAAACTTCACATCTGTTACGAACTGAACTGCCTATGCGGACAATATTTAAATAACTCTTACCTTTATGGATAGCTTTATTGGTTTATAGGTTACCGAGTATAAGTAAGAACACATAATTAGCCCTGACAGTCATATGTAGGTTCTGTTTGATAGAGCTTATTTAGAAGTTTATAGCTTATTTTAAGCTTCTAATAATCTATAAGCTTTGTTTGATAATGTTGTTAAAATAAGCAAGTAACTTAAAATAAGAGCTTATCTTGAAACGATACTTTAAGTAGCGTTTCAAAAATAAGCTAATAGTTTCGTAACTTTTTTCCATCTTTATCATTATTATTTTAAATATATGACACCCTTTACCCCTCCCAATTAAAACCTTTTTGGTCTTTTCTCTTCTCATATATTATTATTATTATTATTATTATTATTATTATTATTATTATTTAAGATTGATTATATATATATATATATATATGATCGCGTTCAAGTGTGTACGAACTGCCCAGGAGAGAACTGCGAACGAATCGCAACGTGACACGTGTCCAGGATGTAGTTGTACCTAATGTTATAACTAGTTGCACATAATCTTATAACTAGGTGCACCACGGTGCATAAATGCTAACAAGGTAAATTACTTGCACTTATAAGTGAAAATAGGTGCACAAGTGCAAGTAAAATGTATTACAGGTGCAAGTAAATTGTACATTGAGCTTCAATACTAAGTGCACCTAATGTTATAACTTGATGAACCTAATGTTATAATTAGGTGCACCTAGGTTGCACCCAGGTGCATGAATATTAACAAGGTAAATTACTTGCACTTGTAAGTGAAAATAGGTGCACTTATAACACAATTATTTGCACCAAAGTTCGAGTTATTTACAAAAATATCATTGCGTCAGTTTTTTAAAATTACATCTGATTCGTTGATCTAGACACGCGGACGGTTGTGAAGCGTTCTCATTTCCTTCTTGGGCGGCAGTTCGCATGGGAGCGCCCCCTACATACATACATACATACATACATACATACATACATACATACATACATACATACATACATACATACATACATACATACATACATACATACATACATACATACATACATACATACATACATACATACATATATATATATATATATATATATATATATATATATATATATGAATAGGATTGTAAACAAATCTATTTAAATTTAAAATTATTTAAATTTTATGAAAATGCCATTTTTAATCTTTTTACGTTATTATAAAAAAAAGCTAATTTTACCAAACAGTTTTAACATGCTCTTCAATTTTCAGCTTCTAGCCTATAACTTTTCAAGTTTCAGCTACCTTTTTAGCTAGGTTTGCTAAACATAACCGTATGAGAGTTTCATCTTCTTATGCCTCTACAATCCTATCAAGTCGTTGCATGATGCTTTTGGGGCAAGGGATTTGGTTTTTTGTGTACATTTAAACAATTCTTCATTGCCAAAGACCTTGTGGCCGGTCTAGTGGCACCCGATTGTACTCCCACATAGGAGGGGCTGGGTCCAAGCCTCAATGGAGGCGATATTGACTCTTTGTGCTTCATTTGGTTAAAAAAGTAGCTATGAACATGTATTACATTGTAACAAAGTCAATAGTACTCAAAAACAAAACAAAACAAAACAAAACAAAACAAAACAAAAAAAAAAAAAAAAAAAAAAAAAAAAAAAAAAAAAACAATTCTTCCTTCTTGCAAATAGGGTCAAGGGATTTGCTCATAAATGCATACATACATTAGATAGTAACTACAAGTTTTCTTGTCACCAAAATTAAACAATTTTTCCTTACAAAGATACACTAGTTTATGATATGAATTTTAGCAAATTTAGCCTTTGTTCTATTATTTTTTTGTCAGACTATGGAGTGTCCTGACCTTGGTCCACATATCTGTGTGGACATGAATGTAATATACATTTTTAATATACTAAAATTACATTATTTGTGTACTGAATATACATTATTTGATAATATATAAAAAATCATGTACTTTTAAATAATGTACTTTATGTATACAAAAAATACACTTTTAGTATATTGAAAATGTAGTTTTTATTTATGGTTCATACAAATGTATGGACCATGGTCCATGGAATAATGATTGTTTGAGCAAGTCCTAACTGTAGGAGGCAACTTTAATTAAGTCGTACCATACTCAGACTAATTTCCGTTCACACTGGACCGGCCCAACCAGCCCAATTAAGAGGCAAAGTGTTGGTCATATTAGTTTCCTTTGTTCTATTATTTTATACTCAGTATTTGTACCTAAACAGTCATAAAAATAAAATTACAACCACTTCCAGTCATTTTTTCTCTTTTAATATATTATTTGTATATACAAAACTAAACTAGTACTATGAACTTGATAAACTATTCAATATTTATTGACTCTTTAAAATGAAAAATAAAAAAGAAAAATAATATTTAAACATAAAATACAAGTGAAAAAAATTAATGTCTCAAGTAATAAGAATAAAAACTTTTACATTCCAACATTTTCTTAGTCGAGTTAGTCGTATATAATTTTTCTATTGTGATTTATTTCACGTGTGTGATTTGCAAGCTACTTCACATGAGTGGAGTTTACCCAGTGTACACCTCAATCAGATTGTGACTGTGGATTTCATTCGTCACAAAAAAAAAAATTACATTCCGTAATGTTGTTTGGTACTATTACATAATAATATTTTTAATCACTCGATAACAAGATTTTTTCATAAGTAATTTTTTAATTTCACACTTTTTTTCTTTAAGTTTTTGGGGTGATGAGAAAAACGCGTAACTATTACATATAGGTATGCATTGAGTAAACTCGCTCTGGTGTAGCATCCCACAAACTAGACAAGAAAAACAAATCGCACTAGTAAGACTCTATGTGACTATTCGATCAAGAAAATTTTGACAAAAATCGAATTCATGACTTTCAAATATGTGAATTATGCTTCACTCACATGGTTTTCTTTTTCGGGGCAAACCCTTCATTAAGAATCAAGCTCCGTCTTTAAATTTGTTCCAAATATGTGTAGCCATTGAAATTTTAATGGAATAAAACAGGTTGATGCAATTGAACTAATGAACTTTAGACTTGAATTTAAAGAAATCGAAATCCAAATAAATGTTACCAAATCATTTGAGTTGAATGGGTCATTTGTTACTGAATTACATGCTCAGATGGATTATTTAGATTACATGTAAATTGAAAGGATACAGTTGTTTTTAGCGGATTATATTCCATGTAACATCATTCTTTTCCAAAATTCAAATTCGCTGCCAGGGATGACAACTTGGTTTTTTTTTTTTTAATTGAATGATATGGAAATCTGTCGTCACTAATTGAGGGTATGCACAAAGTAAATTTTATATTGAGCAAATACCAATTTTGGTCCCACGACTATTAGCAAAATGACAATTTTGGTCCACATGTTTCATTTCTACCAATTTTGGTCCCACGACTATTGTTTAGTACCAATTTTGGTCCCACGACTACTGTTTTAGTGCCAAAATTCATCGTGCCGGTCACCCATTCGCTTAAAACGTGCCGAAATCTAAAATTTTTGAAGGTATTTTCGTTATTTTCAACTCAATATCCCAATTTGAGCATGAATAAAGAGATTTAAGCTCTAAGATCGATCACAATTCACAATTCTCCTCCTCAAATTAAGGTAAAATGACGAGAAAAACTGCGAATTTTGGACAATTTTAGGACTTAAATCCATTTATTCATACTCAAATTAAGATATTAAGTTGAAAATGATGAAAATACGTTTAACAATTTTAGATTTTTGCACGTTTTAAACGGATGGGTGACCGGTGCGATAAATTTTGACACTAAAACAATAGTTGTGGATGAAAATTGGTACTAAAACAATAGTCGTATGACCAAAATTGGTAGAAATGAAACATGTGGACCAAAATTGTCATTTTGCTAATAGTCGTGGGACCAAAATTGGTATTTGCTCATTTTGATATTTATGTAATAGTATGCAAATGATATATGACAGAAAAATTACATTAAGAAGATCATGTAAAACGTACAAGTGTGTTCGCAAACAAGGTGACGACTACTTGATTTTGAATTTTGGATCGAAGAGTTTAAGTTAGATTACTGTGGATGAATTTGGATTTAATTTAGAGTGATATGTAATAATATTATGAATTTGGACACTGTAATGTCCTGGTACATTTTTAATAAATTATACTATATATTAATATGTGAATAATATCAAAGAATTTTAAGTATACAGTTTGATATATATTTATGAATATGTTTTTTTTTTTAAAATGGTTGTTGGTTGGTGGCAATAACTTATATTTTTAATATGATATGATAAGTTATCCAAAGGATCACACCTAGCTGTAAATAAAAATAAAAATGATTTTTCCAATGATAAAATTTTGAATTATGTAAGAATGGGCTAGATGAATCCTTTGTATATAGAATTTTAATGTTTTAAAATAATGTGAATTGTTTTTTTTTTTTAATACTACTAACTCTATTAGAATGTAATATCTGTTCATAATTACTTTCTCGACCTATTGAGATACAAGAATCAGTATTGACTCCACTGAGATACTGAGACTCGAACCCCTTGAACCCACCACCTACCGTATAAAAAAAGAATTTGCTGCCACTAGACCACAATGTCCTTGGCAAATAATGTTAATTGTTAGATGTTTATTTTAAGTTAGAGAGACAAATATGTCCGAAGCTCTTTCTACGGAGGGATTCAACTTCAACTAAGAGCCAAATACTATTGATTAATGCCACTAATGGTTTTTTAAGTCCAAAAAAAGAAAATAAAAAAATAAATAAAAAGGAGTATTTAAATGGATAAATCTGAAAGAAGCGATGAAAGGTCGCCGCGTAAAGTGGTTGTGGCGCCTATAAATACGTGGCCTCAGCGATGGAAGCGGTACACTCGCAA
The DNA here is from genome assembly GCA_003576665.1 of Ipomoea trifida. NCBI lineage: Eukaryota > Viridiplantae > Streptophyta > Magnoliopsida > Solanales > Convolvulaceae > Ipomoea > Ipomoea trifida. Next base: position 14,879,015 of record CP025650.1, read on the forward strand.
ATGAAAGAGTGAGTCTAAGAGCAGAGCGTGGCCTGTCAACTTTGGCAACGTGTTCTTCTCTCCCAATTCTCTGCAACAAACCCTCTCTCTCTCTCTCTTTCCACTCTGCTCTGTGGACTTTCTTTCTCATCTCTTTCTCCCTTTTCTTCTCTTCCCACTTTTCCTCTCTACTCTCTAGTCTCAGACTCTCAGTAGCCTTTTTGCCTTAGATAAAGCCATGTGTGGAATCTTGGCTGTTCTGGGTTGCTCTGATGATTCCCAGGCCAAAAGAGTTCGCGTTCTCGAGCTCTCTCGCAGGCAATTTTCTTCATTTCAAACATTTCTCATGCTCTCTTATTTATATATGCATGCTTGGACCCTATCTCTCTTCGTTTCTTCATTTTCCATGTGGGGTTTTATATGGATATACCCATGGATTCCAAAACTTCCTTAAATTTTGGTAAAACTAAAACAGAGCTATGTAGAAATCGAAACTTGTTGGTTTTGTGCTCTGTTTTTCCACGACGAAACAGGAAATTCTCTCTGGACAAGATTTCTGGTTATTATCTACATTTAATGTAAATAATTTGGTTGAATATAAGTATAAAAGTGGGATGAATCTCATCTCTGTAAGACAAAATTGATGAGATAACAGGAGAAGAACTATATATGTGAAGTTGCTGACTTGCTATTCTATAGCTTATTTGTTTGTTTCTTTTAAGTCTTTGATGCATTTGTGGGCCAACACACCTTTAATCATCGCTTGGAAATTATATTATTAATTTAGGCTACTTGATTTCAACTTTATAATAGTATTGATTTGAAGCGTTGTGCTGAAAGGGTGAAATCCCACCCTAAATTAGGCATCGTCATATATAATAATATTGCTAGTGTTTCGTTTTTATTTTTATTGTTTTGATGAAACAGATTGAAGCACCGTGGTCCTGACTGGAGCGGGCTGTACCAACATGGGGACTGTTACTTGGCACACCAGAGGCTGGCAATCATTGATCCCGCCTCCGGTGATCAGCCTCTCTATAACGAGGACAAAACGATTGCTGTAACGGTGAGTCGTCCTGTTTGGTAAATAATCAGCCTATCAGCTAATTTTGACTTATTTAATCGCTATTAGTTGTTTGGTTAATAAGCTTTTTGTAACTTCAAAATATTAAAATTCAAAAGCTACTCAAAGCAGTCTTTTCAATTAGCTTTTTGAGAAAAAAAAATTCTACCAAACAGCTATCAGCTAACAGCTAATTTACCAAATAACTTTCTACAATCAGCTAATGTTATCAACTAATTATACCTTCTAACCCAATCAACTAACTCATTCAGCTAACAGCCATTTATCAAACAGGACCTGTATCTTTTAATTATATATGTTGCTTCAATTGCTCCTTGATTTAGTACTAATTTGATAAAATAGGGAAAATTGTAATTTATGCCCCTCCATAATATGCCAATTATCACTGTCGCCCCTGAATTATTAGTGGTGTAAATGTTGCCCCTCAATTTTCAAAAAACGGTACATATATTGCCCCTCTCGTGGTGTAAATATTGCCCCTTCTTTGGTACGGGGGGCAATATATGTACCGTTTTTTAAAATTGAGGGGCAACATTTACACCACTAATAATTCAGGAGTGACATTAATAATTGGGCATATTATGGAGGGGCAAAAATTACAATTTTCCCGATAAAATACATACTGATGTTTGTAAGTGTCATGTGTGCCAAACTGTAGGTAAATGGAGAAATCTACAACCATGAGGAACTCAGGAAGCAGTTGCCTAACCACAAGTTTTGGACTGGGAGTGACTGTGATGTCATTGCACATCTCGTGAGTAGTCTCGTGTCATCATCACTAATAGCCTTAGAAAACATAATATGCTTAAACAAGACCAATCGTTAATGTCCGATGACAAGTTTAGAAGCTCTTATAATTAAGAATAGGATACTGACCTGGCCTGTAAACTTTGATATCTTCTTCACCAGTATGAAGAACATGGAGAGAACTTTGTGGACATGCTGGATGGAATATTTTCCTTTGTTTTACTTGATACTCGCGACAACAGCTTCTTTGCTGCTCGTGATGCTATTGGGGTTACTTCCCTCTACATTGGATGGGGGCTTGATGGTAAACCTTTTAATTTTTAAATGGATTGTTTGACAATCTTGAACCTAAGCTAAGCTGATTTTGTTTTGATGTTTTCTAGGCTCTGTCTGGATATCATCTGAACTAAAGGGTTTGAACGATGACTGTGAACATTTTGAGGTGTTCCCACCAGGGCACCTATATTCAAGCAAATCTGGTGGTCTCCGCAGGTGGTACAATCCTCCTTGGTTCTCTGAGTCTATTCCATCAACTCCTTATGACCCCATGGTTTTGAGGCGAGCCTTTGAAAACGTGAGTCGAGTCGAGTCTAGTCGTCTAATTTAATTATAGATTGATTGATGGGAAGCAATAGAGTTATTGTTTTGGATTAACGAGGTAAACCCCACTCCTTACTGTGTGAGTATGTGAGTAAAACCCTCGCCCTGTGATCCTAGCCGGCAGAGGACCACAAGGAGGTAAACCAACCTAGGTTACTTATATCTGACCAGTTCAAACCCAAAGGCTTGAGGTTTGAACCCACGACCTCTCGGCTGCAGGTGTAACTCTCTTACTACTTGAGCTACCCTTACAGGCAATAGAGTTATTGTTTAGGTACTACATGCTGTGATCATCGTGGAAATTGTTTCAGGCTGTGATTAAGAGGTTGATGACTGATGTGCCTTTCGGAGTTCTTCTTTCTGGAGGCCTCGATTCATCGTTAGTTGCTTCTATCACTTCTCGTTATTTGGCAGGCACAAAAGCTGCCAAGCAATGGGGAGCTCAGCTGCATTCTTTCTGTGTTGGCCTTGAGGTCAGTCAATCTTAATATGTGTATATATTCTTACATACTCCTTTTAGTGCTGCATACTAACCAATTTCTCTTCTTGTGCTGGACAGGGCTCACCAGATCTGAAGGCTGCAAGAGAAGTTGCAGATTATTTGGGAACAGTTCACCACGAGTTTCACTTCACTGTTCAGGTATGCACACTAGTAGAGCAGAGGACTAATGTTTTGCCTTTTTCTTATTGGATCTTGGTGACCAGCAACTATGACTGAAATGTTTGCAGGATGGAATTGATGCGATTGAGGATGTTATTTACCATATTGAGACTTATGATGTCACAACAATCAGGGCAAGCACTCCAATGTTCCTTATGTCGCGCAAGATTAAGGCACTCGGAGTGAAAATGGTCATATCTGGTGAAGGATCCGATGAGATTTTTGGTGGTTACTTGTACTTCCATAAGGCCCCCAACAAGGAAGAATTTCATCAAGAGACTTGTCGCAAAGTAATTTATATTTATATTTTCCCTCTGCTGCTTCGAGATAAGAACAAGTTAGCAAACTCATGATGTTTTCTATTTACGTGTAGATAAAAGCCCTTCACCAATATGATTGCTTGAGGGCCAATAAGGCAACATCTGCGTGGGGCTTAGAAGCTCGAGTCCCATTTTTGGACAAGGCATTCATCAATGCTGCCATGAGCATCGATCCTGAATGGAAGATGGTAAGCATTTTACTCGAATAATGTATGGTGACAACCAATTGAGGTGTACTTTCTCATCCTTCTCATTACTTTACAGATAAAACCCGAGGAAGGACGGATTGAGAAGTGGATTCTTAGAAGGGCCTTTGATGATGAGGAGCATCCCTATCTACCAAAGGTCTCCATTAACATCTTGCCCAATTTATCCACTCATTACTGAAGATTTTGTGTTTAATTCCACTGACATCCTCGGTTGTATTTCCCACAGCATATTCTGTACAGGCAGAAGGAGCAATTCAGCGACGGTGTAGGCTATAGCTGGATTGATGGACTCAAAGCCCACGCCGAACAGCATGTATGTATCCTTGCTTTGTTTCATAGTATCAAGAACGAAATATAATGGGGTAACCCCAGACAAGATAGCTAAGGATACAAACTTATAACCATAAGATGGTTTGAGCCAGTCAGTTATGACTGGTTTACCTCCTTGTGATCTTTTGGCTGCTAGGGTCACATTCTCGGATAGTGGCTAAGGGTTTCCCTCGTCACCCCTAAAAAGAATGAAATATAATGAATTGCTCAACAACCTAACTAGCTAGCCTCAAAATTATTCGCAGGTGACTGACAAGATGATGTTGAATGCTGCAAATATCTATCCTCACAACACCCCTACATCGAAAGAAGCATACTGTTATAGGATGATCTTTGAGAGGTTCTTCCCACAGGTAATTAATAACACACTACTACTCATAAGTTCCAAGACTGTCACTCGAGAGTAAGTTTCTCGCCATTGTTTATCCTGCAGAACTCAGCCAGACTAACTGTTCCCGGGGGAGCGAGTGTGGCCTGCAGCACAGCAAAAGCCGTCGAGTGGGATGCTACATGGTCCAAGAATCTTGATCCCTCGGGGAGGGCTGCCATCGGTGTACACAACTCCGCTTATAAGAACCAACCTCCTCCTACTGTTGCTGCTACTACTGCAAACATTATCGGGAACGTGCCTCGAATGATGGAAGTCTCTACTCCAGAGTTCACGATTCGGGGCTAATTTCATCTCGTCTCTCTGCAAATTGAAGCTTCTCACTCTGTTTATGAGCTGTAGTAGAAGTAAGCAGTAGTGTGTGTTTTAGGCGCGGTGCTGAGTGGTATTATTAGGCTCTGTGTAAAACCATACAATTATAAATAAGAGCCCTTCCTTGTGGTGGCTGGCCAATAGATCGATGTTATATTGATAGTAGAGTTGGTGATGTTGTAGAGGAGGTGGGCTTGGAGAAGGTGTTGTGTGTGTAAGCTGTGTTTTCCGACTTTGTACTGTTTATCAAGACTTTTCTGTTATGCTTTGTATGAAAAGTTTAACCTGGGGTTCTTTGTTATCATAAAAAATAAAAAACAAAACTCTGCTACTACTCCAAACTCACATTAACTGCTCCAAATACTCTAAATTCGCAATGTTTGGATTTTGTATTCTTTGAAGTGGTCCATTTGTTGCTGGTTTAAACATTACCAAGAAGAGCCAAATTAAAATCGTGCAATTGTTTAAAACTAAGTCCCCCAAAATTTTTAGATAGCACATTTTGTTCCAAGATAGCTAATGGATACCTCCTATCATGCCTCCATTTTCCCACCAAAACTTTTTCTCTAGGGTCTAACAGACCCTTTTTGATAGGAGGAAGATACTCATAGAAAAAGTATGCAGGACTTGAGCCAAAAAAAAAAAAAAAAAAAAAAAAAAAAAAAAAAAAACCTTCCTTGCTCACCTTTGATAGGATCTTTTTACATGTGTCTCAATTTATGCTCAATGTGTGCAAAGGCAGCCTTTTTGTTTGTAAAAGGCCATTTAAATGAACTACTATTGAAATGATTAGAGTAGTCATTTTAATTTTTGAAATTTCAATTGGGAGCAAGATGATATATATTTTGATAAAATTGTTATCATTGTTCAATTTTTACCCGAATCATAATGCTTTATTAAAATCCTTTTTTAGACCTCATTGGTAATATTAGTGCACATTATACTATGTATCATTGATAAATAATTTGAAAGTTTATTTTAAATAGTATATCAAATAATGAATTTTCAATATATAAAAAATGAGCCTTCACAAAATAGTATTTTAATATACTAAAAATAAAACTTATGTCAATGATCTACCTTAAAAATAAACATTCAGCACTGTGGAGTTTTTGAGATGGTGCAACCACCAAATGAGTTACAAAATCTCTTGCGTGACAATGAAATGGGTATCTCGATGCCTCGAAGTATAATTGAAGCACTATGAATTTAAATAAATAAATAAATAAATATATATATATATATATATATATATATATATATATATATATATAAAATCAGGTGCGGTCTAGTCGATCATTAGGTGTGGCCGTGCGACCTATTTTCAACCATTAGATCAGATCAAATCATCAAATCAACGCGCAATATATATATGTTACAAAACACACCATTCTATTTACTAAAACGTACAAGAGGACTGATAAAACACATCATTCCACACTATAACCAAATGCACCTATTCACTTAAAATTCATCAATATACGTGATAAAATGCATCATTCTACGTATTAAAATGTATCACAACGTGTGTTAAAACTTAAAATGCACAATTCCACTTGTTGAAAATCTTCATCCCAGATTATAAACATGCATTATTACACTTATTAGAAAACATGTGTTAAAATACACACCATTCAACGTATTAAAATTCACCAGAGGACGGATTAAAACACATCATTCCACAACACACTTATTAGAAACACGTGTTAAAATACACATCATTCTACGTATTAAAATGCACCAGAGGACGTATTAAAACACACCATTTCACAACACAGTTACACACCATTTTATGTATGAAAATGCACCAGCGGATAGATTAAAACACATCAATCCACAACACAGTTAATGCACCAACATATGTAATAAAACGCACCACACTATGTACTAAAATGCACCATTTCAATTCACGTAATATAGATACTAAAATTACCATAATACCCTCACTTAAACATACGGGAATTCCAGTTGGATTAATGAAATCGGACGACGCAGATTAGGCCGCACGACAGCTTGGGAGCTCCCCACGGCATTTGAATAAAATATATATATATATATATATATATATATATATATATATATATATATATATATATACATAAACATTACCATGGTTCATGATGGCATATGGACTCAAGTCTATGTTCACGATCTAAAAATTCTATGTTCACAATTTTAAATTGTTATATATAAAATTACATTACTTAATATTTACAATTTTTTGAATTTTATATTCACAATTTTATTATATAGATTCAAAAATTGTGTTATACTATTAAATATAGAGTTATGAAATTGTGAATATAAATTTGTGAAAGTGTAAACAAAAAGTTCTAAAATTGTAAACGTAGAGTTTTAAAAATATAAAATTATAAAATTATAAATATAAAGTTCTAAAATTGTGAACATGGACATGGGTCTAGGTCTACCTTGTAAGGTGGACCAAATCCGTGACCTAACAAGTGGGTTGATGACATAAATCGATCATATGACTACAGAACGCAGGCCCATAAGTTGAATGAGATGGACCCAAAGGATTATTTTGTATGGACCTAAATTACAGTATAAATTAATCTGTGGACTATGAATAAGTATTTATTTATTTTTAATATGATTGCCTAAATTATCCGATGGAATCGCCCGGAACCCTCCAGACTGAAGAACCCAGATCATATACTTTGGCATCTCCAGTCTCCATCGCACAATCGGCGCTACAATTAATACACACAAGGAAAGGAAAAACAAAGAGAAAGAAATGTTCTTCTTCTTGGCGGGAGGGGTAGAGCAGCAAGTGAAGCAGGTGCTCAAGAGTGGAGTTGGGAGGTGCATAGCCTGCGGATCGCGCGCCGATCTGGTCGACCACGAGAAGGTCCTCAAGCTCTTCTTCGTCCCTGTCTGGAGATGGCCCGCCGACCATCCATCCCTACACTGCAACAACTGCAACCTCTTCTTCCCCGAATCTCTTTCTCCTCCGCACCCCCACGCTCTCAGCTGTCGCTTCTGTGGCCGGGAGATTGAGCCTGATTTCCGATTCTGCCCCTTCTGCGGTGCCGCAATCTGAAACTTCTCTTCTCTCTGCATAACTTCCTTTGTTCTTCGTAGAATGAAATAAATATTGGGGTAATTTTCACTTTTTGGTCCTTCTATTTTTACTTGTAGCTAAATTATCATTTGTTTTGAAAAAATGATCCCTTTACACGAAAGAACAACTTTAAAATGTGTAATTATACACTCAAACCTATCAAAATTAATCAAATAAATATTTACTGATCGATTAAATTATCATTGTGTTGATGACCGTTCACCGCCGTCATTGAAAAATAACCAGAATAACCAGGGGAGGAAGACTAGACACTTGTGCTATTGAGTAAATCGTTACAATTCTATATTAAAATTACTAATCGTGATAGTACAATACATAAAATTGTCATTGAGTAGTTACAATTTTAGATTAAAATTACTAATCGTAATAGTACAATACATAAAACGTAATCTATACTATTAATAAAAACAAAATCATTCATTTTAATTTCTCGCTCAAAATACTCATATATTTTTAAGATTTGCGTAATATTGTAAAATATAGTAATATTGTAAAATATAATAATACAATTTTTATTCGTAATTCAATTTTACATTAAAATATGATAATACAATTCTTAATATAATATATGCTTCCCTTTCCTATTTGTCATACAATAATAATAATAATAATAAGCAGCCCCCAAGTATGAAGACTCCTTGCATCCGGATTATGTATGTCACCTGCAACGGTCTCTATAGGGCTCAAGTAGGTGTTGAGGGTTTGGTTTAAGCGCCACCATGATTACTTAATCTCTGCAGGTTTCTTGGGGTCCAAGGCCGATGTTTGACTTTTTCACTACACCGTTGGCACTTCTCGTGTTCTTTTGCTAGTGCATGTCAACGACATAATCATGATGAGCAATGACTCCGCTCTTATTGATACTCTTCTACACAGGTTATCATCCACCTTCAAAATTCGAGACCTAGGTAAACCAGCTTTCTTCCTCGGCATTGAAACCGTTCAACATGATGAAGATCTCATCCTAAGCCAATGCTACTACATGTGCGACATTTTGACATCGCATTTCAACAGTTTGGATTGACAACATCCCAAAAAGTCATACACTCCATTTGATAATCTAAAGTGAAGTTTGGATTAACAGTTTAGATATATGATTCATACATTATGATATATTTTTGTTTGTCTGATGCCATTATGATGTTTTGAATTTTAAAAGCATAGAAACAAGCTCGAAATATGCTTATATGCTTGAATGGTCTTACCTCAAAGTTAACTACCCACTATCACATAATGCTTTATATTGTATGTTAGACTCAATGTTACTAACTTCTCACAATAGTTAGAGACTTACTTTGTATGTACAGAGTATGAAATATTGACAAAAAAAAGGCTTTAGATGTGAGTTTTACTCTTATATACTTGTGAATTGAAACATTTTTAGTGATTGGTAAAATCAATATATTTTGCAGTTTGACTATCAAAACTAATTTTATGAAAAAATCACAGAATATATACATGTAGATCATAAATTAAAAGTTCAATGTCAATACTGTTATGGCTCAATTTTTTTTATTACAATGAAAGTGATTTTTAAAAATTTCAAGCTCAAGATATGACACGCTTGATGAGTCACAGGCTCACAGCTGAAAGGTCGAGTAATCCGTTCGCCGACTTTAGATGTCTTTGATCAAATTAAACAGTACATGTGCGTCATGAATATTTCAAAAGAACGAACATATTTAAGTTCTAACTCTTTGTGTAAGGCAGAATTAGACGGTGAAAATCTATCAGAAGTACACACTCCTAAATTTTTAAATAGTTTGAGATTGTATGGTTTTCTTGATCATTCATTGGCATTAAAGGTTGGTACACCTGTTATGTTATTGCGGAAGATAGATTATTCCCTTGGTGTTTTTAACGGTACACGGCTCATCAATACAAGATTGGCATATTACATTATTGAAGCAAGAATAGCTAATGGGACACATGAAGGAACCAAAATTTTTATCCCCCGAATGTCTCTCACTCCTTCTGATACGAGATTTCGCTTCAAGTTCTAGCATAAACAATTCTAGTTGATGCTTGCATATGCCATGACTATCAACAAAATCCAGGGACGAACACTAACTCACGTTGGGTTATTGCTGAAAAATCAGTCTTTAATCATGGTTAATTGTACGTGGCTTTCTCCCGAGTTACCCATCCTGATGGCCTGAAAGTGTTAGTTTTTGACGAGGATAGACAAGATTGTGTTGCTACTACCAATGTCGTCTACAAAGAAGTTTTCAATAATGTGTAAATACAACCGGTAATATTATGTTTTTTTTCAAGATGGCAAAATTACTATATATCTACACAAAAATATATATTCCAGACATATGAATTAGAATAGCAATTGATTCCTATAACTGAGTTACTAGAGAACGAGTATATTTACGCACTTTATAAAAATCCTAAACAATGATATATAAAATCTCTAAAGTTTCAGCACCGCATGCATACATCTACACTTTAGCTATTAATTTAGCAATTATTTACTCGAATTCAAACAAGGATAACATCATAAAACATAATCGATCCAAAACATATCTTCAATTGCACTATATAATACTCCATATTTGATGTTATAATTTATATAATTATATATCGATCCAAATATTCTTAATATATTATAACAAATCCATTCTATGAATCACACAGGTGAAAATACTAGTTAAATTAATTCAATTATCATAACCCAATTAAATTAATCCAATAATTAATCGTGAAACTAGGTCCAGTAATAATTTTATCAATTCATTTATCAGTTTCAAATTTTCTATGTCTATGAGTTACCTTCTCAAGATTTTTACCAGAACATGTTGCTTAATTTGCTCAAGGCAAATTATGCTATGAATCCAAGTTCATGTTCATAATTTAAAAACTCTATGCTCACAATTTTATAACTTTATATTCACAATTTTAAATCTCAATATACAAAATTATATTAGTCAATATTCACAAATTTTGAAGTCTCGAATCAATAGCGCTAGTAAGCTAACCCTGTCAATAGGACAATAGCATTTAAATGTTTAATTTGATGCAAATCCAATTCATGAATCTCTCAACATAAACCTAATTCACGAATTTCTCAACATACGAACATTAGTACTTTGATCGATTGTTATGCCATGAACCCATAAGGTGGACCTTGTGAGTTATATTATTATTATTATTATTATTATTATTATTATTATTATTATTAGTCCTTATTGTATTAGTGCGGCTAGTGCTTTATGTGGTTTAGAATAATTCTCTGTAACCTTCCTATTGTATAGAAGATATTCAGGTAGTCTTAGAGCTATAGGACTCTGTTGTAACTAAATTGATTCTAAATCAGATTATTCAAACTCTCATCTGGTATCAGCTAGCGTTAGGATCTCTCTCTCTCTTCCCTCCACCCTAACCAATGTTGACCAACTCTATCACCGAGCGTACGATCGCGGCTACCGCCGTATCGGCTCCGGTCACCACCACTAGCTCCCTCTCCCCCGCCCACCATTTCGTTTCAATCAAGCTAACCACCCAAAATTTCCTATTCTGGCGCACTCAACTCGTCCATTTTCTTCACGGACAGGGACTCCTAAGCTATGTCGATGGCAATCTTCCATGCACTTCGCCTACTCTCGCAGTTCCGGCGACCGCAGGCAGCACCGCCGCCGCCGCTGCAGCACCCAATCCGGCCCATGCCACATGGGTTCAACAGGATCAATCGATCCTATCTCTTTTAATCTCGTCGCTGTTCGACGAGGTAATGTACCTCGTAGTTGGCCGGAGCACTGCCCGCGAGCTTTGGATCTGATCTCCATCACCGCCGCCTTAGGATTGTTGACTCGTGCCCAATGTATGAACATGCTTGGTCAATTTCAGTCCTTTCGCCAAGAAAACAGTACGCTTGCGGAATATCTAGGCCAAGCCAAGCTTCTCGTTGAGAACCTCGCATTGGCCGGCTGCCCCATATCCCTCGACGAACAAAATCTATATGTGTTAAGGGGATTACGGTCGAAATTCCAGGCAATGGCGGCGTCACCATCCCGCAACTCTCTAATTTTCTGCAAGCACAAGAATTCATTTTTTAGGATGATTTTTACCCAAGCATTGAGGTCATCGCCGGCGGTTCCCACACGGCGATGTACGCTGGCCAAGGGCGACGACAGGGTGGTGACGACGGCTATGGTGGATGGCATGGCTCCAACGGTGGCCAAGGGCGCAGTTGTGGTGGCACTCCGCGCTGCCAAATCTGTCGATCTCACGGTCATACGACCGTGTATTGTTACAAAAGGTACGCCGGCCAGTCACCATCTCCGCAGGCGAATGTTGCAGCACCCGCCGGAGAACCTGCAACCTCGGTCGTCTACAGCTGGTACCTGGACATCGGCGCCTCAGCCCATGTGACACCCGACCTGGCGATGTTGTCGCAGTCTTCGGATTACACTGGAGGAGATGTTTTGAGGGTTGGCAATGGATCAGGTTTGGGAATTTCTAGTATATGCCATGCAATTATTCCTACCGTGTCAAAATCTCTCAATTTGTCTAACATATTACACGTTCCTAGTCTGTATGTTCCCTTATTGTTTGTTCACCATTTCACTAATGAAAATAACGTATTTTTTTAATTTCATAAAAATTATTTTGTTGTGAAGGACTGCACCACCAAGGCGGTTCTTCTTAAAGGGCCCACTACAGGTGGCTTATACATGTTACCCATGTCTCAGAGTCATTTTGCATTTCTCAGTGCCCGGGCGTCCTCCGTGGTTTGGCATAATAGGTTGGGATACTAACATGCCCAAGTCCTGCGTCGTGTTCTTCAAAGTTGTCCTGTCACTTCGAATAAAGTCAACTCTTTGCAGCTGTGTTCTACTTGTCAACTGGGCAAATCAAGCCGTTTTCCATTAGATAGGGTTACTACATCTAGTGAAAATGTATTAGATTTGATGTACACAGATATTTGGGGATCTGCACCCATTATTTCTGTTTCTGGTTTTCGTTATTTTGTATAATTTGTAGACGATTTCTCTCATTTTTGTTGGTTTTATCCCTTACGGCTAAAGTCAAACATATATAAAAATTTTGACTTGTTTCGTGTGATGATAGAACGCCGTTTTCGCGTTTTATCAAGTTCATACAGTCTGACCTAGGGGGTGAATACCGTCGTTTACACAAAACTTTTGAATCCCTTGGGATTACACATAGGCAGTCCTGCGCCTATACGCACGAGCAAAATGGGCGTGTTGAGCGCCGAAATCGACATATCGTCGAAACCGGTCTAGCCCTTCTTATTGCATAACTATGAGATACTGCAAAGCCCTAGTCAGGCTATGGTACTATGTCGGATCAGTATAAGGAACCGGAGGATCCTCGTCAACATGAGCCATAGAAATAGGCGTAACTAGAGCCTTACAGTCAACCATACCTGAACGTTTCAAGATATCACTCATATAACATTGTTGTGAGAGTAGCAAACCATTCTACATCGGGATAGTCCCAATCCCTAAGAAAAAGGACGGACGCCCGATATCATGAATCTTGAACTCAGTGCCCATCCATGCAACCAAGCTATCAACACAAGCGAATCAGACCCCATGACCAAGATGTCATCCACATACACAAGCAAATAAAGCTTAACAGTACGACTAGAATAGATAAATAACGAAACGTTAGTCTTAGAAAGTACAAAATCAACCGAAAGAAGAAAGGAATGCAAACGATCAAACTAGGCACGAGGAGCCTGTTCTAGACTATACAAGGACCGTTGAAACAAACAGATGTGATCCGGGGCTGTCTTATCTTCATACCCTGCCTGTTGACGCATCTACACAGTCTCAGCCAGATTACCGTTCAGAAAAGCGTTGTGGATATCCATTTGCCTGATAGACCAGTCACGAGAGACAGCCAAAGACAACAACAAGCGAACCATTGTGGGCTTAACCACCAGGCGATACGTCACCTTTCCGATGGCCAGATGCATGACATCTTCCGAAAGGGATGAGATCAACATAGAAAGAATGACATGGTTTTTACGTCTCCAGGCCGTAGCAGTGAGCATCGAGCCAGAAAACACAGTCGCTGCAGAGGAGGAAGTAGCGACTTGCGGCTACGACGGCAGGTCAGACGGGCACGACGCTAGAATCGTATTCTTAACCCTCCAGAACTCTCTTCCCGATCAACTTTGATCGGGCAGTGTCGTGTCCCGACCTCGCTGTAGGCCCCTTGGAGATTCGAACCAAGAACCTCCTAAATCTGCGCACTTAACCGTAGGCGGATTGGGTCAATGCTCTGGCCGGTGCATGTTCGCCACGCGTACCACATGCCGCCAGACCGGAACCCACTCCGGAGCCCCTATAAAAGGCGCATTTATTGCAGCCTAGAGGATTTTTTTTGGCTATTTTCTTCATTTAAGTAGCTAAAGAGACCGGGAACCTCTAACCCACTGTCACGTAGCTCGGTTTCGTATAGGGTATTCCTACTTGTACTCGTTTCAGTATAAATACAGTACGTTTGACCCGTGTGCTGGTCGTGAGGCCGGGCGAGGCCCTCGTTCTCCCCTGAATACGTTTCGATGGCGTTGATCACGGAGTCATAAGTCGAGACCGTGAATGACCCGACCTCGACCGAGCCACCGTAACTGTGTATGGATAGGTTTTGGCTATCCGATCCGCTCATGGCTGTACCTAGCAAGAACAGAGAGGCGTCTCACTAAGGACAGCCTGGGACCCGAAGCTATAAACAGTATTAAATGTAAAAGCAAGCCGAGAGGACGGTACCTGTTTCCGTAGAAGGCTTGAACACGCGACGAAGTTAGTGTAGAGAAGCACGGGAGGCCTAGGCAGCTCGGGAATCTCTGGTTTGGACTTGCCGTAAAAGTCGAAACAAGCGTCTGACTCCCGTATTTAAAGAAGGGAGGGGAGAAGGGCGACGATTCGGTTCCCCGTAACGTAGGCCAAATTTCCAAGGACCATAGGAGCGCGACGCGTGTACATTAGGGCTGACGTCATTGTCTCGCGTTCGCCTCCCTCACCAGCTGGTGATGGCCGGGACCCGGGAACGGTCTTACAGTCTGGACTTCTCCTCTTTGGTTGTTGTAGAAGACCGGACTGGGGGGCTAGTTGATAGGGGTAAAATCCCGCTCTACTTTCCGCCGACCTCCCGATCTATTTTCTGCGCTAGAATAAAATTCTTAATCCTCCAGAACTCTCTTCCCGATCAACTTTGACCAGGCAGTGTCGTGTCCCGACCTCGCTATAGGGCCCTTGGAGATTCGAACCAAGAACCTCCTAAATCTGCGCACTTAACCGTGCGCGGATTGGGCCGATGCGCTGGCCGGTGCATGTTCGCCACGCGTACCACATGCCGCCATATCGGAACCCACTCCGGAGCCCCTATAAAAGGCGCATTTATTGCAGCCTAGAGGACATTTTTGGCTATTTTCTTCATTTAAGTAGCTAAAGAGACCGGGAACCTCTGACCCACTATCACGTAGCTCGGTTTCATATAGGGTATTCCTACTTGTACCCGTTTCAGTATAAATACAGTACATTTTACTCGTATACTCATATTTATTTAGCTATATCACAAAGATACCAATGAATATATGAGATCTTTGCAATCTAATCTAACGGTTGTAAACAATTCTAGTAAAAGCTTATTCAAAGATTTTATATCTTCTATTGGAATATGTGTGAAAAAGGACATGCATACCAATGAACGGGTGAGATCTTTGCAATCTAATCTAACGGTTGTAAACAATATGATAAAAGCTTATTCAAAGATTTCATGGCTTCTATTAGAATATGTGTGAAAAAGGACATGCATACCAATGAATGGATGAGATCTTTGTGATCTAATCTAACGGTTGCATACAATTATGATAAAAGTTTATTCAAAGATTTGATAACTTTTAACTAAATATGTGTGAAAAAGGACATGCATACCAATGAACGAATGAGATCTTGGTGATCTAATCTAATGGTTGTAAACAATTATGATAAAAGATTGCGATAAGATATCCATCTCATAGGTTTGCAGATTGCTCATCAATCCTGCAACGGATTTCTTCTCCCATCCCCCGCTTTCTTGAATTGCGGTTACCTTTATCCTAAATATGGACGATAGCGAACGCAGAATTTTTTGTACCAGTTTGTCGGCTGGGATAAGTCCTGAAGGATTTCCCAGGCTTCTTTAGCCTTAGGCTAAAGAACAACAGCTTCGTTCTTCAAATCTTGGACACGAGTGTTAATTTGAACAATGGATTCATCATCTTGCATCATCAATTCCTCAAATCGGGTATAGGTCCTGAAGGATTCCCCAGGCTTCTTTAGCCTGAGTGCAACCATCAATTAATCCAAATTGGCTTTCTTCTAAGCTACCTATAATTGTATTCAAAGCTTTATTGTTATAGTCACAATCGGTGATTTGAGCAGCATTCCATTGATCATAGGAAGTCAATTCGATCGTCTTATCTTCTTTTGTGGTATAAGGATGCTCCCAGCCATTTGTCACAGCACGCCATACATTTACACCTTGTGCTTGTAGATAAATCTTGGTCCTTGCTTTCTAGTAGGCATAATTCGTGCCTCTTAGTTGCAGAGATCTAGCTTGTCCTTCCATATCTACACAAAAACATAAGCAACAGAGAGACATGTATAGTACGAAAGAAAGTAGAGAGTGTAGATAGAAGAAAATGGAGTTACTGAAATCGTTTTTCTCAAGGATAGGGTTCTTGAAACGTGCTCTAATACGAATTGAAGTTTATGGTTGCAGTAACTCAATTTATTACTAGATAATAATTGCTAAGTATGGACTTCGTTAACATGCTTAGTGAACTAATTCGAAGTCTGGTGCAGTGATGCAATATGAAATGCACATATTAAAGAACATAGGGAAAGAAACAAAATGCACAACACATCAGGTTCGATAACCTAGTTCGGAATAACCATTCCTACGTCTAGGGGGTACCACAATATGGTCGGCCGAACTCTTCATTTCATAATCAACTAATATGTTTACCAAACAAGATGATCACGAAGCGAACACTTCAAAGAATATATCTGTTGATCCACAGCTTCTGAACTATGTTGAAGTGTCTTGAAAAATTGGTGCAAGATTTCCCAATCATCACAAGTTAAGGCTCCCCCTTAACTGCTACTCTCCTAAGCTGCTATTATGGTTTTTATGCCCTTATTCATCAATCATCAATCAACTTGAATTGAAATAAATTCATCAAGTTGCTCAGGTTAATCATCTGGATAAGCCCTTTGAAGGAGTAATATAAGATTCAGAATTCTTTCTTGAAGATCATCAAATCCAATCTGAATGAGGATGAAGAGTATTTATAGATAAGCCATCAGGTTTTCTCTCTAACTAAGTAACCGTCTTGATCTTCATCCTAAACTTGGTCTTCAACCTAGTTCACAACCTATCTTGGAATCTTGGACTTTACAAGCTGAACTAGATCTTCTAGTAGTACAGACTCAATCTAAAGATATACAAGGCTTTAACTGCACTACTTCCTGAACTAAATGTATTGTTCCATAAAAACAAAACAACTTGATGGAGGAAGAAAAGTAATCCTTTTTTCGTAAAATATTTATTTTATTAACAGTTTGATCTTCAACTGGAGATATCAACTTCAAAATTAATGTCAAGAGAGAACTCTGCTGAGCTAAATTAATGTCAAGAAAAAACTCTGCTGAGCTTCAAAGTACCTTCAATTTCTTCAAAGTATCTTCAAATTTGTCTCTAAGTGTGCCTTCAACTCTTCAAGTGTCTTCAAAGCATTCAGGGTGTCCTCAAGTTCAAGTGTGACTTTTGGAATGTAATGAAGGCACTATCTATAGTGGTGGGAATGTAAAAATTTCATTCTATTTCAAACTCTTTAGTATTTATCTAAATAAATAAATAATTATTTAAGATAAATACTAACAATTATCCAAAATGAATCAAGCCACATTTGCATCTAGGTTCATGATTCTATCTTTACATTTAAATTTAATTATAATTAATTAAATTCAAATAATAAAACTTAGTCAAATCTAATTAGGCATTTGATTAATTAATTAATTCAATAATTCAAAATTAAAATTATTTGTCCTAATTAAATTAATTCAATTATCATGGTCTAATTAAATTGATTCAATAATCAATTCCAAAACTAGGCTCGGTAATAAATTTACTGGCCCATTTGTTGATTTCAAATTTTCTGTCTGCCGTCACCATTCAAAAAAGTATCCGTTGCCGATAGCCTTCTCCACTTGTCATTTTGGAGAAAGCAACATAACAACGACCGGTTAGTCGTCTTCTTCAATGGCATTGGCGACTATTTGATGATCATGATCATTGGTTGTCAAAATTGTTGTCAGAACCTTAATAACAAAGTTATTTCATGTGGATGGATTTAAATGCATCAAAATGACAAGTTGGAGTATTTAATTGCTAAAAAAAAATATTAAAATTTTTGAATCCTGCTCTTGAAACATTGGAGGATTAAAAGATAAAAATGGATCTTTGCCGAATTTTGTCTGTGGATATATTATAGTGATACAGCCATACAAGTTAGTAAAATTATGGCATAATGGTAGGCAAAGAATGTTCAATGATTATAAATAACCTCATTAGGAAACTAGGAAGCAATCTAGCTAGGGTGTATAGAGTGAGAAGGATTAGAAGAAAAGGGCAGTGTAGAATAATTGATTCCAAGTATCGGGCAAGCCAGGAAGGCACCAATGGCTACAATCGGAGGCGTGTTCCGGGTTGGCCTTTTGATCGGGGGTGAGGTCGCCGCTATAGATGGAGGGGTGTGCGTCTTTTCTCATTGCAGATAGGGCGGTTATGTCCAGCAAGAATGGGGGGTTGGTCATGTCCCCTAGCACCGCCTTCACCGCCTCCATTTGGTCGGTGTATGTACCCGGATATGTCTCTCCGGTCATCGGCGTTGTCTCGCCGTAACAGCTCTTCGTCGTCGTCACCGGTCCCACGTTCCATTCCCCCGGCCTGTCGGTCAAAACCAATTCAAATATGAGAGATTAATAAACCCAACTACCCGATGGAATTCCGATCACCATTCTAAATTGGTAGTACTCATAGGTTTAAAGTCGAACAAATTGCCATTATGGTCTACTAAGTCCTGTTAATTAGAATTCTCGACTTTCAAAACTATTAATTTTATACCTTAACTATTCGATTTTTATCAATTTTAGTCACTTTGATCAAATTGTTGGTCAAATTTCGCCGGAAAAATTTAATGTTCAATAAATACTATTAACAACAAAACAATGCTAGTGTGTTTATAAGAATATTTATTTAAACATTAAGTTTTTCCGGCAAAATTTCGCTATCAATTTGATCGGAGTAATCAAAATTGATAAAATTTGAATAATCAAGGTATAAAATTAACAGTTTTGAAAGTCGTGGATTGCAATTAACAAAACCCTTATAGTCAGTGGACCAAAATGACAATTTGCTCGTTTAAACTCTAGTAGTGTGACTTAAATTTTTTGAACTAAAAATATTTAAGAAAATATAGTATAAGATACTACCTTATAAAAATATCATGAGTATTTAAAAAAAATTATAAATGCTCGAATGATTGATAGGGACTAGCATTTTGGTGGTGTGGTGCGACGCAATTGGGACCTTTCTTAATGTGCATTACAGCAAAATATTTAGCTTACGAAAAATGCTATTGGACATAAAACTCCACCGAAAATGCTTATTGAAAGTTTTGCAACGAGTTTTTTCCATTTTTTGTCTCTCGACTATTGAATTTTTCCTTCTTTTTTTTTTTTGGTTGTTTTTGAGTTCAAAAGCAATCATATTTTATTTCCCATTACTGAAATTGTTACTTTTAGTGATTACATTATTAAAATTGTCACTTTTAACCCTCCATGATGACCAAAAGTGCTACGTTTTTTAATAATAGGGGTCAAATCTAGTCAATTTTAACTTAAGAACCAAAAGTGATAAAACATTACAATCAATAGACTAAAATTGGAATCAAACTCTTTTTGCAATTAAAACCATAAACCTTTACATTCACTTTTGGCAGGAGAACAATAGACTAACGAGGCAAACAAGAATTGCAATTATTAGGGGTGTAGTGGTAAGTATTTCATCCTAACAAGTGGTATTAAAGTCAGGTTACGGGGTTCGAATCTGGATCCTAATAAGATAGGATTTGAAATTTCTGAATTATGGAATAAAAATTCCTTCCTACCAATCCCCCCTAGTTCATATTGAGTAGAGCATGAATTGATCTCAAGTGTGGCTGGTTTAGATAGGAAATTGATTCACAGTTTGAGGGTGGGAACAAATAATTGAGTCTGATGTCACCATCTGTGATCTACCCTAGTATCAGTATGCTCCCACTTAGAGCACCCTCATCAATGCATAATGAGGGGATCATAGTACAGTAATGGGTGAGGTGGAGGGGAGAGAGGGGAGGTGAGAGAAAAATGGGATGCTTTTGCAAAGACCCACATATTGGAACAGTAACCTTTTTTTTTTTTTTTCTTTTTTTAGCTCTCTGCTGTGCGCGTTTCGCGCACAGCAGGCGCCTAGCGGGCGCGTGCAGTGCGCGCCTGACAGAGTGGTTTATTTATATTTTTTAAAAAAAATCAATTTTGTTTTGTTTTTTTTTTTTTTCATCTATCCCCATTTTCTCTTTCCTAATCACACTTACAATAAGGATGCTCTTACTGCTACAAGTAGATTACAGCTATGCTAGCACACCATAACAAAGTGGCTACACTCTAATTAAGCCTTTTTTCCATTTCCTGGCATGACATCCAAAGGCAGGAAGATATTTATATACAGTCCATTGATAAGATACATCCTTTTTTTTTTTTTGTAAAGTTCGTCACTTGCGGGAATTGAATCCGAGTTCTCCCGAAGTTTCTCTCCACAAAGAGAGCTCGTTTGCCACTTGAGCTACCCATTGAGTTAGAACTAGGTTGCAATGATTGGTTTTGAGTTTTGAGTGTCGGTGAGTGTGGGTTTAGATAATTTAGGGTATTGATGCAGCAGCAGCAGCAAGTTAGAAGGAAGATGAAGAATGAAACATACCCGTAGTGAGTAGGGGAGATGCTTTGGAAGAACACTCTGCTTCTGCTCATATCAACATTAGATTCAACCCATCTTGCCCAGGTTCTCAGCGCTCTTTCCAGAGCATCCACTCGGTCCATATCTTCATACATATTCCCACCATACTCCATGTACTCCCACCTGCCACATTATTAATACATCATCCATCCCAATAATTAACTTCAACTACAATCATCATGTAACGCGGAGCCCCGGAAAGACCAAGCCTCCTCAACGGCGGTCTATAAAGAAATAAAGTTGAGCCATTGCGACATAACGGCAGTCTATAAAGAAATAAAGTTGAGCCATTGCTACTTAACAGCAGTCTATAAAGAAATAAAGTTGAGTCATTGCTACTTAAAGGCAACCTATAGGCCTTGTTTGGTAAATAATCAGTCTACCAGCCAATTTTTGCTTATTTGACCACTATTAGTTGCTAAAATTCAAAAGGCTACTCAAACCAGCATTTTCAATTAGCTTTTTGAGAAAAGAAATTATAGCAAACAGTTATCAGCTAACAGCTAATCTATCAAACAATTTTCTACAATCAGCCAATATTATCAACAAATCATATCTTCTAACCCAAACAGCCAACCCAATCAGCTAACAGCCATTTACCAAACAGGGTCATAAAGAAATAAAGTTGAGCCATTGCTACGAGTTATAACACCATAAGAAAAGAAGCAAAAGCAGTTGTACCCTTGGGAAGCGCCTTTGTGACTCCACCAGTGACCTGTGTTGAAAGAAAGCACATCGGCATTCCTCCAAGCATTCCCATTCCCTCTTATGTCGTCCAGTTTCAGAACCCTTTTCCCCTCAATTGTGTCTATATCCACTAGGTATGTTGCTTTGTAGTAAGAGATTGTAACTCCATAATCCTGAAATAGGAGGACAAAGAAAGGGCTCATTTCAAGGATAGATTGAGAAACGAGTTAATCTGCTGCAGAAATTTAATTTGAAATTTGAAATCAATCAATCTTACCAGGAATTTGAAAGAGGAGAAAGGGTCACCCCCTTGCATCTGGGTCTGTGTTCTTGGAGCAGAAGTTGAAATCATACAGATCAAAGACTCCCATTGGTTGCGCCCCAATGAATCGCCCACAAACATCACAGTTTTTCCTCTCATTTTCATCAGAAAATCAAGCCCGCTGAACCTACTCAACACCCCACAACAATAAGATTGCATATTTTTCCACATTCTCATTAACACAAAGAAGCAAAGAACTTGGATTTTTTTTGGGTGCTACCTAGGAAGCTCGCAATTGGCCGGTTTCCATCGGTACTTGAGGTAATCGGTGTCGCGTCGCCCATACATTTGGCAGTTAAACCTGGGGTCGATGATGGAGCAAGCAGAATAGGAGTACAAAGGGTAAGATTCGTCATAAACCCAGCTGCCAGCAAATACATCGCAAGAAGTCTGGTTGGAATGGAGCATTGGGCTTCTATGCTGTGGATGGCTATGGCGGTTCTTCAACCCCACAAACAACATAGCAGAACCTGCGTAGAAATGTAGGGAAAGTAGCCATAGGATTGTAAAAGAAGATGAAAAGGCAGTGTGGGAAAGAAGAGGCATTTGCAGAGAGGCTCAAGAAAAGGGTTTAAGAAAAAAACAAGAGAGAGAGAGATGAATCAGTAATGTCGTGTTGCATATGTATATTTTTATAGGGGAATAAAGGTGTGGGTGTGGTAAATACTCCGTATATAGGATGTGAATTGTACTGGTATTCACTGTTACAAAAATCCCTACCCAGGCCGCTGAAACACCGGCCTAGGCCCTAGGGGCTCCTAGATCGAAGCAAATTGTTACCTAGGTGGCGGCCGCCTAGCGCCTAACTCGGCCGGCTGGGCTAAGTTGGTGACCGACTGGGCCGAATTTGGCGAGTTAACTCGCCCAACTCGACAGAGTTAACCGAGTTAACTCGAGCGAGTCGGCCTTGTTAGTTATATTATTATATTTATATATATTTAAATTTATTTATTTATATAAGTAAGAGAAATAAGATATATATATATATGGCATACACTCACACATATGACTTAATTTTTTATTTTTATAGGTCGCCCCGCCTAGAACCGCCTAAGCGCCGCTTAGACCGCTTAGGCACTAGGCGCTAGTCTATCGCCTGACTAGTGCCTTGCGCCTATTGCAATCATGCTCGTATTCGACCAGAAATCAGACTTCCCATCCTGACCGGAAAGATAATGGGATAAAAATAAGAAAATGGTGGTGAGAATGGAGAGAATTTTTAATTCTTTGTCTAGGGATGGGATTACACCTCGTCCCATCCCATGCTGTCAAAATATATACGTATATAAGTATATAACTATATACATTTAAGCTCCACAACACACACATATATGTATTACTATGTAAATAGTATATATATAATTTTAGAAATATTATAGCATTGGATTTGTCTTTGAGATTTATTTTTTGGGATATAAATATTTTAGTAGTACTTAAGTTGAATATATATGAACTATTTATTTAAATGTAGCTTAATTTTCAATAACTTTATAAATTAGAAACGGGGTAGGGGATTCCCATCCTAAGATAATTCCCGTGGGGATGGGGATGGGGAGATTTTTATCTTCTCCAATGGGGATGGGGATGGGAATAGGGATGGGGAACGGGCTAGAACGTCAAGGTAGGGGACACCCCGCCCCTGCCCAGTTGACACACACACACACACACACACACACACAATATCAAATGCGAAAGAGTTCTCGGGTAATTAAGTAGGGTGAAATCTTAGCCATGGATCTAGCCAAAATCAACAGCTCACAATAAAGTGCGTAAGTTTATAGCTTTAGGTGTCTAACTTTAAAGCTTAAGGTTCTTAAATTTAAAGTTTAGGATACGTAAATTTATAGCTTAAGGTACATATGTTTAAAGTTTAAGGTGCATCAGTTCGACAGTTAAGATGCGTTAGTTTGACACTTAAGGTGCGTCAGTTTGACACTTAATGTGCATTAGTTTGACACTTAAGGTGTATCAGTTGACACTTTTAAGGTGCATATGTTTGAAACTTAAAGTGCATACATTTGAACCTTAAGCTGCATCAGTTCGACAATGGTGGGAGGAGATCAATCTTATCCAGTTGGAGTTTTTTCCCAAAATGGTCCCTCGACTATTGCTCATTCTCAATTTTGCATTTCGACTTTCAATTGCACCTAATGTGGTCCCTCGACTTTTAAAAACTCACCCAATTTGGTCCTTCGTTACATATTCCGTCAAATCAGTGTTAAAATGGAGGGTATTTTCGTCCATTTACCTATTGTTAGCCTAATAAACATTGAGAAATAGTTGAGGGACCATTTTGAGAATAGTCAAGGGACCATTTTGGGAAAAACTATTTTATTTATTTCATTTTTTTATTTTCATTTTTTAGACTCTATAAAATTAGAATTCCTATACATTTTTTTCTTACAAATATAAATAGTTAAAATCGCGCAATCCAACCTCAAAACTTTTAACTTTCTTTACAGACTTTTCCACTCTAAATATACAAACTATTCCTATGAAGTTTTACAATAAGTTCCGTAAATTTCATAAATACTCATATACTTCTTTTTTTTCTTTTTTTTTTATTTTTATGTTCATAGACAATCAATCACTATGTATCACATTAAATATTACTTTTACCATTGAAAATAATATATTTCTTTTCAAGCGTAGACACCCAAAGAGTGTAAAATGTAGGGAAAATATTGGATCGAAAGGTAAATTTTTCTAGTAAACTTCTCAGGTGAGCCGAAAAATAAAATCTCGTCAATGTTTCCTGCAATATTTTCTGTATTTGATTTCGAAATAATTATTAAATTTTATATTAATTTACATTATTTAAGATATTGTATGACATCTTTTATATGTTTTCCTCTTCTTATTTTTTTATTAATTATTAATTATTAAGGCAAATATAATTTATTTTGTAATGTGGACACTGGACACATTATTTTTAATAATTTTGATTTAATTAAATTATACCTTAACTATAAAAATCCTACCTAATAATATTAGTATATTACATGGGACACAATAATTATTATAAATAATGTTAAATAATTGTCAATTTGTATTCAACAATAAAATTTATAGTTAATTTTTAAGTCAATCATAAAATCTTTTGTGATGTGGGCACATTATTTTTAATTATTTGAGTTTAATAATATTATATTTTATTTATAAAAAAATCCAAAGTAATATATTTTGTACTACAGATGTGACTAAGAATTATTTTAATCGGTGCTTAAAAATGAGTATTTATGAAATTTACGAAACTTATTGTAAATCTGCATAGGAATAGTTTGTATATTTAGATAGAGGGAAAAAGTCTGTAAAAAAGTTAAAAAATTTTAGGATGGATTGCATGATTTTAACTATTTATATTTGTAAGAAAAAAATGTATAGAAATCCTAATTTTATAAAATCTAAAAAATGAAAATAAATAAAATAGTTTTTCCCAAAATGGTCCCTTGACTATTCTCAAAATGGTCCCTCAACTATTTCTCAATGTTTATTAGGCTAACAATAGGTAAATGGACGAAAATGCCTTCCATTTTAATACTGATTTGACGGAATATGTAACGGAGGACCAAATTGGGTGAGTTTTTGAAAGTCGAGGGACCACATTAGGTGCAATTAAAAGTCGAAATGCAAAATTGAGAATGAGCAATAGTCGAGGGACCATTTTGGGAAAAAACTCTATCCAGTTGTTAGGAAGCACTTTAAAAAAAAAATTCCTTCATTTTGAGCCATTAATCTAAATTAGATCAAATGCTCAAATCTCACCCCAATTTTCACTTGGAAGTTCCTTCGCACATGAATCATCCCCTATATATATATATATATATATATATATATATATATATATATATATATATATATATATATATATATATATATATATATATATATATATATATATATATAGAGAGAGAGAGAGAGAGAGAGAGAGAGAGAGAGAAGGGTTCATGTGCGGTTAAAGCTTCCCATGTAGTTGTGCGGTGATCAATACTCTTTAAAAAAATTCTAAACTGATGCACCTTAAGCTTCTAATCTATGCACCTTAAGTTAGATTAACATAAATATGGCTTTGTAGAGAAAATCTTATAAAGAATATTCGTTGCGTTTTGGAACTGCAAAAAAAAAAATGTTCTAAAACTTTAGACTGATGCACCTTAAAAAGGGAAAAAACACACCTTAAGAAGGAAAATCACGCACCTAAAGCCTTAGGCCGACGCACCTTAAGTTTCAACAACTAACGCACCTTAAGCACACAAAAAACACGCACTTTAAGTACAAAAAACATGCACCTTAAGTTTGAAGAACTACTCACCTTAAGCACACAGCACACGCACCTTAAGCACAAAACTTACGCACTTAAGTACAAAAATCACGCATCTTAAGCACAAAATCACGCTCTTTAAGAAAGAAAACCACGTACCTTAAATTTGATTAGATGCAAAAATTACCAAATTGTCACCGCATTTTTTTTTTATATTGGTAATCCTGAACGTTGATTTAAGCAAGATCAATAGATCAGTTTTAATCGCACAATTGCACGGGAGACACCCAACCACATGGGAACTGAATTATATATATATATATATGAGGAGAAAATATCACTTTCGTTATTGTATTAATACAAAATAGTGATTTTTTTTTTGAAAAATAAACGAGAAATTTCTAATTATTAATCAAATGTTAATGTGAATATTATTGATCTTTCAATATTTATAAAGTGTCAATTTTGATCTTTACCACAAAAACAATTAAAATTCGTCATTTTCACATTGTACGTGTAAAACATATCGATCAATATACGGACAAAATTATAATTTAAAGTTCTAAACAATTAAAGTTTTTATTAGCCAAAGACCTTGTGGTCTAGTGGCATCCGGTGTCCCGATTAACACTCTCACATGGATGTTGAGAAAGTAGCTACGAACAGGTACTACAATGTAACAGAGTCAGTAGTACTCAAAAAAAAAATTTTATTAATAGGTTAATAAATAAAAAATGTTGTCTCGTTAAAAATAAAATAAAATCACATGCCTATAAGAAAAATTGAACGGTCACTAATATTCATATTAATAATTAAAATATTAAAATTTATTATTATAGATTTAAAATTAAATATTATAAAAGTTGAATTATATATAGTGTTTTGGGTTCAAGTGTTCAACAATGCATGTGATATTGGGAAGGAGGGAGGTGGGTAGGAACCAGGGCTCACGTGTTAATGGCATGACTGGTCAGTGTTCAAATGGCGAACCAGCAATCTAACTTCGATTTTATCATCTTAAAAAAAAATGAAAAAATGAAAAAAAAAAAAAACATCGATTTGACATTCACGGTTGTCATTCACTAATTTTGTCAGTTTCACACGGTGGGATAATCTATACTCCCACACAATCTTTTTTTTTTTTTTTTTTTTTTAATAATAACCAAAATTATCACAAATCTATAGCAAAATTATTATTTTAATCATAGATTACCGTTCTTACATAATTAAGCCATTAACTATGAAAATCCTACTCAATTTAATCATATTTTGTCATTATCGGAATTCGGTGAAGTCTCTATGTATTTTAATGTCAATAATGTAACACTTTTCATTACTTAAAATGTCCTCTAATTATGTAAAAATATCCAAAATAGTCCTCTATGCATAAATAAGATAAGTGAAAATGATCTTTTTGCTATCAAATTTAAAAGATTATAGATGAAACTTTAACGGAAGACTAAATTGAATAGGATTTTCATAATTAAGGACTTAATTAGGCAAGAATGGTAGTTGATGATTAAATCAATAATTCCAAGGACCATGTTTTTCATTAAATCATTTTTTTAATGTTGGAATGTGTTATGTAAAATTGTATTTAGTGATAAGAGCAGCTCTAGTGGTAAAACCTAAATATGACAGTTTTTGTCAAAGTCAAAATGTCAAGTAAGAGAGTGAAAAAATAAAAATATTAAATAAAAAAAATAAAAGTCAAAGTGGCCACTAGTTGGTGACTACCCTATTGTTCCTAGTAGGCGCGTGAGTAACTTCATGAAGGTTTTTTTTTCATCTTTTTACCTTGAAATATTTGGATAATGTATTGAATTTTTTCACTTTCTTCCACATAAACTTATTTTTCTCCAAAATTTGAGAAAAACACTTTGATTAAACTGCTTTTAAAAATAATTATAACTTACAAATACTTAATAATATTATTAAAAAAAAATTGAGTAATGGTAAAATTGAGAGGTTGTACTACTACTCTTATTTATCAACATTAAAATAAAGAGATTAGTGATTAACCAAACAAGCATATGAAATCTCAATGCTTATTTTAATTTGATTCCATTCCCTTTCCCTCATCTATTTCTTGCCCTATTGCAAGAAAGATACAAAGGAATACTTCCTTCATGCTCTTAAGCCAAGCACCCAATTACTTCCTAGGAAGGAAAAATTTAAACGAATGCTAAAACTTCTTAAAATTTAATAGTTTCACACATTTGTCACTTTTATACTTATTATTATTGGTGACCAACAAGTAACTATTACTATTTTTGTCATTCAATTGTTATTCACTTCTCCATTTAATTCTCAATTATTAAATTTTTTTCTCACATTTGGTGTGCAAGTAAATTTTTGTTGCAAATGTGACAACAAAAGCATATGTGCATCAAATATGAAAAAATTAATAGTTAGGGATCAAATGTGAGAAGTGAATAATAATCAAAGAATCAAAAGTGGTTGATTGGCTTAATAATCAAAACATATAGGGCATGTTTGGTTATTGGTGGATCCGCCAAATTTGGCGGATCCGCCAACTTTGGCGTTTTGACCTCGGTCAAAACGCCAAAGTTTATGGCCTCGTGGCTAACATTCTCAGCTTGGATGGAAAAGTAAGGACAAACCCGAGTTGTACATGTGTATAGGGAGTAGAGCCGAGAAGCTAATTTTTTTTTGGCGAAGCAAGCCATCATGCATGATAGAGGGATAATTGTCTTTGATCAACCAACGAATAATGTACTTAAAATTGGACTTGAGATTGTCAAAGAGGAATATTTGTCTTTGATCAACCAACAAATAATGTGCTTAAGATTGGACTTGAGATTGTAAAAGAGAATTTTATTGAGATTTTCGACTGCTCGTAGAGTCACTAGAGACCACTAAATGAGCAGTTCTTATATCGTGGACCGTGGTCCCAAAACGACGTCGTTTTAGTAAGTGGGGGACGGAACCCGTAATTGACACTACAGTTCATCTCAAAAGATACTGCCTTACATTTGTTTTGATATTATCGAATTAAACTGTAGTTATATTGAAATGTAACTGTAGTTGTGTTGAAATGTAACTGCAGTGTATATGAACTGATACTGAATAACAGTTTCACTTTTGTGTTTTATATTATCAAATGAAACTGTAGTTATATCGAAATGTAACTGTAGTTGTGTTGAAATGTAACTGTAGTGTATATGAACTGATACTGAATAACAGTTTCACATTTGTGTTTTTATATTATCGAATGAAACTATAGTTATATCAAAATGTAACTGTAGTTGTGTTGAAATGTAACTGCAGTTGTGTTGAAATGTAACTGCAGTGTATATGAACTGAAAGTGAGTGGCGCGAATTCATCAGTCTATTTTCATTAATCAAAATGACGTCGTTTTGATGCGTGGTCCACGATATAATTTGCGCTAAATGAGGTCATCCCTCCCTTAATCTAAAAAAATTAAAAGCACATAAAGAAAAAAAAACGCACAATGTAAACACATAAAGTACCCAATAGACACACGCTATTAGAAAAGAGAGAAGGAAGGGGTATGAAACAAAAAGACTAAAAGACGCACAATGTAAGCACACAAGGTGCCCAATAGGCGCACGCTTTTCATGCTCCGACCACTCTCCCTTTTTGTTTTTATTTTAAATAAATATAAATATTACTCCGCAAAAGACCCACAAAAAACTTATCTTATCACTCGACATGTTCTAAGTAAATGTAATAATAGCGAGTAAATGGGGATGGGGCAACTGGCTTTCATGGGACGGTGCATTTAAAGTGCAAATTAGGGATTTTTGAGAATCCAAAGAGATTTGATTCATGACTTGTACCTCCAGCCAAAACCTTTGTACACCCACCAAAAAATCAAAATCAGCTGAAGGCAGGCAAATGCCACAACAACCTTAAACTGTACATAAACATAAGTTTGGACATAGAGACAAGCTCCTCTAGTCCCCCACCTTAGACTATGACTATGTACCATTTACAAGATGTTTACAGATTAAGAATCAAAACTTTCAGCCTGCTTAACCATCAGTCACCACCTTTGTGAACAGATTGGCTTCCACAGCATCATATCTTCTCCTCCTCTCATAGCATTTGAACGTACCAACAACGTTGTTTCCAGCTTCCCTTTGATCAGGCGCTTCTTCACGTAAGCAATCCAAAGTATTTTGAGCTGGGAAGTTGTCGGGAGCTGGAGTTTCTTTCAACTGTGCATAAACAAAATTTAAATAATATTAAAGATACTGATAATAAGACATCGACATCCCCCCATTCATTAATATGATAGATAAACAAAAGTAGATAACGGTTTTAGGCAATAGCACAGTACCACAAGAACTAGGGGAGCCGGGTGGTCATTGGTGCCAGTTCCTCCAGGTGTTCTGAAAAGGGATAGGATCAGAGATAGTTAGCTATCATTGAAAGATGCAAGTGTTGGGATAGAAAGGAAATGGTCAAAATTTGAGGTTCAAAATCCCGAGGATTTCACTTCAAATTTAATTACATCATCTGCGATGACATGACATATGCAGGCAGGCAGAAACTAGTTTCAGATGTAAAATTAGCAAAAGAGGGTAGAAACATACTCTGCTGGTCCTTTGTCTATAATGTCACTTCCATCGATTTGTTCAGCTTGGACGACCTCGGAAACAGCACTTGTCGTCCCATCCAGTTCGGCGTTGTTGCCCTTATTGGCCACTGCTCCGAAAATATGTTGGTTGGGTTCTGCAAAAGTGCATCCAAAGTCAATTTGGGGAATATATATATATATATATATATATATAAAGCCAGCCAGCCTCCAGGTTGAGAATTCAATTAACCTGCTGCTGCTGTTGAGACAATTAATTCCATGGAAGGGGAGGTTCGGGCTAAGAATTTCTCGCACATGACTGTTCCATGGAAATTAAGTATATTGAAACCCGAGAGGTCTAGTCTTGTTGATTCTTCCATCACAGAGAAACCAAATGAACTTATCCATGTGTTTAGCACGCTAGTAGCAGCTGGCAGAACTAGCCTCTCCACTCCTAATTCACTGAGTTTCTGGAAGCAAGTAAGCACACAGTTTCAGCACCTTATAAAACAAACTAGGGACAAATAAGTTATAACTAAACAAGTACTGGTGTTACACATCTACGTTATCTCATTGGCTTTAATGTATACAAACAGAAACCTAATGAACAAGAAATCCCAGAAGCCCTGCTTGCCCCAAGCAGAAGTTTTAAGAAAGGAGGGAGGGGGGTTATACCTTCTCAAGAACATTCATCAAAATGCGACACATTCCAAGTCGACGATATTGAAAACGTGTGGCAACAAGTGGAATCTCAGCTACCTTGTCTCCATGAACCCTTGAGATGACAATTAAGGTATTTCAGGTTAGTCAATGGAAATCGTGATGGCTAAATACAAAACAGAGGAAAATAAAATCTGCAATTCAAATGCTCAACCTCCACAAGAAGTAAATGAAAGAGATAGTTATTCCCAAATTGGTGTCAAAGACTAACATTATAGGTAGAAATATCCATGGTTGGGGAGGGGTGAAAGGGGTGGAGGAGAGCTGCAAGATTTAAAAAGCTTAACATCATGGAATACCTTAGAGTGGCCACTGTAATCAATTCTTCATTTCTCTCCAAAATCACAGTATAGAATCCTTGAAAATTCAAACGGTTGAGTTCAGACCTGAGTTAATGCATGAAATTCATATTCAGAGTAATGAAGCTATTTCATGATAGGATCAAACTAGAAAGAATGATAACAGTTAAACTATAGTTAGTCAAAGCAGCAAGAGATTTGTATATATTCACCAGACACTTAAGCAGAAGTTTAATGGGCAAATAGACATCCTACAACTCATAGCTACAAGCCTACATTTTAATCAGTCAGCTAGAAGCCCAGAAGCCATTCATCAAATTTAGTTTATTCTAAGCCTGTCCTCATATGAAACAATCATTAAGTCACAAAATGAAATCTTGATCATAATCAGAAAGATATATGGAGTAACAAAATATCAACACGTCATTGCATGAAAACAGAAAAATGTAATTCCAGTTTAGCCAATAAATTAAGGACGCATTCATGACCCAGTGCAAGGGAAGTAACAGATTTCTCATAGGTGAATGAATGAATCTCACCATCTACTAAAAATAATATCTTCCATGAGATCGCTCCCAGTTCGAGATTCTTTGACAGGCTCAAAACACTCATGCATCACATCAATAGCAACATTAAGCTTGCTATAATTCTCTAATGCATGTTCGTCATCTACAACATCAGGACGAGAACTATCTGGTTTTTTGTACTTCAACAATGTCCAAGTAAGGTTATCAGTCCCCAACTGAATTGGTTTTCCCAAAAGCTTATGAAGATCCACAAATATCTGTAAAGAATTTAAAACAAATATTACATAGAGTAAAAACCCCAGAAACACATGTCAGCACTTTAAGCATGCATTAAAACACTTATTAACTAATACAAAATCAAACCATCTTCTTCATGATTCCAAACCTGATCAAAGAGTATTATTCTATTCTACAATTAATCAAGTTTGCATGTCAGCATTTGACTGTGCAGTGTGCGCTATATGCCAAGATTCATAGATTCATACATATATGCACAGAAAGAGATGCTTTTGAGTACCTGTTCACATCTATTATCGCAAAACCAATATCCTTCAGGATGCTTTAGAAGACCATTATTTCTTATGCATGCAACATGATCTGCAAAAATCCATCTTAAATCAATAAGTGTAAATAAACTAAAATTGTGAGTGAGCGTGAGCTTTTGTGCTGTATACTCTAGAGTAAACCAACAATTTGAAGGTGCAAAAGAGATAGAGTTGCTTACATTGATGCTCACATTGACTACAGTAGAGAGCATTATTATCTGCAAACGGATCTTTGTTTTTATCAAATCTGCTCTTAGAACAGATTCTACAGCAGCACAAAGGACAGAACCAATCACCATCTGGAAGCTCCTGCTTAAGCAATGGAATTTAATTTAAAAAGATATGAGCATGTGTTCTGTCTTCCCTTGCCTTTTTCTTCTCATTTTTTTGTTTGTGAAGTATTGAGTTAGGACTCACACAAAAGCAACAGTAAAGCAGAAAAAGATCAGTTATTAAAAGAAATACCTTCAATCCGAGGCAGCAAGTATGAAATGCCGATGGACACCGATCACATAGGATTAGTTCACCACCATCATGACAGATAGAACATATATAGTCATTCTTACTCATCTTGTGTCTCCCTTTCTTTGTGTGCAGTTCTGTCTTCCTTGCACTAATTTTCCATTTCATCTCCAGTTGGCAATCAAGTATCGAGCGCCCATCTTCCAAAATGATATTTTCTGAAGAACAATGAGTAGTGCCTCCTGCATGAGCTGCAAAAGTACTAAGACCATAAACTTTCTGGCAGCAACTACATTTTATTCCATCATGGCTTATCCGCCCCTCCCTCTTTGGATGATCATCCTCCCTTCCACGATAGTGTACTTTTGTCCGAGGCAGAATCACATTATTGTCAATCAACCAAGATAAAATGCTGCGAGGTGTCTGATGAGAGGAAGAAGCAATCTTCCTAGCTCTTTTTGATGATCTTAGCACACGAGTTGAAGAATGAGAATCTGCAACATCTCCTGATCCAATAAAAGCCCTAGATGTATACAAATTGAGCTTTCTCTTCTTGTGCGATTTAATTGTTGGTAACTTTTCACTTGACTCCAAGAGCAATTGTTCATTACACACATGGTCCTCATCTTCCAAATCAATTTGCCTTATCTGCCTTTGCCCTGTGAGATGAGAATCACTCAGAGATAATGCATTCTCCTTGATATAACATTCACAGGCGGTTATAAGTGAGTAGAATACTTTCCCAGCAGGAGACATATAGCGAAGTTCCCTCCTATCTCCCTTCCTCTGACTATAGATTTTCCAGTCACTAAAAACTAGATGTTTTTTAGCTTTATCTGCAAGTATAGCAACTCCTGGCCGTCTCTTTTTGGATAATCTCTTTGGAGCCACAACCCGCACATACTCAAACACTGCTTGAGGGCAGTACACAGAATCAATAATTGGTTCGTATAGTTCTCTGCCTGCTTCTTGTTTGACTATCGATGAACACGAGGTTGAACCATCAGAGACAGTTTTTGACATTGTCTCCAACTCTTTACAAATTTGAGAAAGCGACATTAATACAGTTCCAGAAGGTGATAAGTAGCGAAACCTAGTCATCCGCCTATCATATACAGACTCGACATTCCATCCCAAATATAAAAGATGTTTCCTTACTTTCACATGCAAGTCCAATGCGGGTCGACGATCCGACAGAGACGCCCTTTTGAACTCTGCAATTGCTTCAGGGAAAGACTGGGCTTCAAGGGCAACGGGTGACCACATCAATTTGGTTTTCCTTTTTGAGTTCTTGAGCTCCTCACCAGACACCTCAGAATTTTTAAAAGGAATCAACATTCTTACTGTATTAGGTAAAGATGATTGTACAGAAGGTGTTGGGGATACTACTTCATCAAGGCTCCGCATGATCAATGTATCCAAATTTTTACCAAATTCCGCACCCTTGTTTCATCTGCACTGCTGGAGGCTTCGGAATTAGGTACCAAGGAAAGGGATTTATCAATAAATTCTTTGGGCTTCAATACGTCATTTAGGGCAATTATTGCATGGACCATGGTCCACGCAGTGTGGACCAAAAATAAAAAGGATATTATTTTTATATTGAAGGTACATTATTTTTGTACTGTAGGTACATTATTTGACAGTATATATCAAATAATGTACCTTCAATACAAAAATAATGTATCCTAAAATAATATACTTACAGTATAAAAATAATATATCGTCAGTACAAAAATAATGTACTTTTTATTTTTGGTCCACACAATTGTGTGGATCATGGTCCATGCAATAATGATTGGTCATTTAGAGCTGTTAAAACGGGCTAGCCCGGCCCATACGGGCTGGCCCGTCACGGGTTGGGGAAAAACGGGACGACCCGTTTTTCACACGGGTTGGGATTTTTGCAACCCAACCCGTGGTCTACGGGCTGACGGGCTAAACAGACCAGCCCGTCGGTCGTCGCGATCGCAGAGCTTCTTCCGTTCTTTGTTCGTCGGTTCGTAGGAGGCTGGGAGTAAAATGGGGGAAATGGGGGAATTTGGGATAGGGTTTCACGTTTCTGATATATATATATATATATATATATATATATATATATGGGCCGCCCACGGGTTATACGGGTTCAGCCCGTCTAGCCCGACGGGCCAGGTTGAATACGAGACGGGTTGGGATTTCTGCTACCAAACCCGTCCAAATCCACGGGTAAACGGGTCCAACCCGACGGGTTAGGCCCGTTTTGACAGCTCTAATGTCATTAAGACCAAGTTCAGGAAATTCAGGTGACTGCCTTTCCTGAATAAACCCTTTTGCAAAATTCAACAAACTTAAAAAATGCTTGCTGGTATGCTTAAGATTTTCACGTTGAACCAATGACAGTAATTCCCTCCAATAATCTGTAATGGGAAAAATTCACTCCTTTTTGTGACTATTCTTCTCCCGTACTTCAAACCAGACTTGCCTTACTGAGACTAGAAAGGGATACTTGTGCTCCAATTCCTTGACCAATTCAAGGAAGATCAAATTACCACGAGGTTTCCATTCTTCAGTAACCTCATCCTAGTCCCGTGTGATTCTCAGCGTGTTGACACATACTGTCATTTCATCACCCATATCTGGAAAGAATATCCTCCGGTTCTCTGAACCATCTTGTCATTTCATCCCGATAAAACGAATCAACACATTCTCCATAATGAAGACTACTTTTCCCAATGTCAAGTGGAGGTGGCAAAGGCCTTATCCAACCACGATAGTTATCATACTCCCCTTCAGCAAGCATAACCCCATCAATCATTGAACTGATTTTCACCCCTTCAACCAAGCTGGCTGATCCATTATCACATAGAAGGTGATCATATTGCACATGACCTATTTTTCTTCTCCGCAAAACCACTGTACTTGTGTGCCATGAACCCAGGAACCCTTCTTCTAAACTCCTTACATGCATAATTCTTGGCGACTATTAGATGCCAAAATGGAAAAAAAAAAAAAAAAAAAAGGAAAAGGAAAATGATGGATAATACACTAGGCTTGGACTACATAGACCGGCCCAAGAAAGCAATTGGATCAAGAAAGCCCAAGAAGGACCCTCAACACAAAGTTACAGAAGAGTTCGATAAGGATTAGACTTAGCACTTGTAATATTAACAAGATTAGGGCTTATTAGTTATAATATAACAGGGACTCCCAATATGGGACGATCCAGGATTCTTATTCCTTGTAGGGCTCTAGGCCCAAAATATGTATAAATAGACCCTCCACACATGGAGAAAGGGGCAAGCAATCATGAGCAATACAATACCTATATTCTCTCCATATATTTTTCCTACATATTTCCTATATTCTCGCTATTCTAACAGGTAGTGTTGGCCTGCCTTTGACTACCCAGAAGTCATAAAACCAACATTGGCGCCGTCTGTGGGGATCGATACGGAAAAGCTTCGTACTTTCCTCTGAACTCGAGAAACATGGTGATCGACTACACAATTCTAAGGGCTCAACCAGGGAAACAGATTAGAGACGTGAAGCATTATTGGTTATTCAAGTTAGAGATTACACGGAACCAAGAATATGTCTGTAGCATTAGGGTTATATGCCCACGCAGATGGCGGAATAGTACGTACACTAATTTGACGTCTTTTGCATGTATGAACAAAATTTGGTTGTCTTCCTTTAGCATCATATATATATATATATATATATATATATATATATATATATATATATAGCTGTGTATATGAATAATGCATAACTACATATATATGTTAGTTGTACTTATAAAATTGATTTTCAATTTTGTGGAATCAAAGTCAAAGTCCATTTTCGAATATATAAATATACTACATATTGTCCTGATTTCTTGGAATCAAAATTATGGAATCAACAACATATATGCTGCGTATGTACGTACTGTACCTGTAATCAAAATTAACATGATTGTCCATTTTACTTTCTATTACATTATTTTTATAGTATGTGGTTTGTCACTATTAATCATGTATTATATGTTATAAGAGAACGACATATCAATTAAGGCTTGTTCACATACATAAATATGTCCGTGGAATCAAAATCAATTGAAACCAACAAATATATACATGTACTGTTTGATTATATATAAGCTGATTTAGTTGGTTCTGGAATCGATTATTACGTATCTGTACTCCTATTGCTGGATTATTTGTATGAATGTTAGAATCAACTACTGCAATGGAATCAAACTTGGAGTCACGAACGACTATGGTGGCGTAGCTGGGTTCCCACGGCGCAGGGCAACAGGCAATGAAAAAAAAAAAAAAAAGTATACCCACCACCGAGTGGAAGACATAGTGAAGCCACCAGTGGAGACGCACCGAGTGGAAGACGTACCCACCACCGAGTGGAAGAACCCACCACCGAGTGGAAGACGCCACCCGAGTGGAAGACGCCCACCACCGAGTGTCCACCACCGAGTGGAAGACGCCCACCACCGAGTGGAAGACCCACCACGAGTGGAAGACGCCACCACCGAGTGGAAGACGTATGCCCACCACCGAGTGGAAGACGCCCACCACCGAGTGGAAGACCCACCACCGAGTGGAAGACGCCCACCACGAGTGGAAGACGTACGAGTGCCCACCACCGAGTGGAAGACGCCCACCACCGAGTGGAAGACGCCCACCACCGAGTGGAAGACGTATACCCACCACCGAGTGGAAGACGTATACCCACCACCGAGTGGAAGACGCCCACCACCGAGTGGAAGACGTATACCCACCACCGAGTGGAAGACCGAGTGGAAGACGTATACACCACGAGTGGAAGACGCCCACCACCGAGTGGAAGACGACAGTAACCCGAGTACGCCCACCACGAGTGGAAGACGCCACCACGAGTGGAAGACGCCCACCACCGAGTGGAAGACGCCCACCACCGAGTGGAAGACGTACACCCACCACCGAGTGGAAGACGTATACCCACCACCGAGTGGAAGACGCCCACCACCGAGTGGAAGACGTATACCCACCACCGAGTGGAAGACATGAACCGACCCAAGAGAGCAAGTATACTTTCTAGAGACTTCGTATCCACAAAGTCTCAAGAAAGTGGGGGACTGGATGATGGATAATACACTAGCCCTGGGCTACATGAACCGGCCCTAGAGAGCAAGTATACTTTCTAGAGACTTCGTATCCACAAAGTCTCAAGAAAGTGGGGGACTGGATGATGGATAATACACTAGGCTTGGACTACATAGACCGGCCCAAGAAAGCAATTGGGATCAAGAAAGCCCAAGAAGGACCCTCAACACAAAGTTACAGAAGAGTTCGATAAGGATTAGACTTAGCACTTGTAATATTAACAAGATTAGGGCTTATTAGTTATAATATAACAGGGACTCCCAATATGGGACGATCCAGGATTCTTATTCCTTGTAGGGCTCTAGGCCCAAAATATGTATAAATAGACCCTCCACACATGGAGAAAGGGGCAAGCAATCATGAGCAATACAATACCTATATTCTCTCCATATATTTTTCCTACATATTTCCTATATTCTCGCTATTCTAACAGGTAGTGTTGGCCTGCCTTTGACTACCCAGAAGTCATAAAACCAACAGAAAAAAAAGGGAATATGTAGCCCAAAACTAAATACCTATCGAAACAATAATCTAATTGAAGTATGGCTGAAAAATGAGATATTTTGAAGGCATCAATAAATTTCTTTCCCACATTGATACCCAAGTTAACACTTTGCATGTACAGTAAACCACAACCAAGAAAATAAACTTCGATTAAAAACGAAACTTTGCTTGCTTCGATCCCTCAAATTCCATGCCCATAATTGAATGAACATTCAAGAAAACCCGCATGCAACCAAGATATCAATCCTCATTACAGCATAGAGTGAGAAACACATCACAATAACAAAATGCAGGGAAAATTTAGCCAACTAAAAATTAAATAAATAAATAACACATAAAAATAAAAAAGAAATTTTACCCTTACTACTCCGCACAAAAATATGCAAATAACCATATAAAGATCGTATTCTTCAATCACCATCGCCCAAGAAAAAGTTTTAGAAGAAAAAAAAAAAAAAAACCCACAACAACCATTACCTCAACTTTTTGGCTTTCGCATAGTTTGCAATGTTGGTGATCACCCATCTTCCTTTTCACCCCTCTATTGACTTCCTGTTTAAAGTCAGCCGCCATTGGAGAGGGTTTAGCAATCCTGGAGAGGGTTTAAAGTGATAATATCAATTGGCCACGCATATGCATATTAGGAAGGTTATATCAATCAGTAAGTGGGAAAATCGGAGTGTAACACTAGTCCGTATTTATTTCTCAATTCCCTCCAATCTAATCCAATCCTTGATCTCCAAGGAAAGGAACGCAAAGCACTCTTTGGGTTCTCCCTCTTTGTATCTATATTTTCCAATAATAACAACTCTAAAATTAATTTTAAAACTATTTCATGGGGAACGCTGCGGCGTACGGATACGGGATACAATTACAACGTGGTTCCATACCATTCGTACTCTTCTTTTGGACCCTTCTCCATTCAAATACAATGTGATTTTGAACTTTCTTCACTCTGCCTAACTCCACAATTACATATATAACAAAATCAGTTATAATATACACAAAAATAAACAATAAATAACTTTTCAAATTGAATTTTAATTGGAGTTCATTCTGAGTTCAAGAACCATAAGGATCAAAACATATACAAAGATTTTATTTATTTTTTTAATTTTAAATTTTGGGTTTTTATGTGGGTAACGAACTGGGTATGGACAAGAATGTAATGGGACAAACCTAGAGCTGTCAAAACGGGCCAGCCCGGCCCATACGGGGAGCACATCTTACGTAACTGCCCTGAAGCTATCACGGTTTGGGAAATGATTTTACCCGGGATGCTCACTGACACAGCCAACCTACCATTCCAGGAATGGCTCGATAAAGGCATAAGCGATTTTGGGAATGACAGCCGCAAACACTACAGAAGCATCCTCTTCGCAATCAGAACCTGGTGGTTGTGGAAATGGAGAAACGACAGAGTGTTTAACCAGAAGGCAGCTAGTCCCGGGTTCAAAGGGTACTGGATTCAAACTAAAGCAGCGGAGATCAACATTGCCTTTGAAAGATCAGTTGGTCCCCAAGCGAAGGAGAAAACAAGAGATTGGATCCTCTATCGGTGGAATATACCTCCGCCAGGTTGGACCAAAGTCAATACTGATGCCAACTATAATCCCCAAACGAAGAGGGCAACTTGTGGTGGTTTGGCTAGGGACGATCGAGGTAACTGGATTAAAGGGTTTACCTATGCGTTGGGTGACTGCTCTATAGAGGCTGCAGAAGCTTGGGATATTTTGAAGGGCATCCAATTTGCAAAGAGCCTAAGTACTACTAAACTCTGTATTGAGATCGATGCGAAACTAATTGTGCAAGCCTTTAACAAAGAAATTAGTCTCACAAGTCAGATTGAGAATATTTTGCAAGCCTGCAGAAGGAAACTGGAAGTTGTAAACGAATGGCATTTGAAGTCTATAGTTCGCGAGGAAAACCAAGGTGCAGATTTCTTTGCCAGATCTACTCGAAGTCACAGGGGTATTGTCCTGGTCTACCAGCCCACAAATGAACTGATGGAGATCCTGGCAAAAGACAAAGATGGCACTCCGGTTTGGAGGCAGGCTGATAACGTGAACTAGTGTTTGGGTATTCCCCTTCCTATAAATCCAAAAAAAAAAAAAAAATAGTAAGAAATAGCCAATATTCTTACTGTTCAACCTTGTAAAATTTTTTATCTATAAAATTAAAAATAAAAATAAAAATTGCAGATAACAGTTTTCATCAACTATAAGGGAGTGTTTGGTTGGATGGAAAATATTTTTCTAAAATGGGAGAAAAATGTTGTTTAGTTGGAT
Source organism: Ipomoea trifida (assembly GCA_003576665.1). Taxonomy (NCBI): domain Eukaryota; kingdom Viridiplantae; phylum Streptophyta; class Magnoliopsida; order Solanales; family Convolvulaceae; genus Ipomoea; species Ipomoea trifida. The sequence goes on from CP025650.1 coordinate 14,920,128, forward strand.
GGAAAACATTTTCCATTGGAAATGAATTCCTCAAAAAGTTGAGGAAAATGAATTCCTAGCAAAGAGTTGGGATTTTGTTTTTCACAAGACTTTGGGAAAAAATAACATGCTTGAACTATTTTATCCTTATAAAAGTTTCTTTTTTTTTGAGTACTACTGACTCGGTTACAATGTAGTATCTGTTCATAAACTACTTTCTCAACCTACTGAAGCACGAACCTACCCCCTCCAATATGGGGTGCAACCAAATGCCACTACCGGATGCCACTAGACCACAAGGTCATTGACACCTATTTATTCATTCACCTTTTTAGGGGTATATTGATCTTTATATTCATAATTCCTTACCATTCCAAACAAAATTAAACAATGAAATTTATCCCAGTAATTTATTTTCCTCCACTAAACAATAAAATTTATTTTCCTGATAATTTGTTTTCCATGTAATTTGAATTCCGTTTCTTTCAAATATTTTACAGCGAACCAAACGGGTTGTAATATTGAGTTTGGGAGGCCCAATCTCATAGTCCATTGTCTATGAATGATAATACATGTAGCGGGCCCACTCATAAAATCACGACGATGCCAGCGGGTTCAATTCCAATTTCAATTTCAATGCTGCTTTTGAATTTCAGTGAATAATTGGCGTCATAATATTGGTATCATCGCAGTCTAAGCTCGACTTTGATTCATGCGCAGCTGTTTGCATCAAATCATCCAAGCTCGCTAAGATTTTCAGGTAAATTGCAGTGTTCTAGTATGAGTTTATGTGATTATATCGCTTTGAAAAAGGTTCAGTCGTTTTTGAGCCGATTTCGTCGACTTCGGTTGCATGCGCTTCGATGAATATATTATAGGGCTTGGTTTAGGTTGTTTCTCTCTATAGTCAAAGTTTCTGAGGTCATTTCAATGTGTTTTGAGGCTAATGGGGGCTGTGGTTAAGGCATCGACCATATGTTTGATGAAATGCCAGTTCCTATTTGCAAATATCTTTCTCCTGCTACTATATACGTATATTGAATTTTCCTTTTATTGCCGTGTTCTCTTTAATCCAAAGTTCTTATGTTTTCGTAGTGTATGATTTCTATTGTGTTTGCAATTTATTGTTTGGATCATAATTCATATGGTTGATTCCAGCATGCTAAATGTAGCAGAAGAGGGCGCTATGCCCTTGTACATGCAACATATTGTTTAGACTTGCAAGCTGCTAGCTTCTGTGTATCTGATCATTGAATTGATGAATACAAATTAAACTAAACTTGGAAAGTTTAGAATGATAACTGGCTTATTTTATGTCAATTACCTGTCAGTAAAAGTAATGTTACTTAATGGTTTTCATTAGGATTTTGGAGTTGGATAGTACTACCCAAATAACATAGGGAGGAAACTGTTGTCACTCTGGTTCTGAACAGCCAACAAAAAGCCTAACTAATAATTGCTTCAACCTCCATATCATATAAAAGTACTTTCAGCAGTATTCATCTTCTATTAATATTTATTTTGTTTTAGTGCTGTATTTAGTGAAATTTAACTCTATAGATCAGTTTTATTTTAAGTTTGTATGAATGGATGACAATCTGAATTGAGCAGATTATGTAGGAAGATATTGCAGCTGAGTGGTGGGAGGAGGAAGTTGAGTGGGGATTTGGAGGGAGTCGGAGCCCGGAGGGCCTAATTATTGAGGTGGTGATCATGAGAGTGAGAGAGGCAGGCAGACTGTTGAATTTGGTTTAGATGGGCTAATCATCGTAATGGTGCAGTAAAACACTCTAGACTTTATTGGGTCTCTGTAGGTGTAACTAGACTGGAGCATTAGTTTTAGTTGCAGAAAGTTATGTGCACTAGTAATACTTCTTCTTAGGGCACTACTCTACGATGAGGAGTTAATCACATAAGGATGCTTGGTAAGGCCTGATATGTCATCTAGTGGACAAGTTTTTGCTAGGTTAGCCAATGCTCAGATGACGATTTTACATATTAGAATTCACAGGGGTGTGCATTTGGTTAACCTAACCGTTTTAACCAAAAATTTTAATGCTCTAACCGTTAACCGAACCGAACTTTGTATTACCGATTAACCAAATCGAAGTTTTTTTAGCTAAACTTTTAAATCCTTAAAATAATACCTATAATAATAAATCGATAACTTCAATACAAAATCCAAAGTCCAAACATCCATAGTCCTTAGGGATTTCATTTTAGTTTTAGGGATTTTACATTATATTTTGGTTAACAGATAGTTTCGAACCGAATTAACCATTAATTGAAATTTTACAAAACCAATAATCATTAACCGATCCGAAGTATTTCGGTTAAAAAACGGTTAACTAAAATTCTTTGGTTCGTTCAGTTAATTGAACTTTCACCGAAATTTGCACACCCCTAATTAACACCATAGAGTAGTACTGTATAACAATAAGAGGTTTCTTTTCTTAAAGTTTTTTCTTATAATTTTTTTTTTCTTGAAACATTTTCCTTTTCTTTTGTGATTCTCTTTGCAGTTTGCTCATTCGCTTGGCATAAAATAGTGTTGCATCAAGTATGGCCAAGCACCACCCTGATCTAATTATGTGCCGTAAGCAGCCGGGAATAGCCATTGGACGTCTTTGTGAGAAATGTGATGGCAAGTGTGTAATTTGTGATTCCTATGTGCGGCCTTGCACTCTTGTGCGAGTTTGCGATGAATGTAACTATGGATCTTTTCAAGGTCGCTGTGTCATTTGTGGGGGGCTTGGGATTTCTGATGCCTACTACTGCAAAGAGTGTACACAGCAGGAAAAAGATCGTGATGGCTGCCCCAAAATTGTCAATCTTGGGAGTGCCAAGACAGATCTTTTCTATGAGCGTAAAAAATACGGTTTCAAGAAAAGATGATCGGTGGATGTAATGGTGGCAAAGGCACTTTTGAAAATTTGTTGTGCTCCATCTGTTTTCCGGTGTTTAGCCTAAATAGTATTTTGCTAAGATCCAAAAGAGATAACAATGTGTTTCCCTAACTCTGATGTTACTCTAGCCTTTGTTTCCATTGCTTATTCTAAACTGTATGTTACAGTTAAGATCCGAAAGAGACGACGGTATGTTTTTAAGTTGTTTTTGCAGCTGAGAATGTACTTTTTGCAGTATCAAACTGATCCCTTTGTTGATCCTCTCAACAAAATTCTGAAACAGAAATTTAAAAATAAATAGAGTTTTTGTTTACATAACCGATGTTTCTTGCAAATTGTACACAAAGCAAAGCACTCAGATATATATATATATATATTATTGTCACGCATTGGAAGAGCCTTTTGGAATTTACAGTGGAAAGAATACACACCTCTCTATGAAAGCACAACAAGCAAACAGATGAAGATCAACAAACAACACACTTAAACAAACGTGAAGCGCATCAGAAGCCTGACTGAATTGTAGTTCTCTCCTTTGCGGTCACACAGGCGAACTGCACGAATGCCTGGTCTCAATTCTGATACAGGAAGGCATGTTTGGCCAGCAAAATCGTCCTTCTCGGACATGTCATATTCGTGTACTTCAATTCGTAGTAAAGCCAGCTCTGGTACAGTCAACGGGAATGTAAACTCTTCTTCCCAAACAGGCGTCCAATTATCCTCCTTTTTCTTTGTTTTCATCATTTTTTCATCAGCCGGCACACCAGCAATCCCAACCTGTCAAAAACACTTTGAGTGTCATTTTATTTCTCACCATTACAGAGTGGACTTATCACACATTTACACAGTTGTTATAGCTATACATAAAAAAAAAAAAAAAAAAAAAAAACATTTATTCTGGGATTGAAACACAAATTTCTTGTCTAGTCTAGATGAATAAATGAATATTTTATATGATTTCTGATGTCCTTAAAAAATTTGGAAACACTGAAACGCAGCATTGAAAAGAAAAGAGCATGTTATTTAAGACAGTGTCAAAGCAACGTAATTGGCCAAAAGTTAAACAACCAGCATACCCTTGTGTAGAAGTCTGGTGGGGAGTACAAATCAAAGTGAGTTTGTTTAAAGTCCAAGTGCCATCCATCTCCCATATATACTTTTACCTTCAAAGTAAAATACGAGTGTAATTGATTATGAAAAAAAAAAAAAAAAAAACTGAACTGCAGTTTCTCTCATGGTTCGCTTACTTTTAAGGTTTTCTTCACTGGCAGTGTGGCACGAGGATCAAAAACCTCCTTCACTAGGAAATCAGGCTTTTTGACATAACCACAGCCTCCATTTGCTCTGAACATCCCTTGCATCAACCAAAGTGACCGACCATATCCCTGCCGTTGCACAAGTAATACATCATGCTTTGAAGAATAACACTAGTTTAATGGAAGACAAAGAATAAACTTTCAGGAAGCTGGACTCCAGAACTCAAAATTTGTTGAATTACAAGCACCAAAGTCAATGTCTCATATACAGTATATGTCTTTAAATATATAGAAAGAATAGCAAGTAGCCTCAATTGAAGAGAGAGGTGAGTGTCTGATAAATGAAATTATGGTAGTACAGGAATGTTATTAGAAGTTGAGCATTAATGATGTACTAGACCAGCCAAATATATCTGGGAGGTGGACAAATACACTTGGTTACATAGCTGCTACTGGAATATAATGATTCAAATCCAAAGTTCATTAAAATTCATGTATCTTCAAATGTATTTAAAAGAGCTATTGTGCAGTCAATATTTTCCAATTAACTATCAATCTGTCACACTCTAGAAAACAACTTCTCTATGAATAAATATAGTACAAGCCAATCTTTGTTCATGTACTAATGATAATGCAGAGTAATATTTAAGGGCTACAAAGAGCACATAATAATTAAAGAATTAGCATGGTAAGGCATCAATCTAAATCAAATAAGGTACCTGCATATTAAATGCAACCATCTGAGCACCATGCATCCAACCAATTAGTGGCTTATAATTGGAGGAGTTAAACCTAGTACCTTTAGGATACACCCTAAGAATATTTCTTTGTGTAAACCTGACAAGAGATGAGGAGCCATTAGAGCAAAAGCCAAAAAAGAAATGATAATTTATGAGGAAGAAAAATTTTCCTAGCTTCATGCCTTCATGAATTGAATACATTGAAATATACCTGACAACATCTGTTCCATGAACTTCAGCAGCCTTTTCAAGAGCTTGCTCACTTAGACTGAGGCGTCTCACTTTATCAGGCTCAATTTTCAGTGCCTCCTTCATCCCTCCTTTGGGCTTGCCTGCATGTATAGCAATCAAGCGTTTATATGCATTTGCTTTCTGATCAAAGTCGTCATCATCCTCATAATCTTCGCTTTCCTGGTTGTGCTTGCTTGGATCACATTCACTCTGCTAAGAAGGTTATCAAAACATCAACATGCAACCAACTTAAGGCTCTAGGTGGATAGAAACTGAGACAAAAGGTTCACCTTGTCATCATCTTGGTCAGCTGTTAGCGTTGAAGGCTCAGCACCCCAAGTATCATCATCAGAATCCTTTCTGCTAAGTGAGCTACTTTGTTTTTCGTTGATAGTCTTAGCTTCAAGGTATTCCTTTGGGGGTTTCGTTGAAATAACAACGCGATGTCTAAGTTCTTCTGGTGAAGGGAACTCCTTTAAGCATTCTGATTCAGGAACAAAAAGCATATCTCCAAATGTGTTTGTAAGCATCTACAGACCACAAATAGACATTAGGAAGGTATGCTAAGAGTATTTCAAGTGTTTGTACTTCATTAACATTTTCTTTGCAAATTTGCTATTTGTAGTCATACTGAATTCTAGAAATACATATCCCTTCACCTTATTGGTGATGAAACAAAAAATTCTACAGATCTATCAAACAGAAATAATAAGGACATTTGTGATAGTAACTAGAAACTCACCTGAGCTACTTTAGCTTGAAGATCAGGAGTTAGGTGATCTTCCAGTGTTATTACAACTGGGTAGGGAGAGGCAACAAAAGCATTCTCCTTTATTGACTTCAGACATTTTATGAGTTCCACAGGAGTTGTCACTGTCCTGCATTTAGAAATATGCTTAAATGATATGGAGCATATGGAAATAATATAAAGAAAAGGAAAAATAATGTGTCATATAGCCAAGCATCGAACATGTCATTCAAATCAGAATATAAATTTCTATATATTTGTGACCTCTATTACCCAGTAATCCACCATCTTGAGCCATTTGCATTTTAACTTCCCATTATTTACAATACAATGGCACTAAATCTCTTGCTTTCATAAATTATTCATGTTCTTTGCTTAGATGATAAGCAAAGTGTTGTACAATCCATTGTTTTCAGAAATAAGTGGAAGAGAGAACCAAAGGTTACTCATCAAAGAAAGTTTTGAATCCCCATACCCATACCTAAAATTTTCCACTTTGCAAATTTCCATTTAAAAAAAAAAAAAAAAATCTAGTGTCTTAATTTCGTTTAGAAATACATTAACCAAGCCTTTCAGATGAGAAAAACAAATGAAATTTGAATTTGGAGTGAACTAAGATAACATCAAGCAGTGAACAAATAATATCATATTAAACTCAACATAATCAAGAAGGAAATTATCAACCTTCCATGAAGAACAAGCACATCATCCTTTGCTGAGTTTGGCCATATATCAAGTTCTATAACCCTTACACCTCTTTTCAGTGCCTTAATTATTGGAACATCACTGCAATCACTTGTCAGTTGATTTCCAGTCAAGTAAGAGTTATGCCCAGTGAATATATAATAATGGGATATGGGAGCTGTCATATCATGATGAACCTGAAATGATAGCACAAGGCAAAAGTTACTATTAAAAAACAGAAGAATGGCACTAGAAAAACAGGCCCGAATTGTTTTACTCCCTATGTAATTTCTTGCTGAGCATTAGATCCAAGTTTGGTAACAGAAATCGCTTTAGTTTTTACTCCGTACATTAATTAGGTACATCAGGAATTGGAGAAATCCCAAAGAGACAAAATCTGAAACTGAAAGCACAAAAGCTTGGGGTAATTTAAAGAGACGAACTGAGATTTAGATATTCTCCAAATCAGGAACTCTAATCCTCTCTCATTGTCAATTCCTGTTGGAGGAATTATTGATTTACTTAATTCAAGAGTCAATACTTGGAAAATTGTAAATTCCGGAAAGAAAAAGCGTAAAATTATCAGGAGATTTAGAGAGAGATCCAATCTTTGCGCATTCCAAATTCTACAACCAGTCAACGCAAGAGAAGTATATAGTACCTTTGAAATGATTGGGGGATTGAGGTCGGCGTTGAAGAGGAAATGGTGGAAATCGTCGAGAGCGAGATTGCGACGAGTTAACTTGGAAATGGGGTGGCGTTTGTGGAGGATCTGTTGCACGATGGCTTCCGCCTCGGCGAGGGTGGCCTCCTTTTGTCCCTGCTCCTCCGTCAGGAACCGCAGAAGCTGCTCCGAGCTCATCTGGCTCCCTTCCTCCGCATACTTCTTGAACGCCTCCTTCACGTCCGCCGCCGGCTGCGCCTCCGTCACCTTAAACTTCCTCGTGAAACACATACAAACTCTGTAACTCCCCATTCCCAAATCCAAATCAAATCCCTCCCTCGATCCCTCAGCAAACGAAGAGAGAAGATGAATTGTGAAACACTTGACAAGTTCACAGTTCACGCCCGGATTTCAAATTCCCGACGCTGTTTCATACTACAACTGCCGCTATAAAGAATGAATGCATATATACACACAATATACGTTAGTGTGTGTGTGTGTGTATTTTCCGTGTCTGATCTCTCAAGGAAGAGGAAAAGTATGGTGCCATATGCCCATATCCTGTTCGATTAAAAACCGGTTTATAATTTAATGTTTTTACATTTAAATAATTTAATGTGTGTAATCCGGGTCCGTTTAACACTCTCATATGGATGATGGGAGTGAGTTCGAGCCTCAGTTGCCGTACTACTCAAAAAAATAAAAACGTAAAAATTTTGAAATTATGAAAATAATAAAATTAATTTTCCTTTCATTTAATAAGCAGGCCAAATAAGAAATAGGACTTCATTTTTTTTTTACTTTTAGAAAAGAACAAACTTTGGCATGGTTACAATTTTTTTTTTGAATGCTACTGACTCTATTACATACTGAGCCTCGATTTCATGACCTCTAGCAACTGGGTCACACTTGTGTGAGACCGTCTGATGGATCCTTATTCGTGAGACGTGTCGGGTTGGGTCAAAACACCGTGCAAATGTCATACTTATGTGCTCAAATATAACACTAATCAAAAATACAATTTTTGTTACTTATAAGAGAAAAAAGGAATACATTTTTCATAATAAGTAATGTTGACAAATGCTCCTTACTTATAAGGGCAAATATAATACTTTTGTGGAAAAATGTAATACTTTTAAATCGAAATGTAAAAGTATTGTATTTTTCCTTAAAAGTATTACATTTACCTTTATAACTAACAAAATTTTAATTCCTGATTAGTATTACATTTGAGCATATAAGTATGACATTTGTTCATATAAGTGGTACACTGGCATCTTGACCCGACCCGTCTCATGGTGAGACGGTCTCACACAAGTTTTTGCCCTAGCTACTACATGTCATCTGAGCACAAGGTGCTTGGCGGTTACATTTAATTTTATCACATTACACCTTAACTTTCATTACTTGCCATATTTAATTTTTCTTATAAAATTTTGTTATTCCGACATTTAATAAATATGACCAACATGAAATTTCATCATTTAATTGAAAGAGTTTACATGAAATGTTGAGGCAATAGACTTGAAAAATAAAATAATTTGTTTTCACTTTATGAAACTGTGAAATGACAAAATTTTAAATGGGACTAAATTTAATAAACAAATGAAAGTCAATAATATGATATAAAAAATTATAAAAATAATTAAATGTGTCAATATTACACTAGCTAAAAATAAAATTTTTGTTTAAAAAATTTGTAGAAATTAAAGTAATAATAACCTCTCAATTATTTTCTGATTTTTTTACTTTTTGTTATATTCTATGGGACAACGATGATTATCTGGCACTTTGCCTATTTTTATCCAGTTGGATCTTTAGCGCACTAGTATACCATTACCTGTATTCCTGTAATTTAATACGTAGTGCATAATTAATTAAAGATTTAACACTGAAATTTCAAATCGTAGCTTATCACACTTGTGACTCTCATATGAGATCGTCTCATAGATATTTATTAAACGAATCGTGTCAAAATTGAAATATCAAACTTAGTAATAATAATGGCCCATCTCAGACTTAATAATAATGGCTCATCTCAGGCTTAGTAATACTTATAAGAAAAAAATGTAATAATTTTGAAGAAAATGTAATACTTTTAAGGTCCATTTGAAAACACGAAAAATAACTTTCGGAAGTCATTTTTTGAATTTTTCAGTGTTTTGGTTCTCAAGAAAAATGAAGTCAAAGAAAAGTATTCATTTTGGTCAACGAAAAAAAAGGTCCAATTTGACAGAAAATATTTTTCTTATTTTTTAGTCGGAAGACATTTTCTTGATTTTTTATTTTTCATCTCTCTGTCGTCTACAACATTACCACCACCATGACACCACCATCACCACTACCACACGACCACCAACATCAACACCAACACCACTACCACACCACCACCACCACCATTACCACATCACCACCACCACCACTACCACACCACCACCACACCATCCCACCCACTACCACATCAACACCACAACCAATACCACCACCGCCATCACTACCGCACTACCACACCACACACCACCACCACACCACCCCACCAAGACATCACCACATATTATTATTATTATTATTATTATTATTATTATTATTATTATTATATCCTTATAGGTTTTTTACATGTTAAACATTAATAGTAAATAATTGATTTTATCAAACATCAATTTACAAATCGCTAAGACAAATTCGCTGGTCAAAACCACTAACACAAACTTCTAATCACTAACTGCTAATCAATTTGCTAGCCGCTGATTGCGAATTGCCAAACAAGCCAAATATGTCACCATTTGTATTATATTGTTATTCCAGCGTTTTTTATAGAGCTAGAAAGAAGATGACCAAAAAAGTTAATGCATATAATATTTGTTATGATAAGCATATTTGATATGAGATTCTTTTTTTTTTTCATTGTTTGACTTGTGGCACATGTCCCACGTGGTGAATAAAAATTAAAAGTACATTTTATTTTTAATAATATTACACTGTACTATCATATCTGTTTACATTGTTAAACTAGGCATCCAAAGCATGCAAAACAAGTAAACAACTGAACCAATAGTCATTGGACAAAACAACATATACAGGAGAAAGCGTATAATATACGAAAGGGAGAATATTGTTGAAGCCCCAACCTTACAACAAACTTCTCCCTTACGACTTCTAATTAATTAACATTATTGTTCATCACATCTTGATTTTTTTATTTTTTTATTTTTTGTTTTGTTGTGTGTGAAGTATAAATTACACTAATATTTTAAAAAGTTGCTAAAAGTTTTACAGCACGTTTGGTTCACGGAATGGATTTGGAGGGAATAAGAATGCTATTCTACAAGGAATGAAAAAAGTAAGGAATAGAACCGGAATTGTATTCTATTGTTTGGTTCGCTGAAGGAATAGACTTTAGGAATTGTATTCCAACGTTTGGTTGGTTAAAGGAATAGAAATGGAATATATATTTAAAAAATATAAACACCCTTATACAAAATTTTTTTATTATTATTATTATTATTATTATTATTATTATTATTATTATTATTATTATTATTATTATTATTATTATTATTATTATTATTATTACATAAGATTTTTATATAATATTATTCGATAGCAATTACAATATTAATAAAATGATCTATAAATTATGAAATAAAATATTCATATAAATAACAAAATTTTTTAAAGAACATTTAATAATATTTAGAAGAAGAGATTATGAAGTTTTCAAGAAGTTGGTTTGAGATGTGCGTATCTCCTTATTTCAAGGAGTTTTCCTGCAACAAATGATCAGATATTCAATAGTACGTCCTAATATTACTATAAAATGTGATGAGATTATCCTAAGAAGAATACAAGCTCTATACGCCATTCAAAGCAGCCAAAAAGATGCAAAGCCACCAAGTTCTTCAACAGAGCACAACCATGGCCTCGGTGGTGTTCTCTTCGAACATTTGAAAAAGCCAAGAACTCATGTGGGTTGTACTTGTTACCTACTATGATATCCACTTGGGGAGATCTCATGTATATTCTTACCCTCAGCAGCTGCAGGAAAGGAGGCAGAAAAAGGAAGCCAACCATGTGGGAAGAACACCAGAACACAGAGGAATCGAAGACAAGAAAAGAAAAGCAGCGTGTGAGAGGCTAACATCGGTGACACCACAAGTGAAGCCGTCGGAAGTGAAGGGAGATATGAGCAAGTCGCTGTTGTTTGATGCATGTATTACTACGAAAATAAATTTGATTCAAAGTGTTGTGATCTAAATATATTTTAAGTTTAATTAAAGGTAAAATAGTAAATAAAGAAATTTGTCTATTCCTGAGAACTCAGGAATAGGTTTTCTTAGGAATAGGCTAATACCAAGGGGGGTATGGTAATAGCTATTACCCTTGCAAGGGCAATAGCTCATTCATATGAACAATGTTCCTGGGAATAAAAAGCATTAACAAACAAAGGAATAAGCCTATTCCCGGGAATACTATGCCATTCCAGGCCTATTCCGCGAACCAAACATGCGATTATTGTAATAAGTACTTGCTGACGAATCATAGAAAGCGTGGATAGAAAGTAGGTTGAGCAAGATGGAATCTTCCTCGAGATGTTGTATCTCAAGGATGGCACGTGGGAACGATCAATGCATGGTCAAGCACAAGTGTACAATGCTACACGAAGCTAGGTTGTAAGCTTTGGGAATAGTGCAATTGAGAAGTGACAAATTAGAGAGGAATTAGCTTAAAGCAATGCAAGAAAGCATGCAAATAGTGCAATATATTCAACAAGTAGACAAATAAGATAAGAGGAAGGGATTTGGAATTCCTTGCTTAGGTGCAATGTAGAGTTTGAGGTAGGAAGTATGTTATGCACTAATTGAGATTAAGGAAGATGTTTAACAATTGCCAATACCAAATACCGGTCTCCCTCGCCTATCAAAGTTGTAGAGTCTTACCAGAGTAACTACTCTTCTTACTTGAGTCATTTTATATATCGAACATGCTGTGCCTACATCTTTTTCCAAGTTCCGCCTCTCAACGTAAGGCGGGAATTGCAAGTGGAGTAGGCTATAGTATAGTCCCAATCTCTTGGCAACTATACACACCCTAGTCCTCTTGTATGGTTGGGCCCTCACCATCCAGTTCAAGAGTCCATACAAAGTCATAGCTTGGTTTGGGAACCTTTTAAAAATTAAAGAGTAGACAAAAATAGGGAGGGTTTTGAGGAGTGCACAAAAGAAGAAAAAATTACAATGGGATTGCCATTTTCTGGAGAAAATGGTAATCCCAATGTAATTTTCTCTCTCCACTAGCTACACTTTCCATTCATGCAAAATATAATATATGCCTAACTAGTACTGTTAAAGTGGGTTGAAGTTCGTTCCGCGGTAGGGTAGGTTAGGGTCATGAAAAAATAGGCCCATGAAAATGTGAGCCTAATCGGGCGGGTTAGCCCGCGGGTTAAGTAATTAAAAGAATTTATATAAATATATAATTCCTAATCCTAAAGACCTAAATGGCTAAAGCTTAATTACCTAAACCTAATCCCCTAGAGTGTGGAGTATGGTCGACTGGTCTTGAGTCTCTCGCTCTCACGGTCTTCTTGCAGGAAACCGAAACATCGCCACCGCCGGCAGTCGTTTAGTCCCCATCCGCCACCCACAGCCGCCGCTCTGCCAACCCCATCCAGCCATCCATGATTCTATGTTGAACACAAATCACAATTTAGCAATTGATATGAAACAATGGAATGAATTGAAATGAAAAGTTAAAGGAAATCAACTTAGCTCAATTACAATTTGCAATCCAACGACAATCAAAGCTTCAAGTATGTGGAAAGAGCTTCTCCAAAATCCAAGCAAGTTGTCAATTTGTTTAGAACCCTAGAGCTTTCTCTCTCTACAATTTTGAAGTACAAGAAAGTGCAAGTGACTAAAGTGAAGTAAAAGTGACAAAAGATCCTTCTCAAGTCGTCAAACTATTATTTATACACAATTCTTCGACGTCTATACGACTTGCATATGCATGTACGCATGCTCGTGAACTACGTACTCTAGACATCCACGAACGTTGTCAGTACGTACGTACTCCTATGATGAAGCATTCGGCCTGTGCGCGTATGATCCAGGCAATCACTACTACAGAAATCAAATACAATGTCGCCGAAAAAACGTCGATTTTTAATAAAACCGACGTCAAATAATTAATGGAATTTAGAAATTTTTAGAAAAGGGATACGACGTCGGTTATATTATCTAACTGACTTCGTATCCCTTGTTATCGATTTTTTTAATATACTATACGTCGACGTCGGTTCGTTCTGAATCGACGTCGTATAGGTAACGTTTTTAAATTTAAAAAAATAAGCTATACGACGTCGGTTCTTTCTGAACCGACGTCGTATAGGATATTTAAAAAAAAAAGATATGAAATGCCATATACGAAGCCGGTAAGAGTTTAATAGACGTCGTATATGGTCGTAACTTATTATAAATGAAATAAAAAAATATATATGTTGTACAACATTGTATTATATTTTTAAAAAATACATACGGCGTCAGTTTTTACAACCGACGTCGTATATCATTTATATACAACGTCTGTTAGATTGCCGTCGAATTTTAACCGACGTTAAAAGTGCTAAAAACCAACGTTAAAAGCCTTATTTCTAATAATGAATCCTGAGTCTTCTTCACTTTGAGCTCCAAACCTAAGTCAAAATGCTCCAACTCCAATCCCAGCTTCCTAAAATACACAATTAATGCACTCACTATTAGTCATTTTACTTGACTTTATGCAACTTTAAGCAATTATAACTAGTGTATAAGCACAAAAGGACATCAATAAAGCAAAATTTGACTCTAAATAACCCCAAAGAATAAAGTATCTTTGACAGTTATCAACTACACAAAATACACGTCTAATTTTACAAAAAATAAAATAAAAAATGATTGGCCTAATGCTTTAGACACGCACAATATTTATTAAAATAAAATTAGAAGTGTATTTTGTAATGATTGAATTTGACTAAAACAATTGAATCTGATCTATATATTTGAGAGATTAAAAATATTTTTTTTTTATTTTTTTTATTTTTAATTTTCAAAAAAAAAAATATTTTTTTTTAAATTTTATTTGTGTTGGTGGAGGCATAATAAGTAGATACCTACAGTATAATGATTATTAGGATACTTTTTTTGGAGACAGGTGAAATAAGGTTGAATTGGGATTTGCTGATCCAAAAAGAAAGGTTAATAATGCTTGTCTTCTCCAAGTCATTAAGTGCATTTGAAGGGAGGAACAACGTACCAAAAGGATCCTATACTTTCCAACCAAATATGCACACAAGCTAAGTAACACACAAATACCTCTACTGGTGATGATGGACAAAACAAAAATGACTCTGGAAGATCAAAAGTTTGAACTGAGAAAGTAAACAGCAAAGATCAAGAGTTAAACTCGTGACTAATCAAGTACACAAATTTTATTTCACTTATTAGTTATTATTATTTATTTTTTTTGGGAGGGGGGCGGGGGCTTTACTAACAATTTTGATCCCAGAACTATGTGCATCTATATTACTAAAAGAAAAAGTTTACTATGTGTTCATAATTGAGAAATTAATTAAAATGTAATTTTTTGTCGCTCAAGATAGTGGTCTAGTAGTTGGGGTGATGCACTTTAGACTTGCTTTAAGTAGTAGGGTGGGGTTCGAATCCACCGTATATAGAAAATTTGGAGTTTGACCCCATAGGTTGGGTTAGGCTTGGAGTTGAACTCCTTGTGCGTAGGAGTGTATAGTTGGGTTTCAACACTCTCGATTTACCTCCTACCACATACAATTTGTAGTTGGGCTCCAATCCCTAGCTAGATTGGTTGGGGTTGAGCTTCTTAATTGTGTGCAAACATATTTAGTTGGGTCTCAATGTTTTTGGTATGTACATTGGGTCTCCATGTTCACAGTTTACCTCCTTATGAACTGAGAAGCGAGCTTATGGGGAAACCATAGGTCATTAAAAAAAATACAATTTTTTCAATGTCAAAATTTGAGTAAAACACCTTTGTTTGACTACCTAATTGCTGCTACTATTAGGGAAGCTGCAATATGTGTATTGAGTAAATTCCATTCTATTATAAGATTGTAGTGTCTGTTCAAACATACTTTCTCAACCTATTGGAGCACAAAGAGTCAATATCGCCTCCATTGAAGCTCAACCTATTGACCTCCCATATGGAAGAGCTACTATTCTGCCATCTGAGCACAAGGTGCTTGGCGAATAATATCAAAGTATTGTGTACAGAATTTGAAAGAAAACACTAATTTTAGGTTATCTAAATATTTTCTTTTATTTTTTGGAGCTGAGGAAAATTCACAATCACTACCTGTGCAGATAAATTTCATGTGTAATAACCCATAAATCACATAAGAGAGGTACGTAAATTTCACTATAAAAATTTTATGTGACGGACTCAACTGAGAGCGTGTTCGTGGTAAGTTATCTAAATTTGTTTATATTCAAAAGAAGTTTTAGTCACGTCTCTGATGAAAACTGAAAGTAGCATATCAAATTGCAAATAGAATATGTAAATAATGTAATTATTTAAGGAATATAATTCATAACAACATTTGAATTTTTAAACCTAGAATGAAATTAGAATGAGCACAATCTTAAACTTTATTTCATTTTTTTTTGACAATCAAGAGAAATCTGCAGCTAATACCTGAGAGTGTATATGATAAATCCCGTCTTGTGACCATAGCAAGCAAAAGATCATAAAGAGTTAAACCGTGCTAGATTGCACATAGTTTATTGACAAATGCATTTTTCTCTCTTTTATGCGTATACGTGGTGGATGGAAGAAAGTTTGGGAATGGCGATCCCCGGATTGTCGTTCTCTAGGGATGACAACTTGGAAAGATCAAAGAGCGTGCAATCACGAGTAATGTATTGACAAAAACATTCTAGGTGCGAAAGTATTGGTAGAAATGTTTGAAAGCATGAAAGTAAACAAGGTAATAGACAACAAGTAGAGAAATGAGGAATTGGATAGGAACCCTTCACACTATGCATTCAAAACTAAGGTAGAATTGAAAGGTGTATGATGGACTACATTGGGAGAATTGGCAACAAGAACTAAGGCATTTTCACAAACGCGTGGTGTACCTCTCCTTCTGGGCCTTGCCTTCTCGGATCTAGGACGGGAAATGTAAGCAAACAAGACTACATGAGACCTCAATCTCTTGCAAGTCTCACACTCTCTCACTTCTAACTTATTGTGGCCATCAACAAGCTAGAATCTATTCAAAGCTTACTCACAACAAAGATAGGCCAATCATACACCAATATCTCATCAATTATCAAATTAAGGAAAAAGAATGCATAATTAAAGAAGTTCCAATCCAATTCCTAGGTGATCTAGCCCCACATGATCATTGAGGATTGAAAACCAATTGAATTGAAATCAAGAATAATTCAACAAATGAAATGGAAATTGAATTACAATTATGAAAGAATTGAAAATACCAAATCAAATCCAAATTGCTAGTTCAATCCACAATTGATGGAGAATTACTCCAAGACCTTTATCCTAGGGCTTCCTCTTGCTAGAAATTCAAGTACAATGTGACTAGAGGGTGAACAAGAACAAGAACTATCATCTACTTTCGTGCCCCCGTCTAAACAACAAGAGAAAGGGCTTTTAAAGATGATTTTCGCGCCCAACTGCATCCCCGGCTACGATAGAAGCCACGATCGTGGCCAGGCCACTTAGTCCATCCGCGCTCCCCGTTACGAACGTAGTCGAACTAGTGACGGTGTCTAGTTCTTCGCCACGTCCCCCGCGGTCGGGCTCGTGACGGGTTATGATTCTTTGTCACGAGTCCCCCACGATCGTGGGCAGGCTCTGTTGACCTCTCTTGCTCTTTTCTTCAACATTCTTCTTCTTTTTGGCCTCAACTCCCTGCAAAAAGTCACAAAGTATCTTCCCACACTCCAAGTTTATCATTTGCAACAATATACACCCATTATATTCGTCTCATTTCCCACCAAAAGTAAACCCATTTATGTGCAAAATGGACTTTAATTTCCCTTTAAAATGATACACTTTTGGCACTTATCACTTATTGACTCAAATTTCATGTATTATTCGATTCTAAAGTGACATTTAGACACTAAAAATGTAAAATATAAAAATATTTATGAGTCTTTTACAATCTAAAGAGAAATTATCAAATTCGTTATTTAAATTTTGAAGTATAAATATAAACTCTATTTCATTACTATAAAATTTGAGTTATATTTCAATTTGGTTTTGAGGTTACATTTTAGGTTATTGAAATAAAAATTCTGAAAATAACCTGAAATAGACTCGATTAACATATTATTACTCAAATTTGTCATTACATAGCGATGGATACTCAAATTCATCGCTAAATGTAAAAACAAAAAAAAAAACGCTTGAATATTTAGTGACGGAATCATAAATCCATCGCTAAACTGTAGTTATTTTTTTGCGCCAAAGTTTACCGCTAAAATTAACTACGTATTTAGCGACATAAATATTTCGTGGCAAAAATTCCTCGCAAATCTGGATGTTAAGCACACACCTACACATTGGTTTCATGATACATTTGTTACATTTATTTTTTTACAAATCCCTATTTACAAATCTTACGTTTTGTTGCTTAGAATTTTTGTACTTACATTCAGAGTTTTGTAGTTGTCACTGGCAAACTCATACAACACTCACACACATAGGTCTTCTTTAAAAAATGCACACTGAGTTAGAAAACGCACAAACTACGCTACGTACATGCACACGGTAAATTTTAGTGTATAATAAAAATGTGTAAGTTTACATCATGAGCTTGCCACACAGGGTCTGCTTGGAAACGATACAATAATATCATAGGGGGAGAGACAAAGTCGTCAGAAGATGAACTAAAATAAAACAAAACAAAACACTTGAAACCTTTCATTGACAATCCAACGTCACCCATGCACACGCACACAACACAACACAACACAAAAACTTTTGCACGCGCCCAATAATTTCACAAACGCACACACCTACGCATTCCGTAAAAATTAAAAGGTTCGCGCTAAAAAATAAAAACATGTCAAACCCTTCATTGCCTACTCAGAATTTTGCACACACTATCCATGCCAAATGCACACTGTTTGCAAGAAACAAACGCGGTTGGTCGTGTATGTGTGGTAAAATATTTCGTGAACCCAGAATGAACATTTGCCCACCCC
>CP025650.1:14955769-15064141 GCA_003576665.1 Ipomoea trifida
TTTATGAGCGTCTGTCCAACCTTTATGAGCGTCTGTCCAACAATCCCCAACCACCGGATGTAGGCTCATAAAGGGTAAAGGTCAAGTCTAATAGGAGAGCAACTGTATTTTCTTATACAGCCACACATTATAGAACACTGGATATTGGGGCTTGGCCTTTACCCTTTATGAGCCTCTGCCCAACAATCCCCAATCACCGGATGTAGGCTCATAAAGGGTAAAGGCCAAGTCTAATAGGAGAGCAACTGTATTTTCTTATACAGCCACACATTTTCGAACACTGGGTGTTGGGGCTTGGCCTTTACCCCTTTATGATGTAGGCTCATAAAAGGCATCATAAAGGGTAAGGCAAGTCTAATAGGAGAGCAACTGTATTTTCTTATACAGCCACACATTTTCGAACACTAGGTGTTGGGGCTTGGCCTTTTTCCTTTTATGAGCCTCTACCCAACAATCCCCAACCACGAATGTAGGCTCATAAAGGGTAAAGGCCAAGTCCCAACACCCAGCGTCCGAAACTGTGTGGCTGTATAAGAAAATACAGTTGCTCTCCTATCAACTATAATTTCTGACATGAGTGGTAAGCGTTTGATCTTAACATGACGTGGTTTGGATGGATGGATGGATGGATAGGCTGCAGGAATAGGAAACGCAGCACAAGAATTCATGGAAAATCTGAGCATGGATCGGATCTACGATTACATGTATCATCTGATCAGGGAGTATGCAAAGCTGCAGGATTTCGTGCCAGTTCCACCCTCCTCAGCTCAAGAGGTCTGCTTGGATTCTGTGCTTTGTTTTGCTGATGAAAAGCAGAGAGAATTCCTGGAAAGGACAACCGCATTCCCTTCTCCAACCCGCCTTGCACTCTTCCCCCTCCAGATATGAAACTTCTCAAGAAGGCTATGAAAATGAAGAGAAAAATCATTGACAATTTGCCACTTCAGGGTAGCCTACTTCTACCTAGCTAACTCCACATACAAACTTTACTTACACCTATGGTAGAGACTAGAGAGTAGAGACCGCTCATACTCGATCATATAAGAGTGAGGAGGACATTTTCGTAATTTCTGTTACTCCACCTATTGTTAAGTTCAAACTCAAACATTTTACTTTTTGAGGAAAATCAAAATGTTTTCCGCTCAATTGCACACGTTATTTGTGTGAAGAGTAGTTCTTTAATTTATTGAGTAATTAGGCATCCCTAATGTAATGACTTGTATGTACATCACAATGAAACTAAGGGTGTGTTGGTTCTGGAGTTAAACGCAAGGAATGAAAATGAAAATCAATACAACATTAGTTGGCAATTTTTAAAACACATGTATATGATTTGATGACTCATATAATTAAAAAATTCATTGCCTAATTTAAATCAGGTATCACTCTATTAATTCAAGCTTATTCCTCCTCATCCCGTCGACTCCTCACTATATAGTATTAGTGTTTTTAAATTTTTATTTTGATTTTTTATTCTTGTTTTTATTCCAATTATAAGGTCATATATAACCAAACGACAATATTGGTAATCTGGTAATCAATTCAATTCCAACCTACCACCATGCAAAATAATTTCACCAAATTTCAATAATATTTAATTCATATTTTTATTCTGACTCACATATTTGAACCCAACACACTTTAAATGTTCAATGCTACTAACACGAAACAGAAATTGCTTTTAATTTCCATGTTCTATTTTTTAAAATGTTGAAGTTGTCATTTTTCATTTAGGCTAAGATTTTCTTATAACATATTTTGAACTATAGATAAATTATAGACTTTCTTTGGTAAAAAAATGCAGAGCTTAAAATAAGCTCTTCTTGTAACTTATTTTGAAAAGTTATAAATATAGCATTTCATTGATAAGTCTTTAGCCTTTTTTTTTTTTTTTTTTTTTTTTTTTTTTTTTTTTTTTTTGAGTATTACAGTCCTTAGCTTTTCATTATGTCCTCCATTTTTATCCCTATAAATTTAATTTTTCTTCTTTTTTTTTTTCTTATTTATTTATTTTCATTTTTTCTTTTCCTTTTCTATTCTTTTTTATTTTTTTTTCCCTTCTCCTTTCCTCCTTTATAAAATTTATATTTTATCTCATTCATTCATAAATTTGTTAACAATTATTATTATTATTATTATTATTATTATTATTATTATATTATTATTGTTGTTGTTGTTGTTGTTGTTGTTGTTGTTGTTTTGTTGTTGTTGTTGTTATTGGGAAAAATTATGCTACTTCCATATATTTGGTTGAGTATCTACTTTTATATCATATGCTACTTCTGAGGATCGTCCCGAGCGGTTGGTCGGTCAAAACTACAACTGGATGAGCTTGAAAATATGCCGCGAGCTTCCGAGCAGTCACCCAGAGTGCAAATGCGGTCTTCTTGAATTTTGTGTAGCGCAATTCCGGTCCTTGCAAGGCTTTGCTGACGTAGTAGATCGGTTTCTGGACCCCTTTCGCTTCCTCCCGAACAAGCACCGAACTGACCGCTCGGTCCGACACGACTAAGTAAACGTACAAGGTTTCCTCCTTCTCTGGTTTGGAAAGGACTGGTGAGGAGCTCAAGTAAGTTTTCAATTCTTCAAAGGCTGATTGACATGCAGATGTCCATTCGAAACCATTGGACTTCTTCAATATTTGAAAGAATGGTAGGGATTTCTCAGCCGATTTAGACAAGAAACGACTGAGTGCTGCGAGTCGACCGGTCAGTCGCTGGACGTCTTTGACTGACCGGGGGGCTGCATCTCCATGATTGCTCTGACCTTCTCAGGGTCCGGTTTGATTCCCCGACCCGTCATCATAAATCCCAAGAACTTCCCTGTTTGGACAGCGAAGGCACACTTACTCGGATTTAAGCGCAGGTTGAATGTTTCCATCACTTTGAATGCTTTGGCCAAGTCAGTTGGGTGTGTTTCCTTCGAGCGGCTTTTGACCATCATGTCGTCGACGTATGCTTCCATTGTCGACCCAAGCAGACCCTTGCGAGCTATTTCCAGAGGGCATGGCCTGGGGGCCCGGAAGGAGTGTAGGCTAAGTGTTTGATAATTTGCCTCACAGAGATTATGGACACTCGGGTGTCATATTGATTTATGAGAAGCCGTAGATACCAAAAATTGGCTATAGCATTTGCAAACCACTACTCTTGAAATCACTAATCTCATGTACACACACTCTTATCCTATACACTAATACACAATGCAACGTAGAAACAATCGTAGGCCGCTTTCTTTACTTTCTGTTTACTTTTTATCTCACTTGCTTGCTTTCATACTTTGTGTATTCATGCCTTGCTTAGACCCTTGCACGACAAGCTTGAACTCCACTTGTCACAACCTCTTAAGGCTTCCAAATTTACCATTCCTTTGAGTACGTCAGGGATTCCATCTCCGTTTTATCCTTTCCCTACACATCCACCAACCCATTCTCTTCTTTGACACACGCAAAAACACCTTGTCAAAATGGCGTCGTTGCCGGTGAATGGTATACAATAGCCTTTAAGTTTTTATGTAAGTTAAGAGTTCAAGTTTTGATACTTGGTCTAAGTTTTCTTCTTGCATTTTTACATTTTCTTTGTATTGGTTTCTTGCATACTTTGTGCTCATGCCTTGCTTAGTGATGAGTGTCAAATATGTCTTATTCTATGGGGTTTTTGAGTGGTCTTTTGTGCTTAAATTAAGTCCTTTTGGTGAGGATTTTGTGCCTTATTGCTATATTCTCTTGTGAACACTAACATCGGAACACTTGAAAGGCATTTGAGTGGTTTAGAGGAAATGGGATGCAGAAAGAGGGGCAAAAGAGGAAAAGCATGAAGATTGGATGGCATATGAGTGATTGTACGCTCGTACATAGGTGCGTACACGAGGCAAGCTGAATGGTGCATGTTGGATCACGATCGTTGCAGTAGCCAAGTGAAAGGAAAGCATGTACGAGGTCACGTATGCGCGTACATGGGCTCGTATGCCCGTCAAAATTCCTAATTTAAATGTATTGTTAGTGGGATTTGGGGAGGACTTTTGATAGTTTTTCATTTGTACATTTTCAGATTGTAGTTTTCATCTTACTAGGTTAGAAACACTCTCTAGATCTTCTAGTTCAAGCTTACAGCACTTAGCACTTTGCAATTGTGAAGAAGGTGAATTGATGAGAATTGGGTAGAGATTGGCAACCTCTCTTGAAAGCTTGGATTGTCTTCTTTATTGATTGGACTATTGATGATTGATTGTATGTAGTTGCTATTGAGTAGGTAACTTTCATTGTTTTAGTTTCTTCTAATTTCCTCCATTGATTGCTCAATTGTTTTTGCTATTCAATCTAGATCAATAATGCTTGGTCATAATCTTCATGTGAATTTCGATCTTCAATTATGAATACAAAAGAGCTTTAACGTCGTTAAATATAAAGCCATTTCGATCTTCAATTATTAATTTTTTCAAAAAAATAAACATAATAAAAATATAACGGGATCAACTCACTTTGTATAAAAATGATCTAAATGCCGTTGTATTTAACGACATTTCAACAATTTTGTTGGCGGAGGACCAAAAATGGGCATGCCACAATAATACTAGGATCAAATGTGGATGTTCTGATAAAAAAGGATTAAAAGTGGACGACCACCTATAAATCTAGGACCAAAAATGAAATTAACTCTTAAAAATACCAAAAAAATAACCCCCAAAGTAGCGCCAACATTAGCTAAATCCGTCTCTTGAACCATCAAACAATTGTTCATGTTCGTGTTGTTTTGTGAGAAAAAGATCGGGTAAACTTTGGACTCCTTGGAGATTGTGATAAGCCTAAGAAACACCTCTCAAATCCATGAGAGGTCACAAAGAAATGTCTTAACATTTCAGATTTCATTCATCTTCCAATCTCAATGTGCAATCCAACTATCAGTTTAGGATTTTAGTTGAGATGGAGCACATGCTTCAATTTGGTATTAGAGCTAACCTCATGCCAAAAGTCATGGGTTCTAATCTCCGCGTCACCCGACAAAAATAGAGACTATGGTGCACGTGTTGCTTGGAGCTCATAAAAGTATTCGGCGTGCACACGTGAGGGGGCGTGTTGAGCATATAATATATAAACATAAATGTGCAATACAACTATCACCTTAGACTTTTAGTTGAGATGGAGCACATGCTTCAATTCAATTCTCCAAGGAGTTCAAAGTTTGCCCGCTCTTTTCCTCACAAAACAACACGAACAAGAACAATGATTTAATGGTGCAAGAAATGGATTTGGCTGATATTGGGATTGGTTTGGGGGTTACTTTTTTGGTATTTTTAATAAGGATATTTCCGCCACACCTTGGTCTTAGGTGATAAGGAGTGGATGTCACCATAAGATTGGTATTATCCTTATAAGCCTAAGAAACACCTCTCAAATCCATGAGAGAACACAAAGAAATGTCTTAACATTTCAGATTTCATTCATCTTCCAATCTCTATCTCCCAATTCTAAATGTGTTTATCCTTTAAATAGGCTGATACAGAACTTTCAAAGGGAATACAAAGAGCTAGGGTCTACTAATATTAAATTTGTAGTAAATGTACTCAGCTCTAATGTGGCCATTTGTTCTCCAAATCTAATTTTAATGATTTTCTTCTTTTGTCTTCATCTCTTGAAATCAACTTGCTTTGTCTTCCTCACTTGGCAGCCACGAAATTTGACCCATTATTCAAAGGATTTTCCCATTTGTTTTTAGGCCGACATGTTATTCCAATTCAGCACAATCAGCGTGACACCTTTCTTTTGCCTTCTCCCATTTTTATTGCCTTTCTAACTTAGTGCATTTGGGGTACTCGTGAACAAGAGGTTCATTTTATCACCAATTTGTCAAAGTCTCTTAATGACTCCTCAAGTTTTTAATGAGTTTCGAGTTCTCATCTTGCCGCTAGAAAGAAACAAAATGAAATGTTGATTGCATCGGACAATCACATGAGCTACTCAGCTGATCTATAGAAACTTTTTTTAATCCTTATGAAATGATTTTTTAGAGTTAATTCCTTTTTTTAGTCTTAGATTTATAGGTGGCAGTACACTTTTAGTCATTTCTTATCAGAAAATTTACATTTGGTCCTAGTATTATTGTGGCATGTCCATTTTAGGTCTCCCCTCAACAAAATCGTTAAAATGTCTTTAAAT
The DNA here is from genome assembly GCA_003576665.1 of Ipomoea trifida. NCBI lineage: Eukaryota > Viridiplantae > Streptophyta > Magnoliopsida > Solanales > Convolvulaceae > Ipomoea > Ipomoea trifida. Next base: position 14,961,921 of record CP025650.1, read on the forward strand.
AAAAAGACATTTTGATCATTATTATACAAAGTGAGTTGACCCCACTATATTTTTATGTTTATTTTTTTTGGAAAAACCTATAATTGATGATCGAAACGCCTTTGTATTTAACGGAATTAAAACTATTTTGTTGATATAGGACTACAAATGGTTATGCCACAATAATACTATGACCAAATGTGGATGTTTTGATAAAAAAGGACTAAAAATGGAATTAACTCTTTTTATTTTTAATTGTTTCGACTAGAGGCCTAGAGTGAAATGCTTTATTGGAATAAGGTTCAAATTGGCCACTGAACGTAACCTGAAAGTGCAATTAGGCCACTGAACTGAAAAAATTACAATTAGACCACTGAACATTCCAAATGTATGCAATTTCACCTCATAGCAGGTTACCATGCATTTCATTATGTTACTTGCTTATGTGGACTGTGAGTTGACATTTTAAAATAATTTTTAATAATAAACTATTAAGATAATTAAATAATTAAAAAATTAATATAAAAAAAAACACCCGCGGCCACCCCCTCCCCTTTTTAATATACCATTGCCACCTTGATAGGGAACCTGTGGATGAATCAAATTTAATTAATTAATTAATTATTATTATTATTATTATTAGTATTATTTACGGAAACTCAACTTTTTTCACAAAACAACTTTTGTTTTATTATGGTGTGAGTTTTTTTTTTAAATAATTTTTAAAATTTTTTATTTTAATAATTTATTATTAAAAATTATTTTAAAATGTCAATTCACCATCCATGTAAGTAATTAACCTAATGAAATGGATGTTAACCTGCTATCAGGTGAAATTGCATAAATTTGGAGTGTTCGGTGGCCTAATTGCATTTTTTTTAAGTTCAGTGACCTAATTACACTTTCAGGTTACGTTCAATGGCCCATTTGAACCTTATTCCTATTTTATTTATTAAGTAATTTCACATTTCCCATCCCACTTAACTTGAGAGTAACAGCATTGCGAACCCAACTAAGTCCATTATTAAGGAATATTCATACAAAAAAGAATATCCTGTTATCCTAGTTGAGGTGCATAGAATATTGCCGCTCGTTCGTTTATCCGAAGAATGATAATGAGTAAATTTTATAATACATGCTTTGATTTTGTTGATTTTTTTAAATGAAAGAAATAAAAATTGTGATCCACATGTTTTTTGCATTAATTATAACATTTTATACTCCTATGCATGGTTGAAAAAATCGCTAGACGCTCATCGGGAGTTCGGGGAACGCCGAGCGCCTAGGACGCCTAGGCAGAGATTAATCGGCGCCTAGGCGTCCATGTATTTTTTCATTTTATTTTTTATTTTTTAAAGTTAAGACTAATAATTATAAATTATATAATACTCGAATAGTTAATACTAAAATATTAAATATTATCCTAAAAACTATCTAGAGTTTGTACAATTTAGAATTATTTCGCTCAAAACGATGTTGTTTTAAGTAAAATAACCTATTAAAAAAAAAAGAACAATAGCTAATTGACTGACTGGATGGCCTAGTCGGTGTCTAGGAGGTCTAGTCGGCGCCTAGGACGCCTTGGCGATCAGCGCCTAAGCGGCCTAGGCGGTACTTAGGCGGAGCTTAGGCGGCCTATGCGGTTGCCTAGCCAGCCAGCCGCCTAGACCACCATTTACAGTGATATGATAGGCGGTCGATCGACGCCTAGCGCCTAGGCGGGAATTAATCGGCGTCTAAGCGGGATTTTTGCAACACTACTTCTATGTTATCTGGAAATTAAAAAAATAGAGAAAAAGAAAAGTATATAATATTGCTTTAAATTAAAATATGGTGAACATACGTTATCTATAGTGGTGATTGAAGAATAATTAAGAATGTGACATATTTATTTTCCCATGCCACTAAATGGAAGACTAATGATGTTATTTTATTTTATTCCAAGCCATCATTACAAAAATGAGGCCATCATTAGAAATAGTAGCGTCACTCAGAAAAAAGTGATATTTGTGTCATTGTGTGTTATCAATTTTAGTTTGTGATGAATTAAAAAATATTTGTAATTCTACTACTGATGTAGTTTATAAAGAGATTTTTAATAATTTGTAATTTGTGTTTTTAAATAATATAATCTTTTCTTATTGACAACATATTTCATTTTAATATATTGATTTATTTTAATATAATCTTTTCTTATTGACAATAGGATATTAATATAATCTTTTCTTATTGACAATAGGATATTATGGTGAAATAGTTGTAATTCAACGGTTAATTATTGGATGAGAAATATCAATCAACAATTATAATGTTAATGATAAATATTGATCACACTCTTAGACTTTACAATGGTACTCGGTTGATTGTAACTACGGTCAAATGCTATCAAATATTGGGTTGCTATTAAAGAAACCAGTATTAGTTTATGGACAAATGTTTGTAGCGGCATCCAGTGTAATTAACCCCAATGGTTTCAAAATATTAGTTTGTGGTGAATCGGAAAGAGTTTGTACTTTTACTACTAATATAGTTTACAAAGAGGGATTTAATGATTTGTAATTTCTTTTTTCAATAATTATAATCAATCAAACAGTATGTTTCTTAGTCATTGTACATGTTTTTGTGAACTCAATATTACATGATTTTTTTTATCAACTTCATGAACAATACTTAATATTTATTTATACTAAAATACAGATCTATTATATATGGTCGTGCATCGCCTATAAATATATATCTTAATAACAATTGTACTCCAACCACTAATGTTATATATCAGAAAATTTTTAATAATTTGTAAATAAAATTATCATTTATAAAATCAATATTTCTTTTGATGTGTAATATCCTATAAGTATATTTTACAATTTAATATGTATAGTCTATTATCATATATATTCATGCCGTTTGTTTATTACAATAATATTTTTAACTAAAATTTAAATTACAGACCGTGCATCGCACGGGTACAACACTAATCATTAGAAATAGCAGCGTCACTCAGAAAATTCACTCTCATGCCCTCGACCAGTCAATCTTGAATGGGCATGCAATTGTTTCTGAAAGGGCCTCTAAAATCGCAATTATCAACATTTATCAATTTGACCCAAAGATGTTCAATGGTCCAAACAACTATGTTCTTTGTCACTATTCGTAAGATTAAAGGTGAAATTCACTCTGAAAATTTGAAAATCAGTTATTAAGGGAGTAAAAACATAATTCTTATACTTAAATATTATGTTGATCATCAAATAAAAGTAGTAAAAATTACGTATTGACTACTTTTTGACCACTTTAGGCCGTGGTTAAAAAAGGTCAGTGTGCTTAGTTTCTATTTTTTTTTTTTTCGAAAAATAGAAAACATAAAATAGAAAATAGGTTAGCGCTATTTTTAATTTTCCATTTTCCATATTTCATATGAAAAACTCTTATTTATTTATTTTTTTCAATTTAACAAAGGATTTAGAAAACAGTCTTTTTCCTAATACAAAACTGCACATAACTTGCCAAAGACATTGTGGTCTAGTGGTATTTGATTTACACTCTCATGTGAAAGGGAGTGAGTAGTACTATAAATATAATATTATATGTATTTATTTCCTTCTCCATTTTCAAATTTAAATCAGAATAAAACCTACATACCTGAACATGAATGAATATTACCCATTTCCATTTTAAGTCCGTTTAACACTATAAGTCCGTTTAACACTACTCATATAGTATTCAAAATCAATTCGAAACCTATTTAATGCACATGCATTCTGATACACACACAATCGAATATCGGAGGCTCGAATTTTTCTACTGCTCAATATTGTTTCAAACAAAAGTAGTAAATAAGCTCTACTTTTCTAACTACTTTTTTGAAGGAAAATGAACCAAACACACAAAGATGATTTTCTGCTCTGTAGCCAAACACAAGAAAGGAAAATTTTTTCCGGAAAATGACTCATTTTCCAGAAATCATTTTCATGCTTTCCAAACACACCCTTAATAGAAAATGACATTTTTTTTTCTAAGGTGTGTTTGGAAACCCGGAAAATGATTTCTGGAAATCATTTTCCGGGTTTGTGGTGTTTGGGAAGGAAGAGGAAATGCAGTAAATGAAAAATAAGCCAAAGTCAATGGAAAATAAGCCCTTTTCTAAGGAAAATGACTTCCCATTTTTTTTGGGGGGAAGTCATTTTCCAGAACTGCATCTGCCTTTGGCCTTCGCTATTTTTTCGATTTCTGAGCAGTTATCGTGGCGTCGACTTCTTTTCCGACTGATTGTCCGTGGTTGTCCGTCGAAACCAGTCGGTCGACTGGTTTTCGAACACCAGTCGGTCGGACTGGTTTCGCAAACCAGTTTGGTTTTGATTTTTTTTTTAATTTTTTTTTTAATTTTTCATTTTCTGGATTTCTTTTCATTTTCTTGTTCATTTTCTGAAAAATGAACCAAACACACAAGATGATTTTCTGCTCTGTAGCCAAACACAAGAAACGAAAATATTTTCTTGTAATCATTTTCTAGAAATCATTTTCCTGCTTTCCAAACACACCCTTAATAGAAAATGACATTTTTAGAATTGAAGGTTGAATTCAATAATAAGCGAATCCATATAGAATTGTATAGTTTTTCGAATTCAACTCGAATAGTTTTATTGGCTAGCTTATCCCTAATCTAAAGTGCTGCAAGTTGAGGAGAGATGAGTCAATTCTTATAATATTCTGATATCTTTCTTGAGCTAGGGAGTAAATACTTCTATTTTTTTTTTCTTTTTTAATACATTGGGGTTTTAAACTTATACTAAACTAAGCTAATAGACTAATCTCGCCCTACTCTTAAAATAAAATTTTCAAGATGTTTCTTTTTTTTTTTGAGTGCTACTGACTCTGTTACAATGTAGTATCTTGTATCTGTTCATAGCTACTTTCTCAATTTACTGAAGTACAAAGAGATTTACTGAAGTACAAACAGTCAACAGTTGTCTCTCCTGAGGCCGTGGGAGTGTTTACCGGGACACCGAGTGCCACTGGACCACAAGGTCTTTGGCTCAAGATGTCTCTTAAATCATTGAGTTAATTAAATCCGATTGAGCAACTTTTGATTTATTTAGCTATGTCTATCCAACTCCTCGGCTTTCCCAATAACATAGTGGAAAGACAACGACTTCGCATATAAGGCATAAGAGTAATTAAGTAGTATTATATATTAATCTTTTCTAAGCATGTATGTGATAAAATATATATATTCTTCAGTATATCCATTCTGGCATGCAATTCCACTCGATCTTTTAAGGATATGCCTTAGCTCAAATGCAACATCTCCAATTTACTGATTGTGAAATAAAGGAAATTAAACATTTATTGTTTAATTGGCAGCTGGATGAGTTCATCATCCTGATCCACAGTACAGAAATAATGAAAAATTCATCAATAATTCGCAGCAGCATGAAGCAGATGACAAAGATGATGAAGCACTTCAACACGCCAGTTCATAATTTCCTTGTTGTTTCCAGAATATTCCAGAAGCATTTCAAATTCGCGATCAGGAAGAATCTGCAGCAGCAGAGAGCAGGTTGTTCCTTGCAGGAGCAGATTAATCCAGCATTCTGTGCGGTTATGAAATCCAAGGCTGCTCTTAGGATCTTGAAGAAGTACGAGAAAGTGTTGAATTATAATGGTTTAGTAAACAGGATGTTTGAGTGTAATACAGATATGCAGGTGATGATGAAGTCATCGGCCTGCGCTCTGGAGTTGATGGCTCTCCAGATTAACTCTAAGCATGAGACCAAGCTGTTTGATCAGTGGTTGTTTCTGGCAGACGATGGGCCGTCTTCTCTCTCAGTCACACTTCAAGACTCCACCGTGCTCAATGTTGATCTCACTTGCTCCATCTGCCTAGTAAGGTTTTCTGTTTCCCGTTATCAGTTTAAACTTTTAATCGCAGGGCGGATCCAACATGGGGCAGTTGGGGCAGCTGCCCCACTCACCCCACCCCCTATATAGCCCTTATATGTATATATGTATGTATAGTACAGTTTTAGATATAAGTATATGAAAACAGATATAAATAAACAATGGATTAGTTGGCTGAGTTGGTTAGTCCGCGCTTACTCACTCCTGTGAGCCGCAGACGTGATTTATTTTATCAACTTAATTATGTTGCATATATTGTTATTAATATTTGTATAAAGTTTTGATGTGTTTTATTTTTTGTTTATATATATCCAAACAATATTTATGACTATATTCCTTTTGAGTGTTTCATTTTTTAGTACTACGGTTATATTACAATGCAATTTATGTTCATTATTACTTTATAAACCTATTGAAACACAAAGAGTCAATATCATTGAGGCTCAAACACACAACCTTCCATATAAGAGAGTAACTTGGTGTTATCTCTTTTATGTTTTCGCCCCACTGAAACATTTTTCTGGATCTGTCACTGTTTAGTCGAGACATGAAACACAAAATGATCATACAAATCTGTCCCTTTTTGTTGAACAACAGGAAACAGTGTTCGATCCAGTTTCGCTTTCATGTAATCACATATACTGCTACATGTGTGCTTGCTCTGCTGCCTCTGTCACTAGTATCGATGGACTTCGCTCTGCCAACTCGAACAGAAAATGCCCTTTGTGCCGAAAAGTAGGTTCTCTACATGTACTGTCAGACTGAAATTTACCTTATAAATAAACTAACTATAGTTTTAATTTGACACTATCATCATTAGGAAAGCGTATTTGGAAGCGCAGTGCGAATGAAGGAGCTGAGTATATTTCTTAGTAGAAAGTAAGCAGGGTTGTATATAGTTATAGATCCAAGTGATCTGATCAAGTTTTGGTTGTGGTTAATTTGTATTCAGATACTTAATAAGTACATATACACATGCAGTCTGCCGGAGTATTGGAAAGAACGACGGCACAAGGAAAGGAAAGCTAGGATACAAGAAGCCAAGGAGTATTGGGAATCTAAGCATCGTGCTTTTGTTGGGATAAACTAAGCATAACAGAGCTATAGCTAATAAGCCAGGCCACTTTTGTTAAAGCAGTGGTGTTAAAGTCTCTCTTCTTCTACATTTTTTTTTTGTCCGCAATCACTAATGGATGTGCTGAGTAAACATCACTTTTGTGTAATAGTCTTGTTAAAGTTTGTGTCTACAATCACTATTAAATGTACTATGAGTAAACATCACTTTTGTGTAATAGCTAGTCTTGTTAAAGTCGTACGTAATTTCCATTGCTGGTGTTGTAATGCCAACCCCCCCCCCAACACACACACACACACACACACACATATATATATATATATATATATATATATATATATATATATATATATATATATATATATATATATATATATATTATCTTAGGGGTTTCTATAACATATATTGAAAAGCTGTTTGTATATGTATCTATATATATACATGCTTTTCAATTTAAATTTAATTGTAGAGCAACACCAAAAGGGTTCTCAAGTGAGAATTCTCATCTATAGGTTCATCGGTGGACAACCTAACTAATTAGTGAATCTACTTTTTGGTTTGAAGATTAATCATTCTTCGATACTGAAATTCTTATTGAATTCAATGTTAATAGTGTTATAAATACATTATTGGTGACCATTACACTTGAGACTCTTCATTTACATTTTACTTATTACATTGTTTATGTTAAAGGATATGAAAGGTTGTATGCATTAGTATAAATTGACAGTGAAGACTTAATGAAATGGAGATCACATATTGTTGTGCTCTACATCCTATGTCCTTCTCCTCCTTTTACTTCTCTACACTACACACACCCACACGCACACGCGCGCGCACACACACACACACACACACACACACACACATATATATATATATATATATATATATATATATATATATAAAATCTCCGGGCAATTATCGTGCAATCATCACGCGAGGACTGAACTAATTGATATACCAAATTACAGCATGTTATCAACACGAATTGTCAACATACTCCCAGATGAACAATATGCTCGGTTGTGTTAACGGAGGGTGAGAGTGAAAAAGAGAAAGAGAAAAAAGAAGAGGGAGAGTTGAAGCCGCTACCGAATCATCTTGAGTATGTTTATTTGGGGAAGGAGAAATAGCTTCCCGTGGTTATTGCGGCCGATCTTTCGAAAGACGACAAAGAGAAACTTGTGAATGTTTTGAAAGAGAATAGAGAAGCCATTGGGTGGAGGTTGGCCGATCTAAAACGAATCAATCCGGCAGTTTGTAGACATAAAATTTTGTTAGAAGAAGAGTCGAAGCCGGTAGCTCAACCACAGAGGAGACTCAACCCGAATACCTTTGAAGTATTAAAGAATGAGGTCATCAATAAGCTAATGGATGTGGGGATGATATACCCCATCTTGGATAGTACGTGGGTTAGCTCAACCCACGTAGTGCCAAAGAAGGGATGTATTACGGTAGTTGGGAACGTGAAGAAAGAATTGATTCCAACAAGAAAAGTGACACGGTGGCGTATGTGCATTGATTACAAAAAATTGAATGAGGCCACCCGGAAAGACCACTTCCCTCTACCATTTATAGATCAAATGATTGAAAAAGTGAGTGGCTACGGTTACTATTGCTTTCTAGACGGCATGAGTGGTTATTTCCAGATTCCCGTAGTACTTAGGATCAAGAGAAAACCACTTTCACATGTCCGTTTGGTACCTTTGCGTATAGAAGAATGCCTTTTTGTCTTTGCAATGCTTCAACCACCTTCATGCATTGCATGATAGCACTCTTCGAAGACTTTATAGGTGACTTTATGGAAGTCTTTATGGACGACTTTACCATCTTTGGGGAAACATTTGATAGTTGCCTAATGAATTTGAGAAAGGTCCTCAAGCAATGTCAAAAGATGAATTTAGCACTCTCATGAGATAAGTGCTATTACATGGTCAAGGAGGGCATAGTATTGGGACACAAGGTCTCGAAGAAAGGGATTGAGGTGGACCGGGCCAAAACCGCGGTGATTGAGACATTGCCATCCCCGCACAACGTCACATCATTGAGGAGCTTTCTCGGACATGTGGGGTTTTACCGCTGATTTATTAAGGATTTCTCCAAAGTGGCAAGACCACTCACTAGACTACTTGAGAAAGATAGCTTGTTTGTAATGAATGAAGAATGTATGCAAGTGTTTGCAAATTTGAAAAGTGCTATGATGAACACACCAATTCTTGTGGGGCCGAAATGGGATCAACTGTTTGAACTTATGTGCGACGCAAGTAATTTTGCTATTCGAGTTGTGTTGGAGTGTGTAGGGTGTATTTATATGTGTATTCACTTATTTATTATTTTCTTTGATGTTTCATCCAATTTTTATTATTAGAATTAAAATTTATTATTAGAATTAAAATGCAATAATTTGTTGTATGTAAGTATGTAACATTTTATAATAATATTTGTTTTAGTTAATACGAAGGGGTAGAATATATTTATATTTTAAATTTTATTTGATTAAATCTTTTCTTTCAGTGTATGATAGTATTTGATTTTGGATCGGTTAAAGGATCTTTTCAAAAATGTCATTTTTGTATGGTTGAGATCAGAGTTAAGGTTTAACCAAAATATTACCTTGCAAAATTTAATTTATTATTTTATTTATGAGCAAAAATTATTCAAACTAAATATTTTTCAAGTTATGGAAGCTATGTTGAAATTGTGAAAATTGCGAGTATGCTATTTGGATTATATTTATGTTGAGGAGTGCCCGCTAGGAACAATCCTCGAGTACTAGGGCACTATGGTGTGTCCTGTTGAAGCAGGTCTATGTACCCTAATGTACGGAGTAGTCTATAGAAACATATCCTGGCTACTAGGGTCTAGGGCTGGTAACTTCTCGGTGGGGCTTGAAATCCTCACTCAGGGTGTGCACACTTACAGCACGTTTGGTTCACGGAATGAATTTTAAGGGAATAGGAATGCTATTCCATAAGGAATGGAATAGGTAAGGAATAGAATATGAATTGTATTTCAGCGTTTGGTTCGCGGAAGGAATAGACTTAGGAATTGTATTCCAGCGTTTGGTTGGTTAACGGAATAGAAATGGAATATATATGTAAAAGACATAAATGCCCTTGTACAAATATTATTATTATTATTATTATTATTATTATTATTATTATTATTATTATTATTATTATTATTATTATTATTATTATTATTATTATTATTATTCTCATTATTATTCTCATTATTATTATTACTATTATTATTATTATTATTATTATTATTATTATTATTATTATTATTATTATTATTATTACAACGTAGTACTATTTTTTTTTTAGTCTAGCTTGGACCGTGTTTATTAGCAATTTTTCAAGTTGGTTGAGCAAGTTTGTAGGCTGCTTTTTGAACACATGGTCAGGATTAATTTATGGGAAAGCATCAGCATATATTTAGACAGAATGGTTATTTGAAGAGGCTATATAAAGTGATGAAATTGGATTTCATTCTCACGCCTTCCAGTAAAACTACAAGGAGATTATTTTTATATTGGTTATGCTTTCCATGCTAAAATGATGAATTAGGCTATATATAGGTATGTGCAATGGCGGAAGGAGATATGTGCGATGATAGAGAGAAAGTTGCGATGCGATGAATTTTAGAATAGTAAGCCTAAAAAAATAGGTTTAACAAATACACATGTGTGTATGTATGCATAATAATTATAATAATAATAATAATAATAATTATTATTATTATTATTATTTTTGTGTGTTTATATATATATATATATATATATATATATATATATATATATATATATATATATATATATATATATATTTATTTATTTATTTATTTATTTATTGATATGTAAAAATTATAATTAATTAAATATATACATTTATATAATACATTATATTTATTAAATATAAATATTAAATAATGTACAAAGGGTATTTTTGGTATTTATCATGTAAAAGCTATTCCCAAGAGCATGGAATAGCTAATACCATAGCCCCCCAAGGAATGGCTATTCCCTTTGCAAAGGTAATAGCTCATTCCTTGGAATGTCATTCCCATGATTAAATGAACAAAACAAACAATGGAATAGGTCATTCCAAGGAATGCTATTCCATTCCTAACCAATTCCATGAACCAAACATGCCATTAAGGTTAGAGTCATGTTTCCATTGGAATGGGAATTTTGCGGAGTGTTCAGGGTGGAGCTATTCACCCATTTGTGTATGTGGTATGCTTCCATATGTTTTTATTATATTATATCTATAACTGATTTTTGAAGCAAAAGCAATGCAACCGGGTTTTGAAAGTTTTGGAAAAGTATTTTCTTTTCTAAAATTATTTTAAGGGCAAGTAGTCCCTTACTTAGCAAAGTTTTGCTAGCCCTGTTTTGTGGTTTAGTCTTAGCACTTAGGTTGGTTGGTTGCGCTGCCTAAGTGTGGCGGTAATACCTTCAATTAAGTTTTGCCGCAATGATCTTAGTGAATTATTAAGAAAGAAAAAAAATAGGTTTTTTTTGGGTGTTACAATTTCCATTTTTACATTATTGTTCTTATCAAAAGCAGGCGTCTTCTTAGCAGATTCAGTAAGCCTTTTCTTGGCGGGTCTGTGTACCCTAATGTACGGAGTAGTCTGTAGAAACATATCCTGGCTACTAGGGCTGGTAACTTCTTGGAGGGGTTTGAAATCCTCACTCGGGGTGTGCACACTTAAGGTTAGAGTCATGTTTCCATTGGAATGGGAATTTTGCGGAGTGTTCAGCATGGAGCTATTCGATCACTAGGGCCTAAGTATAAAGGACCCTATCCCATTTGTGTATGTGGTATGCTTCCATATGTTTTTATTATATTATATCTATAACTGATTTTTGAAGCAAAAGCAATGCAACCGGGTTTTGAAAGTTTTGGAAAAGTATTTTCTTTTCTAAAATTATTTTAAGGGCAAGTAGTCCCTTACTTAGCAAAGTTTTGCTAGCCCTGTTTTGTGGTTTAGTCTTAGCACTTAGGTTGGTTGGTTGCGCTGCCTAAGTGTGGCGGTAATACCTTCAATTAAGTTTTGCCGCAATGATCTTAGTGAATTATTAAGAAAGAAAAAAAAATAGGTTTTTTTTGGGTGTTACAATTTCCATTTTTACATTATTGTTCTTATCAAAAGCAGGCGTCTTCTTAGCAGATTCAGTAAGCCTTTTCTTGCCAGATGCAACCTAACAGAAACAAATCATAGATTTAAAGTACACTCACTAATTTCTCCCCCTGCCCATGGGAACTTTAAAAAAAATCATATATGAAATACTCCGTATGAATTTTGCCCGGCCTTTTCTTGTTTCTAAATAAACATATGAAATATGAATTTTAAACCCATAGGGTTGTCATAGGGAAGGAGTATTTATGGCATTCTAGCTCATTGAATTGGTTTACATAAATAATATGTAAAATAACTTGATACTCACTACCGGCAAATTATACTGTGCACCACGGTGCACATAGCAATGTGCACCACGGTGCACATAGCAATGTGCACCACGTACCTAAACGACGTCGTTTTGAGCATTGTAAACTAATCGTCCGTTTTTTTTTGGAAATCATGTTTCCCGTTTCGGTCGGTCTCTGTATTTATGTTAATATTCTGTGTATTCCAGGCAATCATTCTGTGTATTCTAGGCAACCGTTATGTGTATTCATGTTAGTAACACATGTTGTGATTTCATGTTAGTAACACATGTTGTGATGTGTTTGTGCATTCGAATGTTTAGGAGGATGAGTTCTGTGTATTTTGTGTAAATATTATGTGTATTCATGTTATTAACACAAGTTGTGACGTGTTTGTGCATTCGAATGTTAGGAGGATGAGTTCTGTGTATTTTGCGTCAATATTCTGTGTATTATGGGTAAACATTCTGTGTATTCTAGGCAAACGTTCTGTGTATTCTATATAATGATTATGTGTATTATAGATAATGAATTCCCTGGAGTCATTCGCGTCCACTAACATCTGTGTATTTTGTGTCAATATTCAGTGTATTCTGGGCAAACATTCTGTGTATTCTAAGCAAACGTTCTCTGTATTATAGATAATGATTATGTGTATTATAGATAATGAATTCCCTGAGTCATTTGCGTCTGCGTCTACTAACACCAAAACGACGTCGTTTTACGTACGTGGTGCACATTGCTATGTGCACCGTGGTGCAAGGTATAACGATTGCTCACTACCAAAACAACAAAAACCACCTCGCTTTTGCATCTTTAAGCCAACTTAATAAGGCATAATTATACTAGAAATATTATACAATGCACAAAAACCTCTTACCAAACTTTAATTTCAAGTATATTCATGACAACAGTTTAAAGGGGAAAATAGGTCACAGTTATCATTATGCATTTCATTCTAAAATAGTCTCAGGTAACAAGAGGAGAGCCTTCAAAAACAGAAAGGGAGGCCATTTAAGTTTAATTTATCCTTTCCTCACTGGCAGATCTCAAATTTTCACTGCTGAAAAGTAAACAGATATAATATAATGAACATGCATAGATTAGCATATTTTAGAAACCACAGCACCTACTAACATTTGTAAGAATTCTGAATAACACCAATTATTATGATGAGTATTTACTAACACACTAAAAGGAACGTTAGTACATGACTATCAGCTCCAGTAGTCTACCTCTGACAGGAGAGCACAAGCAAACAAATATACCACACTACTGTGATGCCACCGCCACCTCAAATATAGCACAATAAGACTAATATTCAATATAAATCAACAAAAACTCAAAATAAATTTCTTAAAATATCAAATATAGTACAATAACAATAATATTTGAAATAAATCAATAAAAATAGAAATAAATTAAATAGAAAATAAAATTTTAAAAAAAACTTACCATAGAAGTGGAGGAACCAGTGGTGGAGGTCGCGAGCAGAGGCTTCAGATCTGTTTGGCGGTCGTCGGGGGAGGTGGCAATTGGCGTCGGCCAGGATGGCTGCTTTGGCGGTGACGTTCGGGGCAGTGATTGAACGCGGCGTTATTCTATCCTGTCACATCTGTTTGGTGGTCGTCAGTGGTGGTGCCGTTTGGCGTAGGCAAGGATGGCTGCTTCGGCGGTCATTGCTGTGGCGGAGGAGAGGGCGGCGACTGAAAGACGAGGAAGAAATGGTGGGTGGTGGCGGAGGGTGGTTGTTGTGGGTTGCAATGGGGCTACTTTTTGCGGCACCCATAGGGAGTGGGTGTCTCAGAAACTTATATATTATTTTAATATATAACTTTCTATGGAACCCTCAAGGAGTGGGTGTTGGAGTGGGTGTTGTCTAAAGTAGACACATTTTTTTAAGAATCTACTACACCTTTTAAACAAAGTTGTAGTGTATTCTTATGTGTTTATTTATAATATTGTCATTATATTTATTTATTTATTTATTTTAACTGTATAGATGTAGTGGAAAGTCATTTATATTCTCAATTTTGTAGTAGTGATTAATGTTAGCTTGGTGTTCAAGGCAGTAAACAAGAAGTTGTAGAAGTGCTGATTTAGTGAATTACCACTTGGTTGTTCATTATTGTACTTGGATTATTGACATAGTGAATTCTTCTTGGAGATAGGAATAGAGTGGAGTAGTTACATCACCTTCGAACCACTATTAATTTCGTCTCTGTACTTTACTTTACTACATGCATTAACCATCTAAATATTCACAATCATCTAATTCTTTGAGCATTACACTTTAAATACATTTATTCTGTTGTTCATTCTAAGTTATAATCTTTTAAGTATTGAACATATTTCTTACTCATCTGATTAAATTTTTATTATCGTAGAGCTAATCTTTTATATTGTGTAAAAAAGTTTGTAAAAGTCTATTCACTCATGCAAATTAAATAACATAATTAAGACTTAAATACAAATAATTCATTATTGTTAAATTTGTTTTTAAGTGTTAATTATGTTACTAGCCTCGGGTGGTTTCGCCGGTTGGGCCTCCTCTTTTGGTGGGATACAAAAATAGGCTGGAAAGATTTGGGATACAAATATGGGCAATACTACACTGTAGGATGCATGTTTACTTTTTTGAACATGCATCTTCAGAATGCATTGTTATTTTTTATAATATTTGTTTCAAATTAAAATACTGTACATTGTACTTAAAGAATACGAAAAGAATACTGTATGTAAATACAAAATAATAAATACGTAATTATGTATTTATTTTTTGAAATATTAGGATAAAAATACTTAAATAATGGGTCCAAGACAAACAACCCTATTTTTTTTGCAAGCATATTTTTATTCTATTTATTTCTTAATTGTTTACGTAATAAGTAGAAAAAATTGTAGTAAACATGTAATTATTAAACATTTAGTTCTCATTATTATTATACACTAATTAGACATTATTGTTAATTATATTTAATTTTCCTCATAATTATGTAATAATTAGTACATTCTAATTAACTAACAATCATTTAATGAGGAAAATACTATTTTTTTTCTCCTTATACATATATATACCATCTTTTTTTCTTTTTTTTCATTTAAACTACAATACTGTACACATACACGTATCCTACACTCATTTTCTAGCTTTTTACTATTTTTTTTGAAGAAAGGCTAACATGCATTCGCAGAATGCATTTCGTTTTAAGCAAACATGCATTCCATGAAAGTACTTTGCCCATCTTTGTTACCTTTTCAAAATCGGCATCTTTTTGTATCTCACCTAAAGAGTAGGCCCAACCGTGTTTATGACTCTACTAGCCTCAGCTTAAAATCATAAGTATAGTATTTGCAAATGATTTTTTTATATATTTATTCTGTTCCCATATTAAAGCAATAATTTGTTAGACAAAAAAAGTGATTTGAAATTTTTATTTTGCTCATATTTTTAACAATTCAAACGTTCATTTAACATAAAAGGAGAAAACGTGTCACTTTTAAAATATTTAGAGAATTGTTGTGAATACATAAATAATTTAGGAAAAACACAATAAGGTTGTGTTTGGTTCGCAGATGAGAATCGGAATCGGAGTCGGTATAGGTATCAAATACTTGGTAAGGTAATGGGTTTTGGTAAAAGTATTTTGCATGTTTGGTAGTAGGGTGGAATAAGAATGATTATTAATAGTTGAGGAATAAAGGATGAAGGGAAATGAAACCCTTATTTCATTAGGGTATAGGTTTTCTAATTAACGGGGTATTCCAAACTCATAGTAGCATTCTAAAAACCTATAAACCAAACAATAACAATCACTTTCATACACATACATTATGCCTAAACCCACCAACCGAACACACCCTAAGTATGTAATTCAAGAAAAAAAATTATTTTTTCAAAATATAAACTATGGGAGTAAGATATTTTGGCGCGTGGCGACGCACAAAACAGAAAAGTGAAACCATGGGCTCCGTAGTTAGTGGAAGATATTTTGGATATGGAATAATGGAAATATCTGGTAAAGGTGATGACCCAATAACATTTTCCATTTTGATCCCTTTGCACTTTTGCTCCCAAGATATTTATTTTTATATTCAGAAAATACAAATATCTTCCCCAGTAGCCCAGATTCTCGAGTCCACCCCTCCAACACATTCAACGGTCCCATTACTCTCCGCGACAGACCAATCCCTGATTCCCACGCCTACGCTTCACACCCCTCGGCATCATTCCTACGAAAATGCTCGCCATTTACGAGTTCGGAAGCTCCTTCCTCCGTTACCGCCGTCCGTCAATTCTCTCTCCATAAAACCAGATGAATTCGATTCTCTTTTTTTTTTTTTTCGTTTTTTAATTAATTTTCCCCCAAAAAGCTTGAAAAATCGAATATTATCGATAAATATCTACCTATATATATAGATATATGTATGTATCGTAAGTGCATACAGTTGAGGCCGGAGTGGTGGTGAGTGGTGGAGTTGGAGAATGGAGAACACTTCACGAGCCGTAAAGAAGCAATCGAAACGGAGCATCGGAGGAGGAAGCCGTTTCAGTGGCGGGAGGAAGCAATACGAGAGTGAAAAGGAAGAGGGAGAGGAAGGCGGCGGCGAGGAGTGTGATCAGGAGGCGTGGGAGACGCTGAGCAAGAGTTTCCGAGATGTTCAGACGGTGCTGGATCAGAACCGGAATCTGATTCAGCAGGTCAACGAGAACCACCAGTCGAAGCTTCCGGATAACATCTCCCGGAACGTGGATCTGATTCGAGAGATCAACGGGAATATCTCCAAAGTCGTTGGAATGTACTCCGATCTCTCCGTCAATTTCTCCGGCATCGTTCACCAGCGCCGCTCTGGAGGCCGGGAAGAGTAGCAATCACACCGATCGAGCTCAGTCCTCACTGGTCAACTTACCTGATTTGGAAACTGCAGTACGTAATCTTCGATCGCTTCAATTCGATGACTTTTCTTTCACTTTTACGCTTTAAGCTAAGGTCTTCGAGTCTGTACTAGTCCATTGTTTCTTTTCTGAATAAGGTTGTTGAATTGTTGTATATTGTCACATAATTCGTGTCTATGTGTCCAACACTGTTCGTTCAATTTGGACGGTAAATCAGCAAATGTGATGCTCCATTGTACGTCTTCTGTGTAATCTTATTGACGTTTGTTTTGTCTGCCGCACTGCTAACTTATCTTCATTCACTGCTGCCAGCAACATGATTAAAGTATTTGTGCTTTGAGCATTACTATAGAGTATGGATTCTTACGGCTACTTAGTTCTCTAATTAAGTGGCGTTTGGTTGGGTGGAAAATTTTTTTGAAGGAAAAATTTCTCTATAAATTTGAGGAAAATTGGATTTTCTTATGTTTGATTTATGGAAAATATTTTTCCATTGGAAAAAGTTTTTTTTTTTTTTTTCAAGAATGAGGAAAACTTTTTTGGTACATCATCTTAGGTATTTTGTTTTTCGTGAAAAACTAGTATGACAATTTTGTCTCCACCACACTTTATTAATTACTCTTATTATGCTGTAAATAATTATATGTGAACATTATTAGAGATAATATATTATGATTATACATCTTCATCCTATATAGTATGTTAGTTATATTGAAACTTTGTATTTGTTCTATATATTGGAATGAGAATGATTAATAAAAGATTAATGATTTTCTCTCTGTATTTTTCCGTCTTTTCTTTATCTTACTCTGTCTCTTACGGTTGGTTTTACGGCCACGAGGTAACCGTACAATGGGCCAACACTATCGTAAGACGAGAGAATTTATTAAGTAAAAGCACAAGAATAATTGGACAGAGTAATTGCACTTGCATTAAAATCAAAACACTTTACAATGTGAATCCAGAGGTTATTTAAACAAAACTAATAAGTCTTGAGAAGGAAATAAGGAAGAAATTAATAAATTCGACTTCAGGAAAGTTACTTAAACTGCCAAAATCACCATAAATACTACTTAAATATAAATTAGGAAAGAATCCCGCCAAATCCGCAAAGATTCCCCGCGAATCCACGATTCGCTACCTCTGGGTGTCGCACCTAGTCTAGCACCGCGACCAGACGGCCTACGTCAGGTGGATTGCTCAGGCACTCGTTCCCTACCCATCTATTGGAAAAAGGGAGTCTGTTAACGGGCTCCAGATACCGGGGCTCTCTAGGCTAGGTACCCTTCTCGGGGCTATACATCACTAGTCCCTCACTTTCCTGAACTCTTGCAGAGCAGCGACTCGAGAAAGTAAACAAACAAGTATTCTTCCTTCTTTCGCACTGCCTACCAGAGGGCAGTCTTCATCTTTTCAATCTTGTAATGTAGCTAAGTACAAATGCGCAACCAGTCGGGTCAAGGCATTGGCCACGACCTTCCACCTTCTCCAACTAGTTTCACTTTCCCAGACTGGTTCTGCAAAGATCACTATCAATTTGCTGTAATTATTACACCTACTCGACTCCCGCCAGTTATCTTTTTTAAAAAAATAACCATCTTGTCAACCGTTACGTCTGCCTGTCATTCATCCAATGCCCTCCACGTTTCACCATTAGGGCAGCCAGCCTCCCCTATATAAACTCCCTCAACCCTTTCTAATGCGAACTTGGTTGGCCCGGTCTTCTTTTCATGCTCTAATTTAAGGAATATTTTGAAATGGTTTACAAGGCTAGGTGAAATCGAATTTGGAGGTTTGACTTGGGCAAGGAAAAGGGCTAATTTTTTGGTTTTGATAAGTCGTTGGCCACATTGGGTTGTATGGTGATACGTATGAATATAAACGACGCAAAAAGTGAAGTTCTACACTTGATAAAACATGTTTGCCATGCCCAACTCATGGCCGAACTCATCTCGAGTTCAAGAAAATACTCAGTTTCCTAACTCAAAAATTCTTAACACTATATTTCATTTGGCATGCAATTGCATTACATAGTCATTAACAAGCACATTACAATCACATGAATGGGATAATTATTAAGTATAGGATAAACTAATCCTAACCAACAAACTAAGATAAACATGAAAATTAATATAATTCTAACAAACTAAGTCTAAAATAATTATCCTAATCAATTAATAAAACTAATTCTAAATTATTCTACAACAGTTCTTGTGGTCACAACATTCCCTCTCTCTTTACAAGAATTCATCCTTGAATCCACGTTTCATGCACCATTGAAGCTCCATAAGTCTTCGTGAAGAGACAACCGTGTGCTCTGATAGCAAATGATGCAAACATAGTTGGCCCGATCATCTCTTCATGCATTAATTTAAAGAATATTTTAAAATGGTTTATTAGGCTAGGTGAAATCGAATCTGGAAGTTTAACTTGGGCTAGGAAAAGGGCTAATTTTTTAGTTTTGATAAGTCCTCAGCTACACCAGGTTATATGGTAATACGTAGGAGTAGAAACGACGCCAGAAGTGAGGTTCTACACTTGATAAAAACAGGTTTGCCATGACCAACTCATAGCCGAACTCATCTTGAGTTCCATAAAACACTAAGTTTTCTTAGTAAAAAATTCTTTAACTCTATATTTCATTTGGTATGCAATGACATTAGATTGCCATTAACAAGCAGATTACAATCACATAAATGAGATTATTATTAAGTGTAGGACAAACTAATATAAACCTAAAAATTAATATAAGTCTAACAAGTTAAACTAAGTCTAAAATAATCATCCTAATTAATTAATAAAACTAATTATAAAATATTCTATAACAGTTCTCGTGGCCACAACATACCCTCTCTCTTTAAAGGGATTCGCTCTCGAATCCACATTTCACGCACCATTGAAGCTCTATGAGTCTTCGCGAAGAGACAACCGCGTGCTCCGATACCAAATGATGCAAACATGGTTGGCTCGATATTCTCTTCATGCTCTAATTTAAAGAATATTTTAAAATGGTTTATTAGGCTAGGTGAAATCGAATTTGGAGGTTTAACTTTGGCTATGAAAAGGGCTAATTTTTTTGTTTTGATAAGTCCTCGACCACACCGGGTTATAAGGTGATACATAGGATTAGAAACGACGCCACAAGTGAGGTTATACACTTCATAAGTCAAGTTTGCCATGACCAACACATGGTCGAACTCATCTCGAGTTTCAAAAACATTTAGTTTTCTAACTCAAAAATTCTAAAGTCTATATTTTATTTGGCATGCAATGACATTAAATAGCCATTAACAAGTAGATTACAATCACATTAATGAGATACTTATTAAGTACAGGATAAACTAATCTTAACCCACAAACTAATATAAACATGAAAATTAATATAATTTTAACAAAATAAGTGTAAAATAATCATCCTGATTAATTAATAAAACTAGTTCCACAATATTTTATAACAGCTCACGTGGCCACAAAATTCCCTCTCTCTCTTTAGAGGGATTCGTCCTCGAATCCACGTTTCATGCACCATTGAAGCTCCATGAGTCGTTGTAAAGAGACAACCGTTTGCTCCGATACTAAATGATGCGAATCTGGTTGGCGCGATCTTCTCTTCATGCTCTAATTTAAAGAATTTAATATGGTTTATTAGGCTAGGTGAAATCGAATCTGGAGGTTTAACTTGGGCTAGGAAAAGGGCTAACTTTTTTAGTTTTGATAAGTGATGTTGTGGTTTAGTGTGAGGTGGAATGAGTGATAAAACGTGGAAGAAGTTCCCTGAGTGTCGTGTTCTCAACGATGACAAATTGGAATCGAATTACGTGTTGGCATTTAGGATGTTAAGAGACAAGAGTTACAAGAATCACTAGAAAACAAATGAATCATTAAGGAAAAGGTAAGCAATGGTAAAACTAGGGAAAATAATGAAAGAAACAAGGGAATGGATGTCCTATCTAGGTCTCGTGCTTGACAACACTACAGGGATTCTAGACAATGTGACTCGGGCTCAATCAAGGGAGCCCACGACACCATCACCGGGTGGCGTCACACTCCGAACTCCTGGTTCCTCATTCGGATGGGGCATTTTATCGAACACTTGGTCTACCACTCTTCCCGGGCCTCATCCTTCTGGATCAAGGGCGGAGATGTGGTCAATTAGGACTCATGTAGATCCGCTATCGCACAATCTACACTTTCCCTAACTTGGCTACCTATTGTGGCCACAAATAGGCACCAATCAATCCACACATGACATAAGAACCCTAATTCAACATTTCTAGAATCAAATGGAAGAATTGTATAAAATCAAGCACAATAACTAGATTGGAACATCCAATCCCCAATCTAAACTAGCAAATCATTGTAAGAATCATAAAAACAAAGCAAAACATAACAACAATGAAATCAAATTGAAATTAAAATTGGAATTAAAGAAATTGAAAGTAGAGTAGAGATTACCAAGCTATTTGAGACTTCTATTACATTTCCATCTTCAATTCTTCAAATCAAGCTATAGATCTAACTCTACTCCCTACCTAAAGATCTAGAATTAAGAAAAGGGGAAATTCCCCTAAGGGAAAAGGGAAAGGAAAATCAGATCTAAAAGTGGTGGATCCCCTCTAAAAATGTTAGGGATTGATTTAAATAGTCACCACAAAGCCAAATCCCATTTTTGCCCTTAATGATGTGCTCCACGTGTGGACCCTAGGCATGGACCCCTACTGGAATTATTCCATGTGTGTTCCACGCGTGGAGGAGAAAAGCCGGCAAAAATTCCGCTGCGTACGAGGGGGAGTACGAGCGTATAGTACATGGCCTTGTACATAGCACAGGACCCACAAGCGTGGTCCACCTCGTTTCTTCGTTGCTTTTTTCCTTGGCCTCCGGTTTCCTCTAATCCTACAAGAATTGCTTTGAAACACAACAAAAGGTAAAGTTTTGCAGGAATGAACACATTAAAGCTTATTACGCACTAATTTGATCACAGATGGGCATAAATGTTGCATTTAAAGTCCTCAAACCGACCCTTTTCCTAACTACTTTTGGCGCTTATCAAAGTTTCCACACTTTAGTATTGCTTGTCCTCTAGCAATTCACAATCTAAACACTAATCATTTAAGCGCCAAAATAGTTATACAACTCAATCAATTGATTGGTCAAGTGATTCTAGGGTGTAATCAACTTGAGAGGGTGAAATCCCCCACACTATCTACCAAAAGTGTTAAACATGTGCCATTCAATTTGAAAAATATGCCAAGGAAGCAAAAATCTCTAAAGGTCAAATTCAAGTACAAGAAAACCAATTCACACCTTTTCAAGCATGTAAAACAATAGGGGTTCACCTTTCATTTTGTAAGGGCCTTTAAGCCGATCCTCCTAGTGGAAACGATGTGTACACTATAACCAATTGTCCAACCTAAACGCCAAAGCCCTTTTGCGTTAAAATAAATGAGGGTAGGGGCATGGACCACTCACCACCATGGCTTGGGCGGTAGAGCCGTCAAAACGGGCTTAGCCCGCCGGGCCGGTCCGCCCCGCCCCCTACTTAGGTAGGGGGCGGGTTTCAAAAATTGAAGCCCGCCAAAGGGCGGGCTTTTTTGGCCCGCCCCGCCAAGGCCCGCGGGCTTGGCGGGGTGGGCCTGGCGGGCCGCGGGCTACCCGCCAAAGTACCATAGTCCATAGTATTGTTGTAGTGGAGTGTGTAGACGTGTAGTACTATATATATAATATATAATATATATAAGATATAATATATCATCTGTAGTGTAGTACATATATTATATATAGTAATAATATAGTGGAGTGTGTAGACGTGTAGTACTATATATATAATATATAATATATATAAGATATAATATATAATATATCATCTGTAGTGTAGTACATATATTATATATAGTAATAATATAGGAATAATATAATCTAACATATAATACTTAACATTCTTTCTTAAAAAAAAAAAAAATACTTAACATTCTAATCCAAATTCCCCAAACCCAACCCTAGCGTCAGTAGCCACCAGGCACCAGCCCACCACTCCACCAAGCTCCATGTCTGTCTCTCACTTTCGTCTCTGATCTGCCTCTCTTTCTCTCTCACTCTCTTCTCCTAGTTTTTGCCCTCTTCCATGGCTCTGCGAACTAGACGCCGTGCCGCCGACCGAAACGAACCAGCAAATCAGCGACGCAGCGAGGCTCCTTCCAACCGCACAACCCAGTCCAAGCATCCTTCCTCTGTCTGCGATTCCTGCCAACGCCGGCTCCTCCAAAGGCTACAGCAAACCATAGACCGGAGCTCCTGAGATTTGCCGCATCGCCGCCGCCGCGAACCATATATATATATTATTGTTTTTATATTGTGTATTGATTTTGTTTATATATACAGAGTGTTTCATATTTTTTATATTAAGTATCATTTGAGTGTTTAACATTGGCCATTTCCAGATCTCTTTGAATCAAGGAGTGGGTAATTATATTGGAACTGATTTTAAAAAAAAAAAAAATTGGGCGGCGGCCCGCCTAGCCCGCGGGCCTAGGGCGGGGCGGTCAGGGCTTGGGAAACTCAAGCCCGCCAAGGAGCGGGCTTTTTTGGCCCGCCCCGCTTAGGCCCGCGGCCCGCCGGGCTTTGGCCTGCCCCGCCCCGCCAGCCCGTATTGACAGCTCTATTGGGCGGTCACTCTTTCTTCTCAACACCCTCGAATCACGTCATCGAGCACCCGACTTCACATGGAGCCCCATGCTTTTTCGAAGGTTAGTGCAATGGGTACCCGAAGATTTGCCATGACCAACTCATAACCGAACTCATGTCGAGTTCCTTAAAACACTAAGTTTTCTTACTCAAAAATTCTTAACTCTATATTTCATTTGGTATGAAATGACATTAGATTGCCATCAACAAGCAGATTACAATCACATAAATGAGATAATTATTAAGTATAGGATAAACTAATCCTAACCAACAAACTAAGATAAACATGAAAATGAATATAATTCTAACAAACTAAGTCTAAAATAATCATCCTAATTAATTAATAAAACTAATTCTAAAATATTCTATAACATTTCTAGTGGCCAAAGCACCAAGTTATCTTAACATAGGACTTAATTGGATAAATAATCAAAGTCAAGAACCTAAGTAAGCACAAAAAATGTTGAAGACTAATAAAGGTAAATGAATAGTGTCAATTTTATAAATACTACAAACTTAAAAGGTTACAATAATTATAAAATTAATCCCAAATACTCTTTCACTAAAATTCCCAAACATTAATTAATCCTGAAAAGAAACTTTTAATCACTATTGATGGTTTTATCGGGACCGGGTCCACCATAAATCTGATATAATAATAATAATAATAATAATAATAATAATAATAATAATAATAATAATAATAATAATAATAATAATAATAATAATAATAATAATAATAATAATATAGGACGGAATAAGAAATGATAATTTTATTGATTGGGGAGTGAGGCCCAGCAGAATATGTATAAAGCCCAAAGGTATCGGCCCAAGAAATGGCGGCCCAAATAATAAATAAATAAATAAATAATAGGGGGACTAGTAAATAAATACAATAAATAAGGAATTGGGGGGGGGGGGGGGGGGCTAATTAATAAATAAATAATATGAAATACCCAACCATGCCACCACTAGGATCGTGATCTGAGGGATGATCTGCTTGGGCCAGACCCCCCTCCTTTTATACTGTTGATAGACTCCCTGGCACCTTCCACGTGTACGGCATCAAGATGGCGCCAACCCCCGCCAGACACGAGTCCCACGTCTTCCTATCACGACAGCCTTCCACCACCCACATGTCCAAGTCTTCGGTCAAACCTTGTGGAAGAAGGCAAGAAGGACACGATGCTACATACCCATGAGCATGCCCACCCGGGATGGCGGCGGCCCTCCTACGCAAGGGTAACGGGCGGTGCTCTGGTCCCTCCTGGCGTGCAGCAGGCATCCTCCTAGCATGCATGGTATAATGCGCACGTCGTGTGATGAGGGGCGCGGTTGGTGCACCTGGGGCTCCGTGGGCCTAGCCGACGATCGGCGCCCATGGAACCCCTCTCCGGGCGGCTGGCACCCCTCCCGGGTGAGGGTGGCGGGCGGTGCTCCCGTCCCTCCTGGTGTGCACCGGGCATTCTCTTAGCATGCACGGCACAATGCGCGCGTCGGGCGCGGCTAGTGCGCCTGGGGCGCCATGGGCCTGGGCGGCGATGGGCGCCCATGGCGCTCCTATCCGGGCGACTGGCGCCCTCTCCGAGTGACCGGCGCCCCTCCCAGGCGAGGGTGGCGGGCGGTGCTCCCGTTCCTCCTGGTGTGCACTGGGTATCCTCCTAGCATGCACGGCACAGTGCGCACGTCGGGCGCGGCTAGTGCGCCTGGGGCACCATGGGCTTGGGTAGCGATCGGCGCCCATGGCGCCCCTATCCGGGCGAGGGTGGCGGGCGGTGCTCCCATCCCTCCTGCTATGCACATATCATCCTCCTTGCTTGCATTCTGGGCCACCTTCCATATCCATACCCATACCCCTAGTGATCACGTCACTCCCCTCACTTACTCCATGTCACTCCCCATACCCCACTCCATAACCGTCACGTTACTCTCCTCACTCACTCCATGTCACTCCCCCTACCACTTACTCCATTTCACTCCCCCTACCACTTACTCCATATCATTCCCCCTACCTCACCGCATAACCGTCACGTCACTCCCCCTACTCACTCTATATTACTTCTTTGGGCTTGGCCCCAACTAGAAAATTGGACTTATATATATATATATAAAGTAGCTCAAATGCGGCGGTGAGCTCCCATGCGAATGTGTGGCTGCATCTGCGTCGTCAGATTGGATTAATCTAATGATGGCGTTAAGTGGAGGGTGTTATGGTAATTTTAGTATCTATATTACGTGAATTGAAATTGTGCATTTTAGTTCATGGTGTGATGTGGTTTAATAAATGCTGTGGACTGTGGTGAGTTTTATTACGTATGTTGGTACGTTAACTGTGTTGTGGAATAGGGTGTTTTAATCTATTCGCTAGTGCATTTTCATACGTAGAATGGTGTGTAACTGTGTTGTGGAATGGTGTGTTTTAATCCATCCTCTGGTGCATTTTAATACGTAGAATGGTGTGTATTTGCACCCATATTTTCTAATAAGTGTAATGGTGTATGTTTATATTATGGGATGAGGATTTTCAATAAGTGGAATTGTGCATTTTAGCACACGTTGTGGTGCATTTTAATACGTAGAATGATGCATATTTTAGCACATGTTTTCTAATATTTGTAATAGTGCATGTTTATAATCTGACATGGGACACGTTGTGGTGCATTTTAATAAGTAGAATGATGCGTTTTATTATGTATGTTGATGCATTTTAAGTGAATAGGTGCATTTGGTTATAGTGTGGAATGGTGTGTTTTACCAATCCGCTAATGTATTTTAGTACGTAGAATAATGTGTATCTATATATATATATATATATATATATATATATAATAATAGAAGTGCCTAGCCAAGTTTTCCCCCCAAAACTTAGGGCTATTTTTGTAATATTAACAGTTGGACAAAAATGTCATTTTACAAGTATTTACACCTATAAATACACATATGTAACTATGTTTAGGATCTTAATTCCTCCTTTCTAATTTCTCATGAGTTACCTCCTAAGCAATATTTTTTTTCTCCTATCAATCTTCATCTTCTCCATTTGCAGATGGCCTTGAACTTCTAAACAATCTTCATCTTTTCAGTATTCATCTTCTCTGTGCAATCTTCATCTTCTCCATTTGTAGATGGCATTGAACTTCAAAGCAATCTTCATCATCTCAGCACTGATCGCACAAATCATTCCAAGTAATATTCATATTCTCCAATGCAATCTTCATGTTTTACATTTGCAAATGGCTTTAAAATTCAAAGCAATCTTCATTACCTCAGCTCTAATCGCACAAATCATTCCAAGTAATATTCATCTTTTCTAATGCAATCTTCATCTTTTACGTTTGCAAATGGCTTTAAACTTCAAAGTAATCTTCATCTTCTCAACAAGTACTGATCACACAAATCCATAACTATTCTTCAACAGCACGAAAAACAACACAATATTGTTATTGAAAACACAACTATTTCAGCGGTTTTGATGAATCACAACATAATGTTCTCAGTTGTAAATTTAAATTACAAATATAAATTTCTCCATTAAAAGGTAGTGAAAAATGAGATTAAAACAAAAAAACAAAAACAAAAACAAAAAATGTATAATTCGTTTATTAATATTTGTCACACTTAAGATTACTACACGCACTAACAATAATATTTATTATTCTAATTAAGCTAATAATTATACATATTACTATACCTATATTATTATTTTTCAAATTTAAGGAATTAATTGAATAGATTTAAATATAATTAAGGAATAATTATTTTGCTTCTAAAGAATTAATTGAATATATTTTAAAATGATTGAATCATGGCAAATAAATTTTAAAAAAAATCATACAATTATAAATTAATTGTAATTAACTGTAATTATATAATAATTTATTATTCTAATTATTGAATTAAAGAATTAATTGTAATAAAGCAATAATCCATACTTCATAGTACACTATTAATTATAATTATTATTCTAATTAAGTTAATAATTATACATATTACTATACATATACATACATATATATATATATATATATATATATATATATATATATATATATATATATATATATATATATATATATATATATATATATATATATATATATAAAAGTAAAATTATAATTATTTCTAAGTAAACTAATAATGATACATATTACTATATAGATATTATTATTTTTCTAAAATTAAGAATTAATTGAATAGATTTTAAAATAAACGAATCTTGTATGGAAATAAATTTAAAAAAAATCCATACAATTAATTAATTAATTTTAATTACAATTATTATTGTTATTATTATTCTAATTAAGGAATTAAGAAATTAATTGTATAAATTAAATGTAATTAAGGAATTATTATTTTTCTAATTATGGAATTGATTGAATAGATTTTAATATGATTGACTAATAATTATTTTGTTAATTAAATCAATAATTAGACAAATTAATATACATATATTATATATGGTAATTAATTCAATAATTACACAAATTACTATACATATATTAATCATTAAACCAATTTTTCACCTTTTATTTGGTTGATTTTTATATTTTTCCTAATATACTTTTTATCTAATCAATTTCAATACTACAATATAAATCATGCATTTAAAGAATTATATAACCTTATCAATTCCACATCTTCTGATTTATCTTACTATTTTAGTCACATAATAAAAAAAAAACATATATTAGTATATGAAATTAGTATACTATAATATTAAGAAATGAGGAATTAATTATATTAATCTAATAATAAACCAGACCTGATTAGTGTATACATAAAATATTACTACACAACTTTACACCTTTTATTAGGTTTTTATATATGGTAATTAAGTCAATAATTAGATAAATTACTATATAGATATTACTAATTAATTCATTTTCTCGCATTTTATTAAGTTGCTTTATACTTTTGTATTATATATATATAAAAGAATTGAGTAATAATAATGAATTAGTTGTAATTAAACTCTTAATGTTCCATACTACAAATTAGTATACACATAATATTATTAAACCATTTTCTTTCCATTGATTAGCATGTTTTTATACTTTTTCTAATATATATTTTTTTTTTTTTGAATACAACTGACCCTATTACATTGTAGTATCTGTTCATCTATACTTTTCTCAAGTTATTGAAGCACAAAGAGTCAATTTCGAGATCTCCACCACTGAGACTCGAACTCATGACCTCCCATCTAATGGTGGTCACTACATGCCAATTAAGCACAAGGTGCTTGGCTTATACTTTTTCTAATATAGTTTTTATGTAATCAATTTCAATACCATTATATAATTCATGCATTTTAGAATTATATAACCTTACCAATTTCACATCTTCCAACTATATCTTATTGTTTTAGCAACATAATAAAAAAATATGCACATAATGGCCCCAACTTTTGTTTTACTCAATAAAATAAATGTCTACAGTACTGCGTGGCAATAAGGGCACGGTTGATTCGACTGTACGAATAAATGATAATATCCTAATAATTATTATGGTAATTAAGGAATTAATAGCACAAATATTAATATAATTAACTAATTAATAATTATTATAGTAATTAAATAATAATTACACATATATTAGTATAATTAAAATTAAATATGGGTCATTGGATTTTTTAATATAATTTATATATATATATATATATATATATATATATATAAGGTATAATGTATAATACTATGAAAATAAAATAAATTATCATTCATTTTCTTTCGTGTAATTACTATGGTAATTAAGGAATTAATTGTAGATATTAGTATAATTAACTAATAATTATTATGTTAAGTAAATTAATAATTATAAAAATATTAGTATATTTAAAATTAAACATGGGGCGTTCAATTTATTTTTATAATAATTACAATTAATTCATTCATATATGGATGAGGAGGAAAAAAATAAAGGCGATGTGGTGAAAAGGAATATACTTAAGGTATAAAAGTATAATTCCAAAAATATTATTATAATTGCGTAATAATAATTTTTAATAATTATTATGGTAATTAAGCTAAATATGTGCCGTTTGATTTATTTTTATAATAATTACAATTAAATTATTTATCCTTTTTTCTCATATTTATTTTAATAATAATATAGTTACATAAATCATATTTAATATCAAAATTTTTAACATATTTACAAACAAACGAGTCATGTATTATTCAATTAATTGAGTGATACTTTTGCACTAATCTAATAATCAAAGAAATGTATACTTTCAAATATTAGAATTGTTTATAATTTCATCTTTAATTTGATTATCTAAATATATAATAAAAAAAATTTATCCGTGCATCGCACGGGTTAAACACTAGTTTTAACACATATATATTAAGTGTTGATTTGCTGTAATCTAATGGCTGCAAAATAGCCTCACGACCACACCTAAAGAATATGCCACACTTGAACTCAACTATATATATATATATATATATATGTGTGTGTGTGTGTGTGTGTGTATACACATACGTAGAGATGTCAATTCAACCCGCCCCTGATGGGGAAAACTGATCCCCGCTCCAATGTGGGCGGGTTCGGGGAATTATTTCGGGGAACGGGGGCGGGGATGCGGAGAAATTCCCAATCCCCGTAGGGGACGGGGAGGGTATTCCCCGCCCCGACCCCGACCCCGATCCCCGCCCCGTCCCCGATTCCCCGTTTAAATAAATGAATATATATTATAATATATAGGGATGCACTCCCATGCGAACTGTCGCCCAGGTAAGGAATGAGAACGCTTCACAGCCGTCCACGTGTCCAGATCAACGAATCAGATGCAATTTTAAAAAAAATGACGCGGTGGTATTTTCGTAAATAACTGGAACTTTGGTGCACCTAGTTTCACTTACAAGTGCACCTAGTTTCACTTACAAGTGCACATACTTTCGCACCTATTTTCACTTACAAGTGCAAGTAATTTACATTATTAATATTCATGAACCTATTTTCGCAAATACTTTCACTTACAAATGCAAGTAATTTACCTTGTTAATATTCATGCACCTGGGTGCAACCTAGGTGCACCTAGTTATAACATAGGTTGCACCTAGTTGTAACATTAGGTGCACCTAGTTATAACATTAGGTGCACCTAGGTTAACATTAATTCACTTTGTTATAATTCACTTTGTTAACATTAATGCACCTGGTTGCAACCTATGTGCACCTAGTTATAGCATTACGTGCACCTAGTTATAACATTAGGTGCACTTAGTATTGATGCTCATTGTACAATTTACTTGCACTTGTAATACATTTTACTTGCACGTGTGCACCTATTTTCACTTGCAGGTGCAAGTAATTTACCTTGTTAACATTTATGCACCTGGGTGCACCTATGTGCACCTAGTTATAACGTTAGGTGCAACTACATTTCGGACACGTGGCGGGCTGTGATTTGTCCGCATTTCTCTCATGGGCGGCCAGTACGCATTAGAACGCGATCCATAATATATATAATAAAAGTTAAAACAATTTGCGTAGGTGACTAAAGTAAGTTTGCAATTTCTATTTGCAATTTTAGTTTACTACTTCTCTGTCTGTGTAGGTGCCTGATTACAACAATTTGCTTATTGGTTTGCAATTTAACAAAAGCAATTGTTAAGGCTTCACTGGTTAAATTGTTTCAAACTAAAATTGCAAATCAATTTGTTTTAATTAACATACTACATATTGAGTTAATATTTAATAACATACTTAGATAAAGAAACAGAATAATTTACTGATTTGCATTACGATTTAATTAATTTGTTGGGTCTTTTTTTGGCTTGCATTATGCTTTGTTTAATATACTACATATACTTGATTAATTTTATTGTGTTTGAGTAATCTATGTATTTTGATTTTGAACATTGTTTAAGGATTCAAAGATTAGTTTCTTTTTCATAATATTTATTTTTTTTTAAATTGTCGTAATTTTAAAAATCCCCGAGGATCCCCGTCCCCGAATAATCCCCGTGGGGATGGGGAATCCATCCCCGTCCCCATCCCCGTCGAGGAACGGGCGGGGCGGGGACAGGGAACGGGGAGGGATTTCGGGGACGGGGCGAGGACCCCATTCCCCGACCCCGCCTCGTTGACATCCCTACACACACGCATTAACACGTATAATGGGGGCTGAAGGAGGGGGAGCAATTGCCCCATTGCCTCCTCTGAATCTGCCCCTGGCTCTAGCAATTATACAAAACAGAACTTCATGCCCAAAAATCTCTTTATTTAAAATAAAAATTCAACTGGCGGAAATACGTATCCTCCAGTCACTGTTTATTTTCGACAGATTTAAGCGGTTCTTCACAGACAGAATGAACTAAAAATCTTTGCTGTTCACTGCATTTTGCTCTAGGAGAATTAGGCAAGTCCCGTTTACATTCCTGAAGGGAGTATGCTGGTACTGATTTGGCTGCACTAAGAGCTGTGTGGAACACCTCCAGATCTGCTGTCTTCACTATATTCGGGTCTTCAGCCTGCTTTTCTTGGCACCCAAAACTCTGTAACCTTCTCCTCAGTATTTCATCCTTCACTCTCTGTAAAGAAAATGTATGCAATGTGAAAAGATAGGCACATGAAAATATAATTCATATAAGCACAAACAAACAGAATAAGCAGAAATCGCGGGCCTGTGTTTGCCAGAAGATCAAATGTATTAAAAGGAAAGGCAGAAACCATCTCAGCATATTATCTCCTATAGTGGTTTAAATTAAGGAAACAAAATTAAAGCTTGATTTAAGAAAGGGTAATGTGATATATTAGCACTGCCCAATGTTGCAAATTGGAATGGTGTTATTTAGATTACTGAAATAGTAGGACTATGGATTGAGCTTGTTACCGCTAGATCCTATAGCACTAAAGGGTTTCGGTATTGTTCACCCAGAAGAAATAATCAAGAAAAAATTTCTACCATGGAAAGAGAGGAAAAAAAGATAGGTAAAGGTATGCATTAATATGATGTTCAAGTCAATGCGGGGAGTTTTCTTCCTTAAAGTAATCAGAGAGGTTTCCACATGTGACATGACAATGGGTAGTTTATCTGAGAGCACAATTGCAATATATAGAGAGATATATAACTTCTTAGGATCTCTCCCTAAGTGGTAGGGCAGTAGAAGGGTGCACTCTGGTTTCCAGAATTCCCATTTATCATGCCTAGCAGATTTTGAAACTGAAACATGTTAGCAAAATATTTTTTTTTCTTCCCTGGGATGCCATAACAAAGCTGATAGTTCGAGATGAAGTAAAAAAAAAATTTTTTAAAAAAAAGGTAAAGAAATCACAGTTGATATTAATTGCTGGAAGCAAAAATCAGGATGGTTATTGATGGGCCTGGATATTCATAGATATTGGGTTGGATGCGTAGATGGAGTCAAGAAGGGCCTAATGGACTTAGAGGTAGTAGAAAACAGACCGGACTAGTGAGAAGGATTGGCATCGACCATCGTGGAGTTTGGCCAAGTATTGAGGCCCTAGTGGACCAGGAAGGCCAGCCCAAGGTCTGTAGCGGTGATGTTATCTAGCCAGATGAATTTGTGGCTAAGCCACAAGTGTAATGTAACTGGCTAGATTATAAGAGTGAGACACGATATCCTCTATATAGCAATATAGTATTCTCGTTTTCAGCATTCTTTTATATTCTATATTTTGTGCAATCTAGCCTTTATAACTTGAGCCAGTTTTGAGATAGCTGTTTAACAAACATGGGATGGTGTTATGCTACCTGACGTCACTCCTAGAGTTCTTTTGGAATTTTTGAGATGTTTTTGTTAGGAAAGAGAATATGGAAAGAAAGAGAGAAAAAAAATACAAACCTAATTTAAAACAAAAAAAAGTTTGTAGTTGTAAATTTGTAATGCGCCCAACGGGCGTGCAGGGCACAGGCACAATTGTGACAACCACGCATGGCTGTCACATGTGGTGTAATAGAGATGTGGGTCCCACATCTCTGAAAAACTTTGAGGATCGTTTACCAATTTGGAAAAATGGAAGATTTTCCAAAAAAAGAGAAACGGAGTGAAAGAATGAAAAAATGGAAAACTTGTAAGATGAATTTTGTGCTTCTCTCTCTTCCCTTCTCTCTTCCAAGTTGGCAACTTTTTTTAAAAAAATCTTAAAAGAACCCTTTATTATGGATGCTCATGCTCTAAATAGAAAGAGGCAACCATTAAAATTTAGAAGTAGAAAACTACCAAATAAAAAAGAGTGAAACTTAGCCTTATTAAAGGCTTAACCCATTTTCAAAAAAAAAAAAGCCCTAACCCTAAATAATATGAATCGAGTGGCATCATATCATACAAATGCGATTATACCAAAGTTGGAATTACAATGTGAATCTACTCAAATTGCTTAGTTCTAGCCCTAAATGAACAAAGGGCAAAATTTTCTTTGCAGCATATGAACCTTCTTTCCATGGCATTATCAGATAGCCGATATATATGCATTACTGGTTTTAAAATTCAAAGTTGTAAGACGAAAAATTGCATAAACTAACCTGTAACTGCCACGAATCGAACTTGGAGAGCCCGATTTGGCCAACTGTGAGCGACCCGAAGAGGTTTCCCAACAATGCGGCTTCGGGCACAGATAATCCATGAACAAGCCCAGCTACTAACCCTCCAAGAAAACTATCTCCGGCTCCGGTGGGATCGACTTGAGTCGTCGGAAAAGGAGCAATCTGCAGCTCTCTGTCCTTCCCGTACACCGTGCACCCCTCCTTCCCATTCGTCACCACCACGCAACACCATTTCGTTGCCTCCATTATATCCACGTAAGGCGCCTCCTCAGACGACGCCTTCAGAAACCCAATCCGCGGTAGTAAATGGAAGAACCCGGTTTTCTTCAATTCAACGAGACCCACGGTTCCGTCGCTCGGGTCGAAGACCCGAATCAGCGCTTGGATATCCACAAACACCGTCTTGCATATCTCGACCATTCGCCCCAGAGTTTCCGGCAAAATCTCCCCGCCAACGCCGACGGCTAGCCCGAATTCGAACTCTGAGTCGGGGAGATCCGACGGGTAGATCGGGTCACACGCCGTGACCCGTTTGAGGACCCGATCCTGGTGCTTGATTTCGGACGAGAAATGGGCGTGGAAGAGGGTAGTTTGGGAAGAAGAAGAAGATACAATGGGGCGGTGATTCATACAGTAGCCAAAATCGGAGCCCACCTTGGAGACATATACGGACGAGACAGAAAAGCCATCGAGAACGGAGGAAATAAAAGAGGCGGCGCCGCCTAGAGACTCGGCAATTACGACGCCGTCTTTGATCAGAACATCATGACAGTAATTACCCACGATAAGGCAACGACCTGAAGATGGATCCTGGCTTCCTCTTCCTCTCACCATGATTGACGATTGAAGGAGGAGAAAACGGCGTCGTTTCCAGGTTGATAGCAATTCGAATCGTGAAGTGAGGTCATAGAATGGAGAACGCGTTCGTGTCAGCTCTGAATTGAAGAGAATCAGCGGCGGATAAAGCAATATGCAGACGCCATTATTGCTGTAAATAGAAAGAAGAATGTTTGTGGGCAAAGCATACAAATTGGGAAATTGGAAAGCAAAGAAGAGGGGGGAATGCGGTGGTTTTATTCACAGGAAAGGATTATTCAATGAACGCATTGAAGTGTGAACCTCTGGAAATTTGACGGTGTCATTGCGACGTGTCTCTTCTAACTCTACTCTCTGTTATTCTCTATCCAACTCTACTATGTAATGTCCAAACGCGCAAAGATCACATTCTCTAAAATATACCCATTCAAGGATTAACTGTGAAACTACCATGTCTACAAAAAAAAAAAAAAAAAAAAAAAAAAAAAAAAAAAAAAAAAACATCCTCTGAAACTACCATAACACCCCTAGCTCAGTATTGTAATAATCGGCATAGGCGATCGCCTAAGTGCTAAGCTCTCCCAATTCGAGAAAATTTCACCTTTAGATGCCATGTTGACGTTTAATTTGGCTGAGTGTTTTTTAGAGTTTAGAATGGTTATACCTCCTCATTCTTCTTATTATTATTATTATTACTAGTGTTTTACCATTGCGATGAACGAAAAAAAATTATGTTATTATGAATTTAAATAAAAATATTAGAAAATTGAAATGTGTTAAAATGTATAATATATATTTGTAATTTCATATATCTGGTCAAGTATTTATTTTCATAGCATACAAAATTAAAATTAAAATTTTGTATAACTAAAATAGTCTCTAATCATGTACACATTTAGATAAATTTATAGGGAAGGTTACATAATTAAATTGATTTATTCTCAATTGTATCTACTATACTAATAAGAGCCAAAGAGAGTTAGGCCTAAAATGGGTAGAAAAAATGGCGGTAATCAAATGGATGGTTCAGATGAATTATTTAATCAAATAGATGGCTAAGATAATTCAGATTAATATTATTCATAGAGATTACCTAATTTAACCTTACTTTTATGATTTTCCGTTAAGTTTTCCGTTAAATATTCTCTTCTCTGTTAATATTCCGTTAACTTTTAACTTACCCATTAATTTCTACAAAAAAAAGTCTTAGGTTCGAACCTCATCTCAATCAAATTTGACATAATTAAGTTTTTCACTCTATTTTACTCTTATTAAATTAAATAAATTAGTAGCTACAACAAAAAATGATACATGTGTATTTCTTTAATTTAGAATTATGTGTCTACAATACGTTTATTTGAAAAATATTAATTATCAAAAATTTAAATTAAATAAGAGAAATAATTTCATTAATTATATTGTCTTTATTTTCTCTCATGCAAAAGATTCTTTACATTCAAATTTATCAATTGATATTCATTACATTGTCCATTATCTTATTTTTACAATATCTTGTAATTAAATATCAAAGTTATATTACAAAATAATGTTATATATTTATTTACCAAATATTTTATAAATAGTATGAAAAAAAATTAAACAATTTGAAGCTAATTATATTAACTACTTGGGGATTGGTTGACAAAGAGAGTACTCAAATAATAACCCAACAAATTGAAGCGGAATCACTCTATTTTACTCTTATTGAATTAAATAAATCAGTAGTTACACAAAAAAATGATACATATGTATTTCTTTAATACCATGAAAAAAAAAAAGAATAGTTTGAAACCAATCATATTAACTACTTGGGAGATTTGTTGACAATGAAAGTACTCAAATAACCATTACCCAGCAAATTGAAGCGAGAAACTACATTTTAATATCTTTGGAATACATAATATTTTAAGTTTTCAAATTTTTATTAATTTATTTAATCTTTTTTCTTAAACTATGGATTTCTTTATCCACAATAACTCATTCAACAATAATGGTTGAACCAAATCAACCCCAAGCAGAGCACCTAAAGGAAAGTCCATAGCTCCTATATCATAATCTCATTGCATGACGTTGTCATCTATGCTACCAACAATAACCGAATTGCAAATAACACACTGCCAACAAAAAGGAAGAGAACAAATAGTAAAGATGAAGACAATGACAATGTTACTCAAAAGAGAATTAAGAACACTTTTAAAAAATTCAAATTAAAAGTAGTATTTATTTAGACTATCATTTTAAAACCAAATATTTAGACTATCAATTTTACAAGGTTGCAAACATTTATTTTAGTAATAATTATAATGAATTTTCTATATTATCTTGGATTCATATACTTTGAGTTAGATATTTAAATTAAAAAAATCGACATTCAATTACCCATGTATAAACTTTTCCTATATAATCTTGCATTGATATACTTCTAAATATTTATTTAAATATAAAGATTGGGCATTAACCCATTCGCGTAATGCGCGTATAAAAATAGTTTCATATATACGAATGAATGTTTTGTTTTTGATTGAATGAATGAAACATGAGTACAATAATACTACGATAATAAGCTTCTACATAATAAGCTAACAATAGGTGAGACTAAGCCACAGTCACACACACTACTAAACTATCTAACTGAATATATCTAACACACCCCCTCAAGTTGATGGTGGGATTGACACAACATTGAGCTTGTCACGCAACGAGGCAAACCGTGAGGAGGGCAACGACTTCGTGAAAATATCCGCCAACTGATCCTTCGTGGAGATGATGTTTACCTAAAAATCTCCTGATGCCACCTTGTCACGAACAAAGTGATAGTCGATCTCAACGTGTTTAGTCCGAGCATGGAAGACTGGGTTAGCACACATGTAGGTGGCCCCCAGATTATCACACCACAGGCCGAACGACCTGCATGAAGACCCAGTTCCCGCAACAGGGACACAACCCAAGTAACCTCAGCTGAGACGTCAGCTAGTCCCTTGTACTCAGCCTCTGTTGAAGACCGTGCTACAGTTCGTTGCTTACGGGATACCCAAGAGATTAAGTTTTCGCCCAGAAAAACAGCGTAGCCACTAGTAAACTTACAGTCAACCGGCCCAGTCAGAGTCAGAGATTGCATGTATATCTGTTGAGGGTGAAGGCGCCAGACGGAGACCATAGGTTAGTGTCCCTTTGACATACCGAAGAACGCGCTTGAGTAGACCCCAATGTTCCACAGTCGAAGCATGCATGAACTGACATAACCGGTTTACAGAATAAGAGAGATCAGGCTGAGTTATCGTTAAGTACTAAAGTGCCCCAGCCAAGTGCCTGTATTGCATGGGATTATCAAAAAGCTCATCAGCGGTGGCCACGGCCCGTGAGACAGCAGCGAGCGTTGCGAGTGGCTTACAGTCAGTCATGCCGGCTCGGTTTAATATATCACACATATAATGGCGCTGCGACAAAATAATGGCCTCGTTGGCGGCGAGAGTTTCAATCCCAAGGAAGAAGCTAGGAGTTCCGAGATCCCGAATCTCGAAAGCAGTGGACAACCGTTGGAGTAGAGTGTCAAGAAGCACCGGGTCATCACCCATCATAATGATATCGTCGACGTATACCAGTAGAAACACGCGTGTCCTGCCAGTTGCGTAGTGAAATAAGGACACATCGGTTTTGGAGGCAATAAAACCTGCAGATAGAAAAAAGTCATGTAGTCGCTTGAACCAGGCCCGTGGCACCTGTTTCAAACCATACAAGGATCGTCGTAGATGACAGACATAGTCAGGGTGCCTTAGATCTTCATAGCCAGGCGGCTGACGCATGTAGACAGTCTCAGATAGATTACCATTTAGAAAGGCATTGTGGACATCTAGTTTACGCGAAGTCCACCCCTGTGACACAGCAAACGGAAACAAGAGCCGCACGGTTGTGGGCTTTACAACAGGACTAAAAGTATCAAAGAAATCCTCTCCGGCGACTTGATTGAACCCCTTCGCAACAATGCGAGCCTTGTGCCGCTCTATAGTTCCGTCAGGCTTTTCTTTTGGTGCGGTAGACCCATTTACAACCAATTATATTCATGCTCGGCTGGGAAGGCACCAACTCCTAGGTATTGTTGTGAATAAGTGCATTGAACTCCTGGTCCATGGCATCTCTCCACTATGGGTTATTTAACAGCTTGTGTGTAGCAAGTAGGATCTGGCAGGGACCCGGTCGCTGTAAGAGCGTAAAACTGCTCACCGGTTCCACGAGTCATGTGCCTTAACTGCATTCCATGACCCCGCTGTTGAGGTTCTCTTGTATAAAGGATATTGGCGGGGAGACTTTCTATTGCTAGCGGAACTGGTTCCTCTGTAACAGGGAGGTCAACTGAGACGGGTGCAGGAGTGGTAAGCACAGGAACAACCGCACTGGATCCCCAGGGGAGATTGGGGCTCATCTGACTGACTTGAGTCCTGCAAAGAAGCTGTAGCAAAAGGAAACACACTTTCATCAAATCTTACGTGTGGGCAAATAAAGGTTTTTCCCGTGTTTAGGTCTAAACAACGATATCCCCGAAAAGATGTAGGGTAGCCTAAAAAGACACATAACGTGGAGCGGAACTCAATTTTATGACGATTATAAAGACGTAGGTATGGGAAACAGAGACAACAAAAGATCTTTAAGAAAGTGTATGACGGAGGAGTTTTATATAGTCTGAAATGAGGGGTGTCAAATTGTAATACTGAAAATGGTTGGCGATTAATGAGATAAGTGGCAGTTTCAAAGGCTGCGCCCCAATATTTTAAGGGTATTGAGCTTTCAGCAAGTAGGGCAAGACCGGTCTCAACAATGTGTCGATTCTGGCGCTCGACACGACCGTTTTGCTCATGAGTGTACGTGTAGGTCTGCCTGTGCACGATTCCAAGAGTTTGAAAAAGTGTGTGAGGATGGCGGTACTCGCCCCCTAAATCAGACTGGATAGCCTTGACAGAACGTGAAAACAGACGTTCTACCATGGCTCGAATATAATTAAATACTTTATAGATGTCTGTTTTTACGCAAAGTGGATAAAACCAACAATAATGAGTGCTATCGTCTACGAATAAAACGAAATACCGAAACCCTCGGCAGAAACAACATGCTATTGTTACTTGATTGAGATGATGCAAATAATCTCAACTTAGAAAATGGGAAATATTATAGTGAAA
This sequence comes from Ipomoea trifida, assembly GCA_003576665.1. Classification (NCBI taxonomy): domain Eukaryota; kingdom Viridiplantae; phylum Streptophyta; class Magnoliopsida; order Solanales; family Convolvulaceae; genus Ipomoea; species Ipomoea trifida. Next base: position 15,002,400 of record CP025650.1, read on the forward strand.
GGGTAGTTTGGAAAATGAGACCCCTGCTGGTGGAGTCCCTTCGTACTGTAATAAATGATACGTCTATCACTTGCTGGCATCAAAATCTTCACATATTAAAAAAGTTATTATTATTATTATTATTATTATTATTATTATTATTATTATTATTATTATTATTATTATTATCATCTAAAAACATAATAAGTAGTATTATTACAGGTTAAAATGATAAAATGATTGAGAAATCAATATTGTCTTATTCTATGTTGTTAAAATGATTGATTATATTTTTAAATAATTATTGACATTTTCTTTGAAATAATTATAGGGCAACAAAGTTCAAGGAATGACTTATCAAAATGTTATTGAACTACTTGATGAAATGCTCAAGTTATACTCCACATATATTGCCTCTAATGCATTAGTCTCTCGTGCTAATAAAATTTTCAATGTCACAGATGAGAGGTATAGATTTGTTTGGTCAATTAATAGGAAAATTCTAATACAAGATGTCGATAATGACGAGCAATTGGATTTGCAACCTTCTTCTAACATGGATACAAAATCATTTGGACAATTATATGATTACAAATCTAAAAGACAAGCAATAAGTGAGTTTATATTCTTTCCATACATTTTTAAAATTTCTTTATACATTTATTCAAATTTAGAAAATATTGTGACAACCTAATTAATTGTACTATTTTTGTAGATATCATTGGAGTTATGATTTCTAAACTACCAAGAGAATTTATTGTGACCAACAGGACATGATAACAAAAAGCGAATGACTTTGTGATCGTTGATAAAGAGTATGTTTTCAATTTATCTAACTCCGAAGTTTTTAAATTGTCCATTAGAATTTCAAAGGAAACATGATTAATTTCAATTTCAATGTAATAATTTACTCTATTTTACTGTTCTCAATTTTTTTATTAAGTTTCCTACCTTATTGTTTGATAAGTAATACAATTTTTAATCATCATTTTCATTTGGTTTTTTTTTTTTTTTTTTTTTTTTTTTTTTTTTTTTTTTTTTTTTTTTGCGCTGATAGCGAAATTAAGAAAATCAGTTGCCTAAATGCATAATGTTAACAGTATAAGACAATATTTAATTATTATGGTGTGAAGATGAAATCATAAGTAATTTACCTAAATTTTAATTAATTTATTGTTTCATTTTAAATTTATCAATTGCTTTTACGATACTTGAAAAGTTTCGTTAAAGTAAAATTTACCAGAACAATGATTTTTTTTTTTTACCTTTTCTTGAAAGTCATTAAAGGCAATAAATGAAATTTAAAAATGAAAAAAATAAATTACCATATTAATTACAAACATGTGGTGTGATATTCTGTTCAGTAGTGAATTAAACTATAAACATTCTTTAAAATGGTCAATCAACAGAGTTGGACCGAAGCACATTTTATTTGGATTCTGGATACATACTTCATAGATTTTTGCAAATGTATTTGAAAGTACAAAATGCTCTCAATATACTTAGATGTATAACAATATATGTAAAACACAGATCCAGTGATCCAGTGAGAGAACTTAGCCCAAGAAAACCCTTTTATTCATCTTTCTGTAATCATGTAGAGAAAATAGGGAGAGAGAGTAGCTTCTTGGGTTCATCTAGAGAGAAGAAAAGAGGGGCCCCAAAAAAGAGTCCTTAACATGCAAGGCTAAGGTCCCTTTTATAGGGTTAGTACCCGTACTCGTATATGTCTACGTACAAAATACTTAAGACCGTATACCCAGGGTATATTCCCTATCAGTATTAATTTGAGTAGAGATGAGAGATTGTGCATATGCATGTTTTTTGTACTTAAGACAACTACAATAATGGACTCTGATGACAAATGATTACAAATTAAAATATTGTATGATGAGTTTAGATAGCTAAAAATAGCAAAAAAAATTGTAGCATAACCCTATTTATTTCTAAAAAAAACACTCTAGCCACCTCTATTTTTTATGTATTTGTTCAATATGTTTGAATTAAAAAATTTAAATTGCTAAAGGTATATTCACTTATGTGTTTAGTAGCCCGGAAAATGATTTCTCGAAATCATTTTCCGGGCTTTTGGTGTTTGGCAGTGCTTGGAAAATGTTGTCAACGGAAAACAATTTCCGTTGACCAAGGAAAATGAGACAATTTTTTCGAAAAATGACTTTCGGATTTTTTTTTTTTTTCCGGAAGTCATTTTCCGGACTTGGCTTCAACAATTATTTTGCCAAAATGGCCACATATGTTACTTTGTAAAAGAAATATTATTATTTTATATTATTATTATTATTATTTTATATTTTAAAAAATAATTAAAATGTAAAATTATACTACGTACAATTTAACACATTTTCCAGAAAATGGACTAAACACAAAGACAGTTTTCCAGAATGCAACCAAACACTAAAAATGAAACTGTTTTCTGAAAAATGACTCATTTTTCAGAAAACATTTTCCAGAAGTCATTTTCCTGCTTTCCAAACACACCCTTAATTCAATACTATCATGTCTTGTTTAAACTTTAATTTTAATTTATTTTATTCTTTATGTTGTTATTTACAAATTCATTCAATTTCAATAACCATTGCATCTCATATCTAGGTATCAAATGAACAGCCACATAATGCATATGCAGTTGATTTGAGACAGGGTTTCTAGATAACAAACTCTGAAAGCTGTGAATTGAGACAGTTGAATCCAAGTACTATGAATATCTATATATAACAAATCGTCAATGGTTCAATACATTGGTGTGATATGTTATTCAAAACATGTGCAGATAATTTCTAAATTCAATTTACTCTATTTTATTATTCTCAATTTTTAATTAAGTTTCCTAGATAATTGATTGACGAGTAGTCAAGTTGTTAATTATCATTTTCATTTATTTTTCTTTTGGGTGTTGATAACAAAATTTAGAAAATTAGCTGCCTAAATGCATAATGTTGACAGCATAATACAATATTTAATTATTATGTCGTGAAGTGGTATAAGGAATAGTAATTTACCTAAATTTTAATTAATTTTTTTAATTCGTAATTTACCCATTACTTGGACAATACTTTAGAGCTTTTGTTAAAGCATAATTTGCCAAAACAATGGTTCTTTTTTAAGTATATTCACTACTAAAATGTCTTCTTCAAACTTTAATTTAAGTTTATGTTTTTCTTTATGTTGTTATTTACAAATTCATCATATTTCAATAATCTTTGTATCTCATATCTAGGTATCAAATGAGCAACAACATAATGCATTTGCAGTTGAATTGAGACAAGATTTTTAAATATCAATCTGTGTAAGTTGTTGAATTGAGACAAGATTTTTAAATATCAATCTGTGTAAGTTGTTGAATTGAGATAGTTGAAATCAAATACTATGTGTATCCATATATAAATATGAATTTATAAGGGATATATATCTAAGTAGAAGAAGACTACATTTAAACAAATTTTATTCATTTTCAAAGACAAAAAAAGTTGTAATACAACGGTGAGTACCCTTAAAATTACAGTGGAATATATTAATCACAATGAATTTGAACTTGTGTTAATTTCAAATACATACACAACAAAAATTTTACTTTAATATCTATGAAACTTCGACAACTAAAAAAACGCATTATATCTATTTCAAAATGATTTACTAACCGAGTTTAAATATTGGGCACAAGTTGTGTAGAAAAAACTAGTAATAATTTAAATAAGACCAAATAAAAAAAGATGGAGTTAATTCTATTTTTGGTCCTATATTTATAGGTGACAATCTACTTTTAGTCCTTTTTTAATAGAATATCCTTATTTGGTCCTAGTATTATTGTGGCATGACCAATTTTAGTCCTTCAGCAACAAAATTGTTGAAATATCGTTAAATATAAAGACATTTCAATCTTTTTTTATACAAAGTATGTTGAACCGGTATATTTTTTATGTTTATTTTTTAAAAAACATTCATAATTGAAGATCGAAATGCCCTTGTATTTAACAATATTTAAACTATTTTGTTGATAAAGGACCAAAAATGATCATGTCACAATAATATTAAGACTAAAAATTGATGTTCTAATAAAAAATAAAAAATAAAAAAAGACTAAATAGATTGGCACCTATGATTCTATGAATCAACGAGAAAAAATTGAATTAACTCGCTTTCTCCGAAGCTCAAAAAAAATGTATCCACCTCCTTCACCAGCAGAACACCTACTGGAAGCAGCGTGCTAAAACTTTTTGGCACAAAAATGAGGACCTCAATTCCCGTTTTTTCCACAACTCTGTCAAGAAGAGAAGAAGAAACAATTCCATCAACAAGCTTAGAAACCATGCTGGAAATTGGGTTGAAAAAGGTCCAGACCTAAACAATGTAATCCTAAACTACTTCTCCAATCTGTTTGTCTCATCTCTTGGGGACCTTAACCCTGTTCTCAATTGTATCAAGCCCAAAATCACACACTCCCATAACCAGCTTCTTCAAAGACCCACCAAAGGTGAGGAAGTTAAACGAGCTGTTTTCTCCATGCATCCGGACAAATCCCCAGGGCCAGATGGCTTCAACCCCGGATTTTATCAGACTTTTTGGGACATTCTCGGCACAGACATCACCCAGCTTTGTAATGATTTTATTGCCTCTGGTAAGCTCCCTCAAGGTCTCAACAGCACTCACATTGTTCTTATTCTAAAGAAGGCGACCCCGGAAAATATGGGCGATCTTCGGCCAATTGCATTGTGCAATGTAGCTTACAAGATCATTGCAAAAGTCTTGGCAAACAAATTGAAAGGGCTACTGGACAAGGTTATAGCTGAAAATCAGAGTGCTTTTGTGCCTGGGAGAATGATTTCAGACAACATCATGGTAGCTTTTGAAGCCCATCAGTACTTGAAGCGGAAGAGACAAGGCAAAGAGGGTTTTACAGCTCTCAAGCTTGACATGAGTAAGGCGTTTGATCGTGTTGAATGGCCTCTCCTCCATGCTATGTTACGTAAGCTCGGCTTTGATGACAGATGGATATCTCTTATTATGGAATGTGTCTCCACGGTTGATTATCATATTTCTCACGATGGTAATTTGATTGGCCCAATTGTTCCCTCTAGAGGTCTTAGATAGGGAGACCCCATCAGCCCCTACCTTTTCATTATCATTGCTGAAGGCCTTAGTGCCATGATAAAAAATGCAGAGGATAATGGTCTCCTTCATGGAATTCAAGTAGCCCGTGGTGCTCCGAAGATCTCCCACCTCTTGTTTGCTGATGACAGCTTCTTGTTTTACAAAGCAACTATCCAGGAGATACAATCTGTTAAACTAATTCTGGATGACTATGCCAAAGCATCTGGGCAGCTTATCAACTTCAATAAATCTTCCCTATTTTTTAGTCCTAATGTCTGTAATAATTTGAAGTTTGCTTTATGTAACATCTTGCAGGTTAATGGGGTAGGGAACTCTAGTTCCTATCTCGGATTGCCTTCTCTCATAGGCAGAAACAAAAAGGAGATACTTGGTTTCCTTAAGAATAGAGTGCTCTCCAAAATTTGCTCTTGGAATCACAAGTTCCTCTCACGAGCTAGGAAGGAAGTTCTCATCAAGAGCGTCATCCAAGCTCTTCCTACCTACGCTATGAGCGTGTTTTTAATTCCAAAAGGCATCATGAGAGACATTGAGTGTGTTATTAATGCTTTTTGGTGGGGAACCGACTATGGGAATCGCAAGGGTATTCGGTGGAAAGCATGGTCCCGTCTGTGCATCCCTAAGGACTGGGGAGGAATTGGCTTCAGACAACTTGATCATTTTAATACTGCCCTTCTTTGCAAACAGGCTTGGCGCCTCATTCAGAATCCCACCTCTCTGGTAGCAAGAGTTTTTCAGGCCAAGTACTATCTAGGATCAACTTTTTTTGATGCTAGAACTGGCAGCAACCCCTCTTTCATATGGAGCAGCCTTCTCACCACTAAGGACACCATCAGACGACACACACGCTGGAGAGTCGGCAATGGCAACTCCATCAAAATCTGGAATGATAAATGGTTACCTGACATTTCTAACCCCATGATCTCTACACCACCTTTTCCTTACATGCAGGATGCAACTGTCTCCTCCCTTTTCATCAATAATGCTCGGCATTAGGACATGGAAATCATTTCAGACATATTCAATCACAGGGACGCATCTCTCATCAACAACATCCCGCTGCCTATCTCCGACAGGGAAGACAAACTTGTATGGATGGGTGAAGAACGTGGTCAATTCACTGTTAAAAGTTGTTACAGATTTCTCGTAGGAGAGCAGCCAATAGCGAGCAAAGTGGACTAGGCAGTTCTCGGGAAGCTCAAAGTCCCCCCCAAGGTGAAATCTTTCATGTGGCAAGCCTGTGCATCATGTCTCCCTACCGCTGATCTGCTCCGAGCAAAAAAAGTCAACTGTAACTCCATCTGCCCACTGTGTCAACATTCAGATGAGAGCATATTCCATCTCCTTGCTCAGTGCCCTTTTGCTTCCCACTGCTGGAACTTATCATCACTACAGACTTCATGTACAGGAGTATCAGCCATTGGAGAATGGCTCATCCACAACATGAAGCATCTTGATAACTTCAGTTGTAGACTCTTGCTTATGATCTGCTGGTATGTCTGGTATGCCCGCAATGAAAAGGTTTGGAGTAACACCAGCCACTCGCCTTGTTCCATAGTGGAAAGAGCCAAATTGCACTTGACGGAATGGTCCTCTACGCATGCCAAGGACGACTTTGCACCTCCGCAGCACTCTGCCTCAACCATCATTTGGAAGAAACCGTCTTCAGGCTGGCTAAAACTCAATGTTGATGCTGCAGTAAACATCTCTAGGGGTCGCATGGGTTTCGGCTGGATTCTACGTGACGATCAAGGAGAGTTCAAGGCAGCCGTTAGCACTCCATGGCACGGTCGTCTATACACGGTCAAGGAAGCAGAGGCGATCGCAGTGCGTGAAGCGCTTAGTTGGTTAAAAGAAAATCATATCTCACGCTGCTATCTGGAATCAGATGCTCTTCTGGTTACTCAGGGTCTCAATTCACCCACCTTTGACTCCCAATTTGATCTTATTCTACTAGATGTAAAAGATTTATTGTCATCTCTTTCTGATGTTTCTATCTCTCATGTTAAACGTTCAGCGAATCGGATAGCCCACTTGTTAGCTCGGGAATCCCTTTCCTTGTCTGAACGTACGGTGTGGAACTCCTCCCCACCTCTTTTCATTGTCAACCCTTTGCTATCTGACCTTTATTAATGAAATCGATTATTCTCAAAAAAAAAAAAAAAAAAAAAAAAAAAAAAAAAAAAGATGTATGCCCATTTAGACAAAGGAGTGTAGGGACCAGTTTCAATCGTGTTTGGACAGGTAGGGTAGGACTAGAAGTCTAGTCTAGAAGTAGAAGTAGAAGTATACAAAAACCGGAATTGATGCTCGCTCGCTCCCTCCCTCCCCACGACTCTCACCTCCACGCACTCACGCAGACGCAGAATCCAAGAAACGGCGTGAAATCAGATGTCGTCTACTGTAGAAAGCCTGTGGAGATCAGTAACGGGTTCCAATCCAGACCCCTCAGACTACTCCGGGATTGAGTTCTGGTCCAACCCGGAGCGGGCCGGGTGGCTAACCAAGCAAGGCGACTACATCAAGACCTGGCGCCGTCGTTGGTTTGTTCTCAAGCAGGGAAAGCTTCTGTGGTTCAAAGACCCCGCCTCCGCCTCCACTCCCGACGCCGTCCCGCGCGGCGTCGTCCCCGTCAACGAGTGCCTCACCGTCAAGGGCGCCGAGGACGTCCTCCACAAGCCCTTTTCCTTCGAGCTCTCCACTAGCCGTTACACCATGTACTTCATCGCTAACTCCGAGAAGGAGAAGGAGGATTGGATCAATTCCATCGGCCGCTCCATCGTTCAGCACTCCAGATCTCTCGCCGACTCTGAGGTCATCGATTACGATAGCAGGCAGGCGGTAGTTTAACAAGGTATTCTATTCTGCGCCGCTATTGTATTTCTCCTTTTCAAACCAATTTTATCTCAATCATTTTAACTCCGACTCCAAGCGTTTATCAATTAATTGCTGTTTTTTTTAATTTGATTTTATAAATTTTATAAATGTTGTAGTTGTTCATAGTATTGGCTACTAATAGGAACATATGTTCCCTTTCTTGTGGATGAAAATTTCCTTCAAGTTATTCAAATGCACTGTGATCCCACTTGATAATGCTCTGTTTATGATATACATTGTTATTATGGTATATATGAATTATGGTTGTGGATTGGGAATAATCTCTAATCAACTTTCAAGTTACTAATGAATTAGTGTTCTATGTAGTCCATAATGTTTAGGTGTACACACAAGATTTTGTTATCTACATGCTATTTACCAAACACTACTTGGATCTAAAGCACAAGGGATGTATACTTTGTTGTGTACATGATCAGTGAACAGGGAGGGCATTTATGTTGGTTAATTTGTCTTCATGTTCACCATTTTTTAGTTTTGAATGGTTTTCTACATTTTTTATTTCTTTGAAATGGGATTATCTACATGTTACCTAGGCTGATTTTCAGTTTACTATGGACTTTCTAGTGTGATTAGTCCGAACACTATGTCGTGAGAAATTTAAACCTTGAGAGATCTTGCCAACTGGTTGCTAGTAGAGAAATCATAGAATTTAGCCATTTTTTTTAAAAAAATTCCAAATAGTCAAAGTAGGTGATGTATAATGGTGGTACCACAAGTGACCCACAATCCCATTCTAGTTGGCCCCGAAGGATTAATGCTGAATGCCAGTGCCACAAAGAATCAGGTAGCAGGATATTAAATCAATGGCTCATACTGATTGGAACTTTACCCCTTCTAGGATATTTTGTTTCAGACAAAGGTACTTGTTGAGGACTGTACACGGCACCCTATGACATATCATCCCTTTCAGCTCATTCAGGGACGTGTTAGTGTCAACCTTTTGTATTAAGTGGATCTTTGCTTTTAAATAAGTTGTGGGTTTCTAATGAGACTGATTCGTAATGCTGAAGAACTTGTTAAGACTGTTAATTCATTTCTAAGAGAGACATTAAACTTTAGCAATTAGCATTCTGGCATCTGCATCTCCATCCCTGTAGCGATCTTTGCCATATAATAGTTAGCTTATGGTATAATATTGTTGTTGAGTTTGCATTCTGTGTCGGTAAAATGTTTCACTGATAATTTAACCTCTGGCACCAAAAGGGTAGAGGGTTGCACACTCTATAATGAGCATTGATCACTTGTGAATGCTGAAGTTGTTAATTTGCTAGTTTACTTTGCAGATAAACATTGCGAATCGATGATGTTGCAAAAATGCATGGTGCTGCTGCTGTTCATTGACGCACCAAGTGTACCTGTTGTTTGAGACTCGAGTCATCTGGCGCCCGGGAGTCTTTACTTTTGTTTTTTTTTTTGGTATTAGTTAACGTGGTAGATGGTGTATGGAAATGTGTATTAATCGCGTAGAGCAGGTCTAGTTCAAGTAATGGAACAGTGGTTACTGGTTCTTGTTATTTGTCAAATTGCTTTTCTTCAACTGAGATGTCATCACAGCTTGGATGAATCCGAAACTAAACAATTTCCTCTGCCTTTCTCTCTTATTGTAAAGGTATATATAAATTCTTTTCATTTTTTTTTTCAAAAAATGAAAAATTAGAGATATATAATAGAGAATATGTTTTTTTTTTTGTAAATTTTTTTTATTTAAAAAATGAGCAAATTTCACTTTTAATCATCCTATTGCGGTATTGTCACATTAAGTTCTATTCTTTTAATTTTGTCATATTACATCTTTGACTTTGAACAACTTTTACTTTTAGTCCTCGATTATTGTGATATTGTCACATTTAGTCACATTCTTTTAATTTTGTCATATTACACCAATGACTTTGAACAACTTTTACATTTAGTCCTCGATTATTATCGCATTTCCATATTTAGTCATATTTTTTAAAAATTTTGTCATATTAAGTTCATGATTTTCATTTGATTACACACATATCGTAGCTCATATTTTGAAAACATTAGAAATATGTTTGAAAATGAGTTACGATATAGAAATATAGTGATATCCTTAAAATAACATATAACAAAAATCCTTATACATATCGTAACACATATTTCTATGAGTTACTATATTACATCCTTTGATATTTACGTTATTTCTAATGCATTCGAAATATGAGTTACGATATGTGTAAGTATTCTTTCTTTTGTTATTTGTCAATTCTAATGTTAAATAATGCAATTTTTAACGGAAGATTAATGGTGGTAATCAAATGAAAGTCATAGATGCAATATGTCAAAATTAAAAGAATATGACTAGATATGACAATGCCATAATAGTCGAAGAGTAAAAATGGAAGTTGCTCAAAGTCATGGATGTAATATGTCAAAATTAAAAGAATAGGACTAAATGTGACAATACCCAATAGTTGAGGACTAAACGTGGGAGTTATTCAAAGTCAGGAATGTAATATGACAAAATTAAAAGAATAGGACTAAATATGACAATACCACAATAGTTGAGAACTGAAAAGAGAATTTACTTTTTAAAAAATAGAGAACAAAGAATTATACAACATAATATTTTTAGCGCAATTTGTAACCAAGCCTAATTATTACACAACCAAACCCATCATATTAATTAGGATTTAGGTGAGGCAAGTATCTAATTTTGCCTACTTGTATCATCTCTATTCAAGATAGTTATTGGGTATTATGATTAGAAGAGTTAATACTCCAAATAGTCCTCTGACTATTGGGGTAGTACTCCATTTAGTTCTCGACTTTAAAATCGACCAAAGCACATACTTTAACTTTCATTTTTGACTACAAACAGTCCTCCGTTAAGATTTCTGTTAAATGGATGTTAAATTTAAGGGTATTATCGTCAAATTAAAACATATGAAACCAAAGACTGTTGTGAGAAAAAATAAATGAATAAATAAGGACCACGCACGGTCACAAAGTGTCTCACCAAGCAAACCCATGTCAACCGGGGGAGGGAAACTTGCTGGAGACAATAAATAGCACTGAAAAACACAACTTAAACTACCAGAGCACTAAGATTACTTATCGCTAGAAATCTTGCCTGCCGGGCCGGGGAACCAAAACCAGAGATTTGTTCTTCGGAGTTATTGTTGTTAACATTAATATGTTGCAAGACCAAATACCACTACAAACCAACTATAAAACAAAACAATGTTGAGACATTATTTAATAAACTGCCCAAAGCTTCTACAAACGTGAGATGATGCGAAGGCGGTGATGCGAACGCGAACGGATGAACTGGAAAATAATCTGCTATGACCACGTATGTTGAAGGTGGAAACGAAAGTTGCTGCAACTATGTACGTGGAAGCTGGAAACCTGCGACTACTTACACTACGTACGTTGAAGGTCAGAAAGTGAAACTGAGTCTGGAACAGAAACGCAAAATTTTTGTGCCGTGTTTATGTAAAAACTACCTTAATAGCCCTAAGATTTTCGGTGATGGCTCTGAGACGCTCTCAACTTGCAACACAGATTAATATGTATATAAATGCTCAGACGGGAATGATGATCAAAGAAATGAAGATGCTCTCAGCTTTTTGTGTTCTGTTCGAAATTGAAGAGGGGCTATTTATTTTGTGAAGCTTGAACAAAGTCTTTCATTGATACCACAACTTATGCGTTATTTTAATGGGAGCACTGCTTGAACAATCCCATGTCTCAACGTTGCGGACAAGATAGAAGAATAAATCAATTGCATAAAGTCATGAAAATGATTTACGTAAGTAGACTTCAAATCAGTTGAAAATTTTAGTTAAAATATGCTTTAATTTGACGATAATACCCTTAAGTTTAACATCTATATAACAGAAATTTTAACGGAGGACTATTTGTGGTAAAAAATGAAAGTTAAGGTATGTGCTTTGGTCGATTCAAAAGTCGAGGACTAAAAGGAGTACTACCCCAATAGTCAGAGGACCATTTGGGGTATTAACTCTGATTAGAACCATTGAGATTTAATATATTGGATATATATTTTATTTAATTCTGGAAGGGGATACCCAAATAACAAATCGAAAGTACTAACTATTACCACAAACATTTCACCAACATTGATAACCAGCAGTATCATCCTCTAGTTGGTCTAGGACTGCATCTAGGGGGTTTTGGAGCACATGCATACCCCTTGAATGGCTTCTGAATAGGCCAACCAATGCATCTGCCGCAAAGTTTTGTTCTCTTGCTATTAAAGTTACCTACAAACTCTCAAGAGCTTGAAGTTCCTGCTTGCAGGCTTTTAAGAGATATTACAAACAACATTGCTTAGTTTGTTGGGGATGCCAAGTCCCTCAACTACTCCCTTTGAGTCACTTTCAAAAATCACTTTTTTGTAATCCATGTGTAGTTTTGCAGTTTGGATGCCTCTTAGGAGAGCCCAGGCTTTAGTTTGGATGGGAGGACAAGTCCCAATATTACATACAAAGCCTCCTTTCCACTTGCCATCGCAGTCTCTTAGTGCACTACCGCATCTTGCTTCGTTTGAAGAGATATCAACTGCACCATCTATATTCATTTTCACAACTTTAGGTTGAGGTTTAACCCACTTTAAATCTCTCTACGTGTTTGGATCAGGCCCCTGATGATTTTTTTCTCTTTTAAATGCCTTGTTGATTTCCTTAAACTGAGTCATAATCCATTTATGTTTAACCTGCAATGGGCTCATCATATTATTGAAAACTGCATCGTTACGCCATTTCCAGATTCACCAAAGTGTGATTGCAAACAACGTAACGTATTATCTTCACTCGGTTTGTTGCCCGAGTTTCTGATGTTGATGCCATCATCAACCTATTTTAAGAATGGACGAGTTGCATATCTCGCATGAAATCCCAAGAATAAAGATGTCCACATTTCATTCGCTATAGGTCATAATCGCAATACATGTTCAACATCTTCTATTTCGTTGATGCAGTACCAGTAGTTGGCATTGCCTGTTAGTCCTTTTCTAGCTCTGTTGCTGTTTGTTAGGATTCTGCCGTGCCTTACCAAACAAATGAAGGTTTTAATTCGGCTTGGAACTTTAAGTTTCCAAATATTGTTCTGTTTTGCAGCTTCTACATGTGACTCATTTTTTGTTGCAACATCATAACCTGATTTCACAGTGAAGGACTCATGTGGGCCTTCCCTCCAACCAATGGTGTCCTTATCTCCTTGCACGTCGAAAATGATGGTTGCGGCTAACTTGCTCAGGCATTCAACAGGGAGAGCGGCCACTTCCAGCCTGCATGTGGATCCCAATAACTTGCAACTGACTTCGAAACCTCAAAGTGAGGGATCAGGTTAGAAGCAAGATTCTCAAGTGCGCGATCCCCCAACCAAACGTGTTTCCAGAAAAGGGTGTCTCTTCCATTTGTTACTAGGCTTCTCATACTTTGTTGGACGGTGGGCACTACTTTAAGGATCCCTCTCCAGGCATTGGACATATTGTTCTTGGCGCGCCAGGTAAAGCAATCTGTGGATTGGATTGCATACTTCGCTTTGAATATACGTATCCAGAGGTTGTCTTCATTCTGAATAATTCTCCAGGCTAATTTAGCAAGGAACGCTATGTTCATCTGCTCCATTCTTCGGATGCCCAATCCGCCAGAGTCTTAATTTCTAGTAACCGTGTCCCAGCTAATCAAATGACATTTTCTAACCCCATCTGAACTTCCCCAGAGGAAACTTCTAATCAACCTTTCGATGCTTGCTATTACACCAACTGGTAATAGTGTTGTTTGCATTGTGTAGTATGGGATTGTAGTCAGCACTAATTGAACAAGCACGTGTCTACCGGCAAGGGATAAGGTCCCAACTTTCCAACCTGTGACTGGAAAATGAACCACTCTTTAGTCTTCCATGTATAGATAGAATGCCTAGGTACTTGCCCAAGTCTGAAACTTTGGGGATCTCGATCAACTTAACTATCTTTGTCTGGATCTCCGACAAAGTATTCTTTGAGAAAAAAATGCTTGACTTCTGAAGATTAACTCTTTGCCCTGAGAACTTGCAGAACGGTTCAAAACACCTCTTCATCTCTTCAACCTGCTCCAAAGTAGCTTCTCCGAAGAGGACCATATTATCTGCAAAAAACAAATGTGTTAAGTTAGGGTCTTGCCTAGTTAATTTTATACCCTTCCAGTTACCACTAAGCACAAAGTCGCTTATAATATGGCTAAGCCTTTCAATGCACAATACAAAAAGTAATGGTGAGATGGGGTCTCCTTGTCTAATCCCCTTCCCGGTTTGAACCAGTCAGATTGTTTCCCATTCCAGGTTACTGCTAGTCTTGATGAGGTTACACAATATAGAATATTCCTTCTCCAACTAGCATTAAAGCCGGCTTTCGCTAGAGTATCATCAATAAAATTCCATGAAATCCTATCATATGCCTTTTCTAGATCTATCTTCATGATCAACCATCCCATTGCTCCTTTCTTTGATTTCATTGAGTTAAGGACTTCCTGGAAGACGAGGATGTTGTTCGATATTTGACGTCCTGGAACAAAACTAGTTTGGTGAGAGCCGATCAGTTTTTTAGAGATGCCTTTGAGTCTTGATGTCATAGTTTTAATCAGTAGCTTGTAAGAGACATTACATAGACCAATTGGGCGCAATTGGTTTACTCCTTCCGGGTTGGGAACTTTTGGAATAAGGCAGATTTTAGTGTATCATTACATCCGCTCGGTAATTTCACTGTATTAAAAAACTCTATTGCAAACTTGATCAGAGAATTTCTTGTTATGTCCCAGGTTTTCTAAAAGAACCCTGCGTTGAAACCATTAGGCCCAGGTGCTTTGACTAGTTCCATTTCGAAGAGTGCTTGTTTAACTTCTTCACTTTGGTATGGCTAGTTGATCTCCCGCCAATCTTCTTCGCTGATTATGGGGAAGCTATTGTTAGTAAGCTGTTGAGGATCTGGTAGAGGTCGTGGAAGAGGAAGAGGACGTGGTAACTCCAATCAAGGAGGAGGACGTGGTAACTCCAACCAAGGAAGAGGTGGAGGTAATACCAAAAAATGTAAATTTCCATTTCATTGCTACAATTGTGGCAAGTATGGGCACAAGATTGTAGATTGCTGGTATAATGAGGACAATCATGAAAATCAAGCAAACATTCTTGAAAATTCTTGTGAGAGTTCTGAAACCTTACTTTTGGCCAGTAATTGCTTTTTCTGCAAATGAAAACATATGGTTCTTGGATACTGGGTGTAGTAACCATATGTGTGGGAAGAAAGAATTGTTTTCTGAACTAGATGAATTAGTCTAGTCTGAAGTGACATTTGGGAATAAGTCAAAAGTGTCAATTTTGGAAATAAGGTAAAATCTCTATTCAATTGAAAGATGGTACTCACAATTTTATATCCAATGTGTTCTATGTTCCTGAACTACACCAAAATTTATTGAGTATGGGGCAGTTGTCAGAAAAAGGATATAAGATAAATATTACATAGAGGTGTTGTACCATTGTAGATGCTAAGGGAGTTTTGATTGCAAAGGTAAATATGTCCCAAAATCGACTATTTCCTTTGAAAATCAATCATGCACTGCTTTCTTGCTTTAATTATGAAATTCGTGATAATAATTGGTTATGGCATATGCGATTTAGACATTTCCATTTCTCTAGATTAAACTATCTAGCGAAAAAGGAGCTTGTTTCTGATTTACCTGTTGTGAATGCCCCTGATCGTATTTGTGAGATTTGTTTGATTGGGAAAAAACATAGAGATCCCTTCATTATTGGCAAGTCAAGGAGAGCTACAAAATAGTTGGAGATTATTCACTTAGACCTGTATTCGTTGGAGGTTCCCTCACATGGAGGTTGTAAGTACTTTGTTACTTTCATTGATGATTTCAGTAGGAAAACATGGGGTTTACTTTCTAAAGCAAAAGTTTGATGCGTGTGGTGTTTTTTAAACAATTTAAGACTTTTATTGAAAATTAGAGTAGTTATGAAATCAAAATCTTGAGAATTGATATAGGTACAGAATATATTGCTTGTGATGATTTTCTGAATGAGAAGAGTATTCAACACTAGATGATAGCCAGATACACTCCACAACAAAACGGAGTGGCTGAGAGGAAGAATAAATCTATCATAGATATGGTGAAGTGCATGTTGAAATCTAAAAATCTGCTTAAGCTTTTTTGGGCAGAAGCTGTTGGTTGTGTTATCTATGTGTTGAATAGGTGTCCAACTAAGAGTGTATGTGATAAGATACCTGGGGAAGCTTAGAATGGGAGAAAATTCTCAATAAAAAATCTCAAGGTTTTTGGATGTTTGGCATATGCACATGTGCTAGATCAATTGAGAAAGAAGTTGGATGATAAATGTGAAAAGTGTATATACATTGGTTATAATGGCGTTTCAAAGACTTATAAACTATACAATCCTGAAACCAAAAAGGTTGTTATAAGTCGTGATGTCACTTTTGATGAATAATGGTGCATGAGATTGGTAAGTTAAAGATGAAATGTCAATTGTTGTTCCTGTTGTTCAAAATATTGTTGATGACCAACCAATTCCAGATAATGTCTAGTCTCCTTCACAACTAGAGTCATCAGTTCGACGATCTCAACGCGAGCGCTACTTACCAGCTCGCTTGCAGGATTATGTTACGTTTTGGGTCATGATAATGACCTGTTTGATGAAGAGATTGTTCAATTTGATATTTTTGCAGATTATGACCCTCTATCCTTTGAGGAGGCTGCTACAGAAACTAATTGGCTTAAGGGAATGGATGAAGAGATACTTGCCATTGAAAAGAATAGTACCTATGAGTTAACAGAATTAACTCCTGGAAAGAAGCCAATTGGTGTAAAGTGGTTTACAGAACAAAATACAAGTCAATATATCCAACTTGAAGACGGAGACATTTCTTAAATTGAAGAAGATATTGGGATGACCAATATATCCAACTTGGTTTAAAGGAGGCATTGTTAGAATAATAATATTATTATTATAATATTAAACCAAGTTAGTTAGTTATATTTTAATTAGTGAGATTAAGTTAGTGGGTTAATGGGTAAAGTTAGTGGGGTAATGGGTGTTAGTTATTTTTAGTGGTTTACATGTTAATTAGTGAGTTAGTGGTTAATTAGTGGGTTGGTAATGTTAATTAGTGGGTAGTTATTTTATATTCATTATAAATAGGATATGCATTACTACATTTCATTTGTCAAGCAATGCAATACAAATCATTGAATTTTGTTTCTCTTTTCTCCTCTCAAATTATATACATAGATATATTATATTTAATATATGTATCTAATGATACATTGATCACGTGACAATGTAAATTTTGGTCCCTTAAACAAGATTATTGAATAATACATATTCACAGTTAAGAGAAATTGTTATTCCAAAACAAAATGGATCTTTCATTTTTCTCCAAAATGTAACATGATTCTAATAAATTTTGTATAGACTACTAACATTTGGTATGCATTGATCTTTAATTTTATGAGATCTCCGATACTTTTATTTGATTGACGTTTAGCTTATGTAGGGGAATTTTTAAAAATTTGAAATAAAATTCATAAAAATCCAGTCCAAAGAAAATTCAAGACCGTGTGCAAGCAAAGGCAGAGTTTTTATGTTAAACAATTCAAACTTTTTAAAAAGTTCACTAATACTAACCCACAATCATTTCCAACCCGATTTTTCAAAAGTAATCAAATTCATCATCTTAGCTAAAAGAATCCTTTGATCCAACCCAAATCCATAATTTACCCATTGAAAATTAACTACAAAATGACAGTTTTAAATCTCAATTATTGCTAATGTATCCAACAAAGGGAGATATGCAAGCGTTTTAATATCAACTATATTTAGAGTATATGCAGACCATTTTGACCCTCCGTCAAGATTTCGCATGCATGTATCCACCACCACCATCCCCGGAGCCGTGAGAAATGGATTCCCAGCTGGTTGTTTGTTTACTTTGGTTTTTGCTTACTAATTTTGGCCCTGTTTGGTAAATGGTTGTTAGCTGATTGGGTTGGTTGTTTGGGTTAGAAGGTATAATTTGTTGATAACATTAGCTGATTGTAGAGAGTTGTTTAATAAATTAGCTGTTAGGGAATAGTTGTTTGGTATAATTTCTTTTCTCAAAAAAGCTAATTGAAAAGGCTGCTTTGAGTAGCCTTTTGAATTTTAGTATTTTGAAGTTACAAAAAACTTATTAACCAAATATTTATATTGATCTTTTAACCAAGTCAAACAATTAATAGTGGTCAAATAAGTCATTATTTACCAGTACCTTAGACTTTTGTCATGCTTGTTATAGTTTGAACATTTGTGTTGGATTGAAAAATTAGTGTACTTTTATTCTCCTATTCTACCTTTATTTAGTCCTTGTCATTTGATATTTGGCTTTTATTAATTACTTTTGATCTTGCCCGTGTATTGGCTATTCGTACTATGTAGTTCATTTTATGCTTTTACTAATCACCCTTGATTTTGTTGTGTATTGATTGATAAGGGAAACAGGTGTAGATTGCTCGGATCTTAAACAGGTCGAGGGGATTCTCTTCGAATGCTCATCTTCTTAAGGGGTTCCCTAAATTCCTTCATTCATGACCAAAATGCCCTTGAAATAGTCATGTTTGCCTATAATGTGCAAAACTGCAAATACGACCAAAATTAGTGCTTGATTATAAATCTTAGCAAATTAAACCATTCTAAAAACACAATTGCCAAACTCAATCAAGTATGACCAAAATTAATGTTTGATTCTAAATCTTAGCAAATTAAACAAGTCTAAGCACACAATTGGCCAGCTCAATCACAAAATGGCCTTGCACTATGCTTACATGCTTACTTTCCAGTGGGTCACCCATCCTGTAAGTCAAGCACACTTAATCATAGAATTCTTTGAGTGTGTGGTTGTCAGTGTTGCAAAAATCCCGCCTAGGCGCTAGGCGCTGTTCGACCGCCTAGCGTATCACATTAAATGGTGGTCTAGGCGGCTGGCCGGCTAGGCGACCGCCTAGGCCGCCAAACCACCGCCTAGGCCGCTTAGGCGCTGACCGCCTAGGCGTTGACTAGACCGACTAAGCACCGACTAAGCCTTCTAGTCGGTTGATTAACTATTGTTCTTTTTTTTAATGGGTTATTTCACTCAAAACAACATCGTTTTGAGCGAAATAATTTTAAATTGTACAAACTTTAGATTTTTTTAGGTTAATATTTAATATTTTAGTATTAACTATTAAAGCATTATATAATTTATAATTATTAGTCTTTAAAAAATAAAAATACTTAAACAAATTTTTAAAAAATAAAAAATACACGGGCGCCTAGGCGCCGATTAATCCCCGGCTAGGCGTCCTAGGCGCCTAGGGATCGCCTAGCGATTTTTTCAACCATGGTGGTTGTCATATCTTACTTAAAACCACATTCTTCCATGGTAAATCACAGTGTCACGTCTCGAATGGTTGTGTCGATCATGAATAAAAGATATATTTGTAATATATTAAAGATAGATTATTTGAGTACTAAAGATATATTATTTGAAAGTATATTATTTGAGTACCTAAGATATATTTTTGTATACTATCAAATAATGTATATTCAGTACATAAATAATGTATATTTAGTATATTAAAATATATATATTTTATTCCGGTTCCAGTGAAATTTTGCTTGTAGGTTATTTCAAATTGATTTTTCTATAACAGCATGTTTGGTTCACGGAATAAATTTTAAGGGAATAGGAATAGTATTTCATAGGGAATGGAATAGGTAAGAAATAGAATAGAATTGTATTCTATTGTTTGGTTCGCTGAAGGAATAGACTTTAGGAATGTAATTTCAATGTTTGGTTAGTTTAAGGAATAGAAATTGAATGTGTTTAAAAGACATAAATACCCCTATATAAAAAATGTATTATTATTATTTTTTGAAAATCAACTCATAACTTAGATTAATAAAAATGTATTATTATTATTATTACCTACATTATATATATATATATATATATATATATATATATATATATATATAGGGTTGCACTCTTGTGCGAACTCTTGTCCAGGTAGAATCAGATGCAATTTTAAAAAAATGACGCGGTGACATTTTCGTGAATAACTGGAACTTTGGTGCACCTAGTTTCACTTAAAAGTGCACCTAGTTTCACTTACATGTGCACTTATTTTCACTTACAAGTGCGAGTAATTTACCTTGTTAATATTAATGCACCTATTTTCGCAAATATTTTCACTTACAAGTGCGAGTAATTTATCTTGTTAATATTCATGCACCTGAGTACAACCTAGGTGCACCTAGTTATAACATTAGGTGCACTTAGTATTGATGCTCACTGTACAATTCACTTGCACCTGTAATACATTTTACTTGCATCTGCAATACATTTTACTTGCACTTGTGCAAGTAATTTACTTTGTTAAACATTCATGCACCTGGTTGCAACCTATGTGCACCTAGTTATAACATTAAGTGCACCTAGTTATAACATTAGGTGCACTTAGTATTGATGCTCATTGTACAATTTACTTGCACTTGTAATACATTTTACTTGCACGTGTGCACCTATTTTCACTTGTATGTGCAAGTAATTTACCTTGTTAACATTTATGCACCTGGGTGCACCTATGTGCACTTAGTTATAACATGACGTGCACCTAGTTATAACGTTATGTGCAACTACATTCCGGACACGTGTCGCGCTGTGATTCGTCCGCATTTCTCTCCTGGGCGGCCAGTACACATTTGAACGCGATCCTCTATATATATATATATATATATATATATATATTAAGAATTATAATATAATACAAAGGGTATTTTTGGTATTTAGTATAAAAGTTATTCCCAAATGCTTGAGAATAGCTAATACTAGGAGGTCCCCAAGGAATGGCTATTCCCCTTGCAAAGGGAATAGCTCATTCCCGGGAATGCTATTCCTAGGAATAGAATGACGAACCAAACGGTGGAATAGGTCTATTTCCGGGAATGGTATTCCATTCCCGACCTATTCCACGAACCACAAACACGCTGTGTTCTATTTCTTGAATTTGGGATTAGCTTTTACCAAAGGGCTATAACAATACAAAGTATGTAAAAGATTCACATCTCTCTCATAACTCTTTTAAATGGCCTATTGGCTCTGGTTATGTACATGTACTATTTTCTAAATTCACTCTTTAAAAAGAAGTGGATTGAGACGCACATAGCAGAAGTTAAAATGAATAAAAAGATAAATTGGAAGGAAAAAAAAAAAGAAAAAAAAAAGAAAAAGAAAAAGAAAGGTCAGTCATGTGTAAACTAGAAAAATAGACATTAATTTATGATAGACAAATAAAGTGAGATTGAGAGAAGTAATTCATTCTACATGGATTTTGAATTGATAATCTGGTATATGATGGGTTGAGAAAATTCAAGTGAATAATTATTTACAAACTAGAGTTAATGGCATATGAAGTTCTTCGAGTATAGTAATTTTGTCACATTTAGTCACTACAAAGAACCCGAAAATACTTTGACCCGATTCAAATTAGAAGTGGATCCCACGTGTACTTATAAATTTTATGAACATTGCCTTAGCTTTGGACAATGATCCACACGATATAATGATTGTTATTTTATGGATATTTGAATAAATATTTATTTTAAATGAAATAAACATTATATCAACTTGCTTTTGCTTTTTTTTTTTTCTAATCGCACAGCCAAAAATTTCTGACAATTTACCTAACTTACATCATATCAAAAAGAAGTCAAGTTCACTAAATTCAAGTATTGATAATATATAGATTCATCGTTCATATATTGGGATATTTCTCAATCCATAAGGCTGAGTTCTGGTGGAGAGTATGAGCAAAACATTGATGAAATCACTGAGATTTGCATTGCTGGGGTCATTCCCTCTAAGCATTCTAAGAACAACAAAAAAGACCTATCATCCCTTCACTCTCCTAACTTACTTTTTCACTGTATTTCATGGCTAGAAACCACAACCTCTACACTAGTCCAAGATACTATTTCTCAACAAATGAAGACTCTGCGAGATCAATGGCTCTGGCAAGAGCTGCAGCTTTGTTTTCACACTCTCTTTGTTCATCACCAGGATCACTATCGGCAACTATACCCGCTCCAGCTTGGAGATGAGCAACCCAATCTCGTCGCTTATCCACATCCTTGTAAGAGTACATAGTGTCATGACGCATTCCAGTGGGGAAAACGATGGTTCTCAAAGCTAAGGCAATGTCCATATCACCAGAAAAGGAAATGCCTCCAAATCCACCGCTATATGGTCCTCGCCTTGTTACTTCCAGCTCATCAATCAATTCCATGGCCTTCACCTATTTTACAGCAATCACAATGGAAAGAAGTTAAGTATATGCCCTAATATAAAAAAATGACAGCACAAAATCTCAGTAGTAATTTTTCATGTTGAGCTTCTCGTTCAATGGAGTGGTTAACTCAGTATACCATAGAAAATTTCAAATTGAATCATGAGATGAAGTGTAATGACCATGTAAATATCATGAAGCACAACAAACAAGATAAAGATTATTAAGAACCTTAGGAGCCCCGCTAACAGTTCCAACAGGCAGTGCAGCCCGCAAAGCATCCCAGCTACTTAAATTTTCCAGTATATCTCCCGTGACCTGCAAAGTTTGGCATAAGAAGCAGAAGCAGAACAAACAACATGATTCAACCACATCCACTTTCTACATGTTTTTTCACAGTGAAAAGCAGTAAAAGAGATGGCATGGCTCACCTCAGTTATAACTTAATGGTTCTATGCTCTTCTTAAAAGTACCTAATATCTTTAGTGACAGTACGACAGATTATTCTAACAAGTGTACCAACTTTCCATCTAAACGAGTATAAATTTTTATTCTAATTATAAGATGCATATCAGGTTGAGGAAGAACAAACCGTGGAGCTGATGTGCATGACATGGGAATAGCGTTCAATGTTCATTAGTTTCTCAACATTCACTGAACCAAATTTAGAAACCTGATGAATTAAAAAGCCTGCATTAGTGAAAATGATAACAGCAAGGAAACATAGATATTTGGAACATTGGAGAGGTATTGATGTTGAAGGCATGAAAAGGAAAAGCAATCAGCATTTTCAAAGAACTTAATGAGTAAAATAATCAAATGAGAGATGCTGATTGCTTCTCTTCATTAGATGGGAATACAAAGGATCGCTCAAGAGGATGTGGTGCATCCTCAATTCCTTAACAATCAGCTTCCAAGCAGTTTATATAAACAGAATTGGAGAATGTTTAATAGGATTAATGAACAGAAGTAACATGAAAAATCAATAATTAGATGTTTACAAAAAGTAAGCTCATTATCAGGAACAAATAGCCACATACACTTTGATCCTTCAAGATTCTAATGAAGCAATTGAAGATTAGCAAGAATCACAAAACACACTAACAAAGTTTAATCTAAAGAATCTCAGAATGTCCAATGATATACACAAGCAATTTAAGATAAAAATCTAGAAACTCTATAATGGAGGAAACGAGCTCAAAGCCATTCATGAGTATGCTTTTTCATTATTTATAAATTTAGACATTCATATTAGGAAACTAACTACGAATACATTTAAAAAGTTGATCATGGTTCTGGAGATCGGCTTTGAAAAGATTATCTACTTGATGTTTCTTGGTATATATTGAGTAAAGTCAGATTTAAAAAGCACTTAACCTTTCCCACATCATTTCTTCCCAAGTCAACCAACATTATGTGCTCTGCACACTGCTTTGATCATTCAAAAGAATCTTTTCCTGCATACGGTCTTCTTTAGGTGTTTTTCCTCTCCTGACAGTCCCTGCTAGTGGTCGATTTGTGATTTTTCCCTAAAAGAATGATAATGCTGAGGTTATTGAAGAGAGCTGATCTAAAGGATAAGTAAATAAGAGATGCCATATAAAGCTGAAAATGAATTGAAGGAAACAAAGCATGAGATTAGCTCAGAAATTAAGCAAAACAGGTTTATTTACTTACTAGGAATTATATTGATTACCTTCTTAACTCTAGTAAGAATCTCAGGACTTGAAGCAACTAAAATACACCCCTAGCCTGAATAATAAATATAATTAGAATTGTTACATAAATATATTTGATTCATATGTACGCACACACAGATTAATGAAATCCAAGAGACAGATTTTGCTGAAGAAAAAAAGCATACAAACCTGTAAATAAGTCATATACGGGCTGGGGTTTACAATTCTCAATGCCCGGTATACCTCAAATGGATCAGCGAATGTTCTCCTTTCAAACCTTTGACTGAGAACTATTTGGAAATGTCCCCAGCTATGATGTGCTCTTTTGCTTTCAAAACAGCCTTCTGATATTCTTTGCTAGACATTGTTGAGTTCTTCAATTTAGAACCAAAGAGGCCAGTATGTAAATTGATTGATCCCGCAGCCAGCCTAGGACTGAAATTAATATGTCAAATATACTTAGTCATAGCAACAACAACAAAGACAACCACATGGCCTATCAAAAATGAAGTAGACAACTTACGGCACTATATCGTGCACCCTAGACATAAGAGCTTCCAGCCGGTTCATTCCATCATTATAGGCCGCTTCAACTGAAGAAAAACGATCCAACTGCACCCAGTGTATGACATATGCTTTCTGATATTTAAAAACAGAAAAAGAAGTAAAAGTAAATTATTAAACACCTTAATAGCTGCAATAATTATCAATCTAGCTACACTGATGTTCCTTAAACAAAGGCAGAAGTGAAATTTTGATTATTGGAAAATACTGCATTATTTTATTAAAAAATCTACGAAGGTAATCCTAAATGGGGAAATACTAAGCAAAATTTAAAAAAAAAAAAATATACATACATACATACATATATACATATATATATATACATATATATATATATATATATATATATATATATATATATATTCATAAAAAATATTTAGGATTCATCGAAATGTCGGCATTCAAAGGGAAACAAACAAACAACCAAAAATACAGAAGAGAAATAGTAGCTCCAAAAAACTGCTGTTAATATTATGAGTAAGACATAACATATCTATGGAAATGCTAAACATTTAGGATATAAGATATAACCTTTTCCACACTATCAAACACAATAATATCATCATAAAGTCCTATATGAAGGTCAGGAAGGTTTCGATCATCCAGAGGGGCTTTAAGAATGGCAGTTTCTTCTTCTCAACATAGCGTACTGTATCATAAGAGAAGTAGCCAACCCAACCACCTGTTAGAAAAGAATGCAATGTCAAATAACTGTAAATCACATGAATAACAATTCTGAAGGCAGGTGATGTCCAGTATGAACTATAAGCTAAACTATGTTTTCACTCTGGTGCAAGTGCTACATATACACAAGCTGTGCTATATATACAATGTAAATAAAGGAACATAAAATCAATACACCAAATGGGGCATAAAATCCTAGGCGAGACGAATTAAAAGGTTAAAGCTTCTTTCACAGTACTAACTCAGATGCTTACAGATTTTCCAGAATAAACACAAGCTGCACAAAAACATACATAAAGAGTAAAGACAACAGTCCATTACCACAAAATGCCTCAGGGAGTTCATCCAGTCTTGAGGGTTCCAGTTCTCCATAATCCTACGGGAATGACCATCGGATCCTCTGCATATTCTTCTGTCCTTTTTCCTTGATGGTGGTCCATAATAGTCACCATATTTTCTTTTGCAACAATCTCCATAGTTGGCTGAGCACCAATCACACTATACCTCCCCTAACATAATGAATTCGTTGTTACACAAAAGATTAAGTTGCTTCTTCTTTTTTTTTCTTCTTTAATTTTTTCCCTCTACACGAACTAGATACCGAAATGACAGGAATATTTAAGCAGCTTATTGTTGTTGTTATCATCCTGCATTTTCTCAAGAATAAGGAGGGAGACTAAATGAAACTTACGACAGCAGAAGCATCAAGACCAGGCTCCACAGACTCGAACAAGAAGCTGGGCGCATCCCTGTCATCTTCCTTCACCAAGCATCGGTAAGCAAGCACCGGAGTCAAGTGATCAGAGAAAATTGACCTGAAGAGAGGAATCAAATTCCCGTGCTGCGCAGCCTCCTTGAATTTCTCCGAATGGTCGACTGCAAAAGCCGCAAGATTTTAAAACAACAAACGGACGAATCATCAAATCGAAACAACCACGAACAAAACGCAAAGAGAGAGTACCTAATGAGGGAGGGGCAGAGATGGCGGCGCATTTGATAATCGGGAAGCGGGCGGCCGAGGAGGAGGCGAAGTGAGAGAAAGCGGATTTAGAGGCAGTGCGGTGCGGAGGTAATGCCGGAGCTGTGGGCGGAGGTGAGCGGAAAGCGAGAGAGAGCTAGGGTTTCCATTTTCAAGTCAGAGCATTTGCAAGTTCAAAACTGGAATTTTATATGGGAGTTGCAATGCACAGAATAAGCAGCGCACAAGGATTTCTGAGAGAGAAGTTCGTCTTTTACTTCTACAGGACTAACAGGAGTAAGATTTTGAAGGTAGCCACTGGTCTTGCTGTGGGGAATTTATAGGAACCGTTTGGTAAAAGCATTTATTGCTCCCTCCCCTCAAATATTAGCTCAATTGGCAAGTGAGCTCAGGAAGAATTTCGACCTGGCCAGCTCCCGTGCCTCCCGGAGACGTCGTGGGTGTACCTGGACCGTTCAACAAACAGAAAAAGACCCGGTGAATTTATTAAAAAAAAAAAAAAAAAAGAAGAATTCCACTCTGAAAATTGCATTCATGTGTTAAAATTCATCCCTACTCTTAATTTTGAATTTAAAGTAGAATTTTGAACAGATACTGACTCTTGTGGTCCAGTGGCATCAAACACTTTCCTTTATACGGGAGGTGGTGGGTTCGAAGAATGAGAGTTTTTTTTTTTTTTTGAAAACAAAAGAATGAGAGTTAGTAGTATTCAAAAAAAAAAAAAAGGTAGAATTTTGAATTAATAATAAACCCATCACCATAATTGATCCTAACTCTTATAGAAGAATTTTAAATTAACAATTAATCAATCACATTCTCGTGTTATAATTGAACCTAACTTTTATAAAAGAATTTTGAATTAACAAACAATCAATCACGAATTCACGATACATTATGTGCATCAAAATTTTTATGATAAAAAAATAACTCAAATTGGTAGCTAAACTAAATTTCCTTCTTTTTTTTTTGCATCAAATAGATTACTATATGGATTTACATAATTAATTCATGGCAGATTCAGTTAATTCATATATTTATTAAAAAAGAAAGAATTTTTTACCAAAAAAAAATTAAAAAAGAAAGAATTTTGAATTAACAATCAGTCAATAACAGATTCACAATATATTATGTGTATCAAAATTTTTACTATTAAAAATAGCTCAAATTGTTATACCTGAACTGTTTTTTCATCGAATAGTTTACTATATGGATATATGAATTTACTCTGTACATAATTAATTCACAATGAGATCAGGTAATTCATATGTAACTAGTCAATACTATATATAAAAAACAATATTCTCCTCTAAAATTTTTCCGCCCAAACGTAGGGACATTTTAATAATATGGTAATTATTATGATAAAATAATACTCCGTATTAATTATAATTGGTTATAATTCCTTATTAGTGATATGGTAATTATTATGATAGAATAATATTAATTATAATTGATTATTATGATAATATTATAATTATAATAATTATAATTGGTAATATTGCATTATCTACAATATATATAGTAATGCATAACATTTTCCAATTCAGAAATAGGTGCAATATTTTGGGTCTTGGGTACACGAGAGTCACCGCCCACATATTTTAAGACAAACAAATTTACTTCTACTTTTCAAGAAATTGTTGATGCATATGAGTGAGTTTCATTGGCGGGAATTTCACATGTAATTTATATTTTAGTGATGAGAACAAAAATACTTCATATTTAGTAATTAGCTTTGTATAGAGAAGCATTTTTCTTTCAATTGCAACTCCATTAATCTCATTTCTTAGCACTGGTAGTCAAGCATTATTTTTAGTTGTCTATATTATTTGATTATTACAAATTGATGTGATAGCAATCTAGCAACTATAGTGTTACATTAGTTTTATTTATCTGATTACATATTGATTCTACATTAATGCATCATTTTATCTGATTACAAAGTCCTTAACGACTGAACTTATTACATATTATTTGGTTTTTAGTAATAATATAATTAATAAAAAAAATTAAGTCAATTAAATATGTGTATATAATAAGAAGAAGAAATCATACCCTATATATCTATATATCTGCAAATCAATCAATATATAATCACTGCTGGAAAATGTCGATTTTCCGACCACTTTTCCGACCCTTTGCGTCAACGTGGAAAAAGGTCGGAAAGTAGTCAGACTTTCCGACCACTTTCCTGGAGTGGTCGGAAATTCCGACTACTCATTGAAAAGAGGTCGGAAAGTATTTATGCAAAGTATTTTTCCTCGCTACTCATTGTTTCTTCATTTTTACAGTAGATTTCTCACTAAATCGCTCACAATAATGTAATAATCAAGCTAAGGTATGTGTATGTATTCTTAAAAGTTCTATTTATGTCTTTTTTTTTTAGATCTAGCTTTAAACTGTATACTCCATCCTATTGTACTGATTTTTTTTTTAAAATTTTTTGCAGAAATTTTTTCTCTAAACCATTCACAATCGAGTTAAGGTATGTGTATATATTTTTCGACTTTTTATTTATGTCATTTTTTTTAGATCTAGCTTTTTTTTTTTTTGTATATATATTCTTGTGAATACATTTTTAAATTATTTATTTTATGATTGAACAATATTAAGTATGCATATAGGTACATGTGTGTGTTTATATATATATATATATATATATATACATATATATTGGATTTATTTAGGACCACAAGGAGGTTAACCAGCCTAAGTTGCCCATAGCTGACCGGCTCAAACCCGGGTGGCAGACAGTTTCGAACTCAGGACCTCACGGCCGCGAGCGTCTTGGTCTTGCCACTCAGGCTGCCCTTACGGGCTATGTATATATATATATATATATATATATATATATATATATATATATATATATATATATATATATATAGAAGTTGGCTCATATGCGGACTATAGTTTAGATGCGGTAGTGTGGCCTAATCAGCACCGTCCAATTTCATTAATCTTACTGAAATTCGCGTATGTTTAAGTGGGGTTATTATGGTAATTTTAGTATTTATATTACATGATTGGAATGGTGCATTTTAGTACATAGTGTGGTGCGTTTTAATACATGTTGTGGTGCGTTTTATTACGTATGTTGGTGCATTAACTGTGTTGTAGAATGGTGTGTTTTAATCTATCCGTTGGTGCATTTTCATACGTAGAATGATGTGTAACTGTGTTGTGGAATGGTGTGTTTTAATACATAGTGTGGTGCGTTTGAATACATGCTGTGGTGCGTTTTATTACGTATGTTGGTGCATTAACTGTGTTGTAGAATGGTGTGTTTTAATCTATCCGTTGGTGCATTTTCATACGTAGAATGATGTGTAACTGTGTTGTGGAATGGTGTGTTTTAATACGTCGTCTGGTGCATTTTAATACATTGAATGGTGTGTATTTTAACATATGTGTTTCTAATAAGTGTGGTGCATTTTAATACGTATAACGGTGCATATTTTAGCACATGTTTTCTAATATGTGTAAATTAATATGTGTAAATAGTGTATGCTTATAATCTGACATGAGGCACGTTGTGGTACATTTTAATATGTAGAATGATGTGTTTTATTAAGTGTATTGATGAATTTTAAGTGAATAGACGCATTTGTGTATATTGTGTGGAATGGTGTGTTTTATCGGTCCTCTAGTGCGTTTTAGTACGTAGAATGGTGTGTTCTGTAACATACATATATTGCGCGTTGATTTGATTAGTTGATATGATCTAATGGCTGAAAATAGGCCACACGACCACAACCAGGCCACACCTGAACTCTACCCTATATATATACATATATGTGTATATATATACACATATATGTATATATATATATATATATATATATATATATATATATATATAATTTATTTATTTATGTGTGTGTTTATAATTATTTGTATATTTATGATTTTTTAACCTTGCATTTTATATGTTGTTTATTTATTAGTATGTTGGCATATAATTATTTAAAATATTTATATTAAATATATTTATATATGTTATGTTTGTATTGTGTATATATACTTTTGCAGTTGTTTTACATGGCTAATATACCTGAGCATAAAAAATGGATGTACAATCGATTGCTGCCAGGAAGAAGGGGGTACACTGATGAGTTCTTAATGGGTGTTGAGGAATTTGTAAATTATGCAAGTAAGCTTCCTGTATACGAGGCTTCAATGCAGATTAGGTGTCCATGTAGTAAGTGTAAGAATAGAGTACACTTATCTGCAGATGAAGTTCGTGTTCATTTATATAAAAAAGGTTTTGAACCGAATTACTAGGTTTGGACGTGTCATGGTGAGCTTGCCCCCGCAATACAACAACATGCGATCGAGGGCCCTAGTGAAAACAATCAGTATGAACAAATGGTTTTTGATGTATGTGGTCCATCAACTTTTCCATTAAATGCCGAAAATAACCAAGAAGAAGAGCCACACAGTAGTGCAAGAAACTTCTATGATTTGTTAAATGCTGCGAGACAGCCTTTATCAATGAATGTTGGTGAAGAAACAGAGTTGGCATATACATTGATGATGATGAATATCAAGACAACTTATAATATTCCGTAGGTAGCAATGGATCAGATATTTCACTATAATAACCGTATGATGGGTCCCGATAATCGAGTACCTACTAGGTATTATATGATGCAAAAAAATTACTTACAAAACTTGGTCTTGGGCATGAGAAGATTGATTGTTGTGTAAACAGTTGTATGTTGTACTATAAGTCTGAAATCAATGACAGGCACTGTAAGTTTTGTGGTGAGCCAAGATTTAAACCACGCCAACCTAGATCTACTCATGCAAAAGAGGTGCCACGCAAAAGAATGCATTACCTTCCCCTCATCCCTAGATTGCAACGGTTGTATGCATCACATACCTCTGCCTCACACATGCGGTGGCATTATGAAAATCGCCGCGAGCCTGGTATTATGTGTCATCCTTCAGATGGTGAAGCATGGAAGCACTTTGATAGAAAGTTCCCCGATTTCGCAGCAGATCCTCGAAATGTGAGATTAGGCTTATGTTCGGATGGATTTTCGCCTTTTGGTTTCAATGCAAAGCCGTATTCTTGTTGGCCTGTTATGGTTGTTCCATATAATCTCCCACCTTCAGTGTGTATGACTACACCATACACATTCTTAACTTGTATTATTCCTGGGAAAAAGAACCCAAAAGGCAATATTGATGTCTATTTGCAGCCTTTAATCGATGAACTTCAATTGTTATGGGAAACAGGTGTCTTGACTTATGATGCATCACTTAAGCAGAATTTTATGATGCGAGCTGCATTAATGTGGACCATCAATGACTTTCCTGCATACGGTATGTTATCTGGATGGCAGACAGCCGGGAAACTAGCATGCCCTTATTGTGTTCTTTATTCTAAATCATTTTATTTGAAGAATGGTCATAAAACGTGTTGGTTTGATTGTCACCGTCAATTCCTTCCAATGAATCACTCATAGAGAAAGAATCGAGATTCCTTCGTCAAACGACGGGTAGAGAAATCAAGACCTCCACCAATTTTGGAATGGAGATGAGTTGTTTCATATTTTGGAAAATATCCCAAGGATCATTGATGGTCCAATTGATCGCATTGAGGGGTTTGGGCAATCACATAATTGGAAAAAAAAAAAGCATATTTTGGGATTTACCTTATTGGAAGGATAACTTGCTACGTCATAACCTTGATGTGATGCATATAGAGAAAAATGTGTTTGACAACATCTTCAACACGGTTATGGATGTCAAAGGGACAACAAAAAATAAAGACACGCCTAGTGCACGTCTCGATATGAATGACATATGTAATAGATCACAACTTGAGTTGGTAGAACATAATGGGCGTTTTCTTATGCCCAAGGCAAGCTACAGTTTGCATCGTACTAACCAATTGGTTGTCTATGAGTGGTTACAGACATTGAAGTTACCTAATGGATTTTCTTCTAATTTGGCTACATGTGTTGATTCCACATCTTCTAAATTAATTGGGATGAAAAGTCATGATTGTCATATTTTTATGCAATTTCTTTTACCTGTGGCATTCATGTTTTTACCAAGCTGTCACTGGAAGGCTTTGACTGAGTTAAGTGTATTTTTTCTAAATCTTTGCTCTACATCTCTACGTGTAGACAAAATATGTGAGATGGAAAACTCGATTGTGTTAACTTTGTGTAAGTTAGAACATTTTTTCCCTCCAGCACTGTTTGATTGCATGGAACACTTGCCTGTCCATCTTCCCTATGAAACACGTTTAGGTGGCCTAGTACAATATCGTTGGATGTATCCATTTGAAAGATTCCTCAATCACTTGAAGTCCAAAATGAAAAATAAGAGATATGTTGAAGGTTCAATTGTCGATGCATATATGCTTGAAGAGTCAACACACTTTGCATCATTTTATTTTGATGATGATGTGCATAGTAGAAGAACAAGGATAGGTCGGAACCTAAATGATGGCGGTATTGATCCTAACATGCCAATTACTTTGTCAATATTTAATCGGCCAGGTTGGTTAATGGGTAGGAGGACGACAAGATATCTGAGTGTTGAAGAACGTTTCACCGCTCATCAATATGTGTTATTGAATTGTGAGGAGGTTCAACCTATTTTAAGGTATGTGTGCTCCATTTTTTCTCATTTTACTTTTAAATGTATGTATCTAATTTCATTATTGTAGGTTGTATGAAAATGGTTTACGGCTTTACAATCATGGTTGTACTGATCAAGATGTAGATGATGAAATCGAAAGGAATTTTGCAGCTTGATTTAAAGGATATGTAAGAAGTTAATGTGTTGTGTCATTCATGAATCATTATTATTTATATTTGATGTTATATGACATTTTCTTTATATTTGTTATTAGGTGTATACCCCAATGAATGATGTGTGTAACCAATCACTCATTGATTTGGCATCTGGGCCAATCATGGAAGTTAACACATACACTGGGTATGTCGTTAATGGGTTCAAGTTTCAAACTGAAGCATATTGCAGTAGATAGTCGACTTCTAACTTCGGAGTATCTATTAAGGGAAGTAGTTTGTCACAATTTGAATCAAACTTTTTTGGCACGTTGCAAGAGGTTATTGAGGTTGAGTACCCAAATATTCCAATTAAGAAAGTTGTTCTATTTAAGTGTGAGTGGTTTGACCCAACACCGAATGTTGGGTCACGATATAATTCTGAATATGGTATTGCTGAGGTGCATTGCAATAAACGATATAGGAAGTATGATCCTTTTATCATTGCACAAAGTGCATGTCAGGTGTGTTATATTCCATACCCACAAGGTATAAGGGAGAAACTTAATTGGTGGGTAGTGTTGAATGTACGGCCTAGAGGAGCTATTGACAGTGCGTATAGCTCTAGTTACACATATCAACAAGATAACATACCGTTGCATATAGATGGGGGTGATCAAAGTGTCCAAGATGATATGCAAGACTTACTACACAAACCCTTACAAATGAATGAAGTGGAATTAACGCAAAGCAGAAATCAGAGGTCCGAAGAATGTGTCGAAAGTGAAGATTTAGAAGAAGGGGGTAGTGAAGAGACCGAAGAAGAGGACAATGACAAAGATTCTGATGGCGAGGATTTTACATCGTCAGAGTCCTGTTGCTGAGCAAAGATATTCTTTTTTTCTAGGTCTTGTGTATTTCTTTGATTACACCAGTATTACTTCCGCCATTTGAAGAGTCCTGTTGTGTGCTTACTTTAAGTTTTTTGATGTTCTAGAGCTTTGAAGAGCCAGTATTACTGCCGTCACTGTGATTTATTTTTTATGTTCATTCTAGAGCTTCTCCTTTAGGTTCACATATAAGTTGAGCTACTCATGATATTAGTTTTGATGCTTTATTTGATTGGATCTATGACTTAAAGTTAGAAGCTTTGATCTTCTCTACTTGCTTTATTTGAGTGGCTGACCACCCATTCAACTTAAAATGACTTTCTCTGATGATGGTTTGTTTCCCTTTCAGAGTAGTTTATATTAATAGACTGTTTGGTATGGTTTGTTTCCCTTTCAGAGTAGTTTATATTTGATGATGCTAAGGATGTGGTTTTGAGGTTGGTTTCATCTCGTCATTGGCCTGTTGCTGCTCCCTATTTGGTTGGATTTCAAAGTGGTTTTTATCTTCTCACTTCACTAGTAGTAGGATCCTGCTCTAGGATGATGTCCTATTTTTTTCCAAGTGTGGGAGAGAAATAGTTATCATCTGTTCCTGTGTTTTTGTATACTGTGTTCGGGTTAATTTATATATTTACATTCACCCAAAAAAAATAAAATGACTTTGATATCATTAAGTCTCTGGATGTAATTATAGTATAGTTTCATATTCTCTATACAGATATACCATTCATATTAACAATGTATTTAATGTATTACTTTATAAGAGTTTGTTACTATCATTTGTTTATTGTTACATGTAAAGAAATGATTTATTTGTTTAACAAGCTTTTACTGGAATTATAGTTCATACTGAATTTTAAATTGGAGTAAGTTAAATGATAATGTTTTTAGTCTTAACCTTCATAATTCATTCCTTTTCTCTTCCCCAAAGCAGGGCTGGCTTCCTTTTAATAGCATGAGTTATGTCGCATCGTAACTCAAAGCAAAATGGTCAAAGCTTGATGTCCCAACCTCCGTTAGCATTCCGGCAGGTGCATGATAGTGATTCGGAGCGAACTACCTCGGCGTCGCCTACTTCAAATGCAGCTGATTTGGAAGGAGGATCACCTACCCCAAGTATCACAACAACACCTCCAACGCACAGTCCGGATCTAAATAGCCAAAGGATCTTCATTCGTCCTAATGGCATTAAAGCGTAAGTCTTAAATAAATGGCGACCCGCAACCTTATAGCTTATTATTATTATTATTATTAGTGTCTTGTTAATGTTAGTTAGTTGGAGAGTATGATGAAAGTGTTTTATATGTGCATATATATATATATATCATGACAAATTGAACACTACTGTTAAATTTGGCAGAAAATAGTGCTCATGTATCAGCAGAATATTTAACAGTAGTGTTCAAATATACTACAGTAATTATGATTTGTCTTGATTTCATGTCTTGATTAGTCTGTAGTGTTCAAATCAGAATTCCACCGATATAGTCTTGATTAGTCAGTAGTGTTCAAATCAGAATTAATTAAGACAAGAATTATGAGTTTGTCATTCTTGTCTTAATTAATTAGTCTTGATTTCATGTATGTACAGTATTTCTAAATTCTGATTTGAATTATGAGTTTGCGATGTTTGTTTTAGGTTTGAACCTTTCGATGCCCATTGGAAAATCATAGAAAGCATTACTCGGTACTTCCCCGAGGCTGTCAAGACCTATAACAGTGCGCCTCAAAGTATGAAAGATATATGGTTTAATGAATTTAAGGTAAATTATGTTATAACTGCAATTGGGACAAAAATTAGCTTACTTATGTTTACTAATTACAATTTTTTAAAAAAAAACTTTCACAGAAAGCATGTAAGTGGAATCCAGAAAATGAAGCAGCCATTCGGCATATATATAATAAAAATGCTGCTAGAAGACTTTATGATACATTGGGACATGTGCGCTCTAACTTGGCAAAAGGTAAATCACCACCGCAATGGATGTCTCCTCCAGTTCTAGCTCAATATCATAGTATTTGGAACAATGAAGAATTCAAAAAGACATCCAAGAAGAACAAAAATAATAGAAATTCAGATTGTGGGGGAATGGGACCGTCGCTGCACACTGGAGGTTCAATTCCGATTACTGAGCATAGGAAAAGATTAGTAAGTCATTTAATAATTAATACTTAAATACAATTTAAAGTTTAACAACATTAATGTATGATTCATTGTTGTTGGATAGAAAGAAAAGCTTGGAGAGGAGCCCTCACATGCAGTTTTGTTTCAAGCTACACACAAACGCAAAAAGACCGATGTGT
Source organism: Ipomoea trifida (assembly GCA_003576665.1). NCBI lineage: Eukaryota > Viridiplantae > Streptophyta > Magnoliopsida > Solanales > Convolvulaceae > Ipomoea > Ipomoea trifida. Next base: position 15,038,604 of record CP025650.1, read on the forward strand.
TTGTGTGCAAAAAAGCTGAAAAAGTCATGGTAACAATCTCAATTCCTATAATCTCTTATCATTAAATATAAACCTAGTTGCTAAAATGCATGATTACACTTCTTAGTTGCTGAAATTTGGTTTCTTGGTTGTTGAAATTTTCAAAATAGAAATGCATGATTACTAGAATCACTTATCTTTCTTGTTTTCTAGCAGATTTCTTTCTATATATAAGCTTTGTGTTGCTTTTAGAGATATCATTTGATGAGTAAACTTTGAGATACTTTATTTCAGACATATACAACATTTTTCAAATTACTTAAATTCCTTTAGTTGAGTTTCGTTGCTGAATTTTTTTAATTCATTTGTTAATATGAGCCAATTGTAAAATATATGAGTTGTTACATTGTTATATATGAGTGAATTGTGAAATTTTCTGATTCATTTGTTTAAACAGACAACAATTGTTAATATATGAGTTTTAAAAAGTTGTCTATCAATATAGGAAACTATAATTCAAATGCAACAAACTCAACCTGAACTTGAACAAGCAACTGCTTGGTATGAAGCGACAGGTGGTGTCAAGAAAGGAGGTTATGTGTTTGGGTTTGGATCAGATACCCAACACTACTTTCTCGAGGTGGCGAGACAGAAAATGTCTAGAAATGGAGAATCATCCTCAAATGCAACTTGTGGTGAAAAATTTGAACAATTAGATCAAACTAACAAGGAGATTCTAGAGAATCGAAAGAAGATTATGGGGTTGTTACAAGGTATATATAGTGCACATCCGGAGTTGGTAGAATCTGTTGCTCCTACGGCCGATAGCAATCAAAGTGGTGATGTTGGGCTGGATAACATTGCTCCTACGGCCGATAGCAATCAAAGTGGTGATGTTGGGCTGGATAATCTTAGCATGGATGATGATACACAATCTCCAACATAATCTCTGTGATGCTATTTATATTAATATAAATGTGACAATATTTAGAATTGAAAAGTAGCTACTATTTTTTGAAATGTAAAGTAGCTACTACTTTTTGAAATGTAAAGTAGCTACTACTTTTTGAGATGTGAAGTTAGATAATGTAAAGTAGCTACTACTTTTGGAGACATGAAGTTAGATAACTTTTAAATGCAATTAAAATTGTTATTTTTTGGTGATGTTACATTATTGTTTAAAATTGTTTACTATTGCAGGGTATAATATGCATTCAATTAATACAGCAGTGAAGTGCAAATTTTTTTTTCTGCTAGTGACAGAATTTCCGACCACTATGCCCAATTGTCGGAATTTCCGACGAAGGAATTTCCGGACGCCAACTTTGGTCGAAAAAGTGGTCGGAACGGACGTTTCCGACAACTTTTAGCTCTTTTCCGACCACTTTTGGGTGGTCGGAAATTGCGCAATTTCCAGTAGTGAATTATATATGTACGTTAGGCAATTAGGAATTATTATAATTATATAATTAGAAAAACTATTAATCGGCCATGTATGAACAACCATGGAAATGATGGAAGCAAGGTTTTTGAAAAAAAAAAATTTCTTCCATTTTAATCTATTGGTTAAATAAAAAAATAGATAACTCTAATATTAAATCTTCATTTTGTATGCATAATTACGAAAATAATGTGTATTGTCTTTTTATTTAGGAGTATTTATATTTGTTAATTGTTTCAATTATGCTTGTTGGTGAAAAATTCTAAACATTTTTATTTTATGACATTATATATATAAATTGACGGTAATACTCATAGATTTAACACCTATTTAACAGAAATTTTAATGGAGGACTATTTGTTGTCAAAAATGAAAGTCAAAGGACCATTTGTGGTCGAATCGAAAGTCGATGACTGAAAGGAGTACTAGCCTAATAGTCAGGGGACCATTTGTGGTATTAATTCAAAAAAAAAACTTCTCAACTCTTATGGCCTGTTTGGTTGGATGTAGTTTGGGGGAATTACAATTCATTGAATTGCAATTCAGTGAATTCCCAAACTACAGTGTTTGGTTGGAGGGAATTGCAATTCCGCAGAATTGCAATTCCCTCTAAATGATGAATTGCAATTCAGTGGAGAGAATGGGCAATTTGTTGGTGTAAAGACAATTTTGCCCCTCCTCCCATACCCTTTGTCTTTTCTTTTTTTTAAATTCGAAATAATAATATTATTATTATTTTTTAATGAATTATTATTATTATACTTATTATTATTACTATTAATCTTTGAAAGAATTATTATTATTATTATTATTATTATTATTATTACCACACCATAAGGGCATTTTAGTCATTTTGTCACTTCTTACCTTTCAATTCTCTGTACTCCTATTTCTGCATACCAAACACTGTAATTTCAATTTCTACTTTATTCATTGAATTGCAATTCCACAGAATTACAATTCTTTTCCACCCTAATTCCCTCCTCCCAACCAAACGCCCTGTTAGTACATAAGATAAGGAATTGAATGCCTACACTTCTTGCTGGCTAGGGATATTTATATGGCCTTTCAAGAGATCTTTTATCTTTAGTCCATATGAGAATATAATGTGATTTTCTACTTCGACTAGGAATTGTATTTTGGCTTATCTTGGTATTTCATTCTTCTATTTTCACTAAGATTGGAATTTATATTTTTGTCAACAGTTTAGGACAATTTATTTTGAACCAACAATCTCTCCCTTTGTCAAAATTTTTTACAAAAACTTAGATCCATAATTCTTCGTGTTTTGGGTCTGTTCAATTTATTATATCCCACTTAATTGTTGCTTATTTGATCTTTGGACTTTTAAGGCTTATTTCTCATTGGACTTGTCCAAGATATGCCTTTCCTTTTTTTTTTTTTTTTTTTTTTTTTTTTTTTTAATGTTCTAGAATCATCTTCTTCTTCTAGAGTGTGTGCCAAAGACCTTGTGGTCCAGCGGCATCCGGTGTACACTCCCATGTGTAAGGGAGTGGGTTCGAGCCTCAGTGGAGGCATCTGTTGACTCTTTGTGCTTAAAGTAGGTTGAGAAAGTAGCTATGAACAAATACTACAATGTAACAGAGTCAGTAGCACTCAAAAAAAAAATCAAGAGTGTGTCATGCTAGAACATAAAAAAAAAAAAAAAAACTAGAATGCACAACAATGTGCTCAGGAAGGCTCAACTATATGCACTCTAAGGCAAAACAATATTCACTCCGAAGGGAAAACATGCACTATAAGAAAAAAAAAATAACTTACTTTCACAAAGTTACCAAAATGCCACCGCATTTAAAAGAAAAAATTGTTTCATTTTGACTGTTGATTTGGAATGAATCAGTGGTTGTGATTAAACCATATTTTTCACCTAAGGCTTCTATTTCACATGATCCGTTATATATGTGTGTGTGAGGAAAATGCTTCTTACCCCTCCTAATTTTTTCCTACTAAAATCCCTCCATGACATGTTTTATGATCATTAGGTGCCATGGATTGACTGACCTGATCACCTTTTAATGAAAGGTAAAGTAACCAGTCAAACATTGCCATGTTATGAAGAAAATTATTAAGGAAATTTTTTTTAAGGGTGAATAGCATTACTCTATATAAAATTCAAGGCAAATTAGTTAAATTAATGCCTAATTTAGTCATTGACTATAGTGGTTTTTCTCGATTTAGTAGATGACTTTTTATGCTTAATTAGGTCCTAAACATCGATGATTTTACCTAGTTGAGTCCTCTACTTCTGTTGGCTATTAGAATCAATGACTAAATCCAGAAAAATCACTATAGTCGAGTAGTAAAATGGATAAAACCACAATTGTTGATAATTAAATTAGGTAAAAATAATTATAGTTGATAACTAAATTATGGAGTTAATTCCATTTTTGGTCCTAGATTTATATGTGACAATCCACTTTTAGTCTTTTTTATTAGAACATCCACTTTTGGTCCTAGTATTATTGTGGCATGACCAATTTTGGTTCTTCAACAACAAAATCGTTGAAATATCGTTAAATATAAAGGCATTTCAATCTCTTATATACAAAGTATGTTGAACCGCTATATTTTTTATGTTTATTTTTTTGAAAACATTCATAATTGAAGACCGAAATGTCATTGTATTTAACGATATTTAAACTGATTTGTTGATAAATTAAAAGACCAAAATTTGTCATGCCACAATAATACTAGGACCAAAAGTGGATGCTCTAATAAAAAAGGACTAAAAGTGGATTGTCACCTATAAATCTAGGACAAAAATGAAATTAACTCCTAAATTATGTATTGATATAAGAGAAATTACCAAGTTATTCTAGCAGAAGACTCAATTAGGCAAAATTATCAAAGTTCAAGACCCAATTAAACATAAAATATTATTTAAGACTAAATTGAGAAAAAGGCATTTAGGACTAAATTCAAAAACTAAATTGGGTATTAACTCCAAATTAATTGTTTTGAATTGCTTTACACGTAACACCTGACCAAACCGGCCTTCACTTTGCTATTAGAATCAATGACTAAATCCAGAAAAATCACTATAATCGAGTAGTAAAATAGATAAAACTACTGTTTTTGATAAGTAAATTAAGTAAAAATAATTATAGTTGATAACTAAATATGTATTGATATAAGAGAAATTACCAAGTTATTCTAACAGAAGACTCAGATAAAATTATCAAAGTTTGGGACCAATTAAACATAAAATACTATTTAAGATTAAATTGAGGAAAAGTCATTTAGTACTAAATTCAAAAACTAAATTGGTTATTAACTCCAAATGTTTTGAATTGCTTTACACGTAACACCCAACCAAACCGGCCTTCACTTGGAAATTTTTCACAACAAAGGGAAAGTTTGCTTCTACTGTACGATCCGATTTGCAGAAAATTCCCACCGCTGCAAAATTTCCCAAAAATTTTGTTTGCCGCTATTGATTAACATTTTTTTTAAAAAAAATCTTTGGGTGATGGGGAACTTGTACTCTATTTCTGATGATGCACTTATTTATCGGAGTCTTGGTAAATACTAAATAGTTAGTTAGCTGATTGGATTAGTGGGTTTGACTAGTTGATAACATTTGTTGATTGTAGAAATTAAAGATGTTTAGTAAATTAGAGGTTAGTTGATAGCTAATTGCATGCATAATGATTTTTAAAAATATTAAAAAAGCTATTTTGAGCAGTTTTTAAAACAATAACCTATTACAAAAAGGCAAAAAGCTACTTAATCAAAAGTTCATATTGATTGTTTAACTAAATCAAACAACTAATAATGGTCAAACAAGTCAAAATTAATTGAGTCTAGGCACCGGCCGACCGACTAGGCCACCTAGTAGGCCGATATCTATTGTTAATTTTTAATGAGTTATTTTTACTCAATACAACATTGATTTGAATGAAATAATAACTATGTTAATAAACAGGCTATTGTTTTTCCAACAATACATTGTGGTATTATAAAAATTGTTATTCATTAATAAATAAATAAATTAAATAAGATAAAATCAATCATGCATATTTCAGCTTTAATAATCATACTTTTAATCTTCAGTCACCTCTTCATGGAATGTGGCATTTTTGGAGAAATCATGAAGTTTAAAAGTAGACTAACACTATTGTGAGACCGTCACACGGACATGTCGGATGAAAATGAAAATTTAATATTAATCATGTTTGTTTTTTTTTTTTTTTTAAAAAAAAATATTAATCATGTTTGTTACTTCTAAGGAAAAGTACTTTTGAAGATGTAAAGCTATTATGTTTTTATTATAAGTAACAATTATGTATTTTATTTATAATTAATATTATATTTACCTGCATAAATATTACATTTTGAGTAGTATAAGTATTATATTTTCATTTTCGCTCTTATACAAGTTTTTGTCTGTGTCAAAGTATCTGTGTCCCGGCATACACTCCCACATGGATGATGAGATTAGGTTCGAACCTGCCTTAGTGGAGGCAACTATTGATTCTTTGTGCTTCAGTAGGTTGAGAAAGTAACTATATGAACAGATATACAGAGTAGTAGTACTCAAAACAACATGCATATATTGGCTAAAAGGTTTGTTGGATGAATACCGTGAAAAAAGTAGGGAGTAAAAGAAATATAATGAAAAGGCCAGCGAATGATGAGGTGAAGCAATTATCCAGGAACGGAATCGTTGCGTCAGTCCAATAATATCCAGAAAATCTCGCTCAGTCGTTTGGCTTCTTCCCTCTCAGCAATCCATTCTTTACACGTCTGTATCGTACTGTCACTGCAAATTGCAAAACCACCTCAGCCACTGCACGTTTTAGGGTTTCTGAGCGCGCATATATATATATATATATATATATATATATCGAATATCGATCACCCGCCTTACAATAGGAAAGCTCATCGCATTTCTCTTTTTCTCGATCTCGAAATATAATGGCGGTGAAGGTGACTAAGGCGCAGAAAAAGATAGCGTATGATTCTAAGATCTGCAAGCTGCTAGATACCTACTCGCAAATACTGGTGGTGAGCGCCGACAATGTAGGGTCCAAGCAGCTCCAGGACATCCGCAGGGGGCTCCGTGGTGATTCCATCATCCTCATGGGTAAGAACACCATGATGAAGCGCTCCATCCGCATGCATGCTGAGAACACCGGCAACTCTGCTATTCTCGCCCTCGTTCCTTGTCTCGTCGTCAGTTCTCTCTCTCTCTCTCTCTCTCTCTCTCTCTCTCTCTCTCTCTCTCTCTCTCTCTTCGCACAACCTTTTTCCTCATTTTCTTTATTTTTTTCTTTATTATATATAACTAACGTCGTCTCCGATAAGCATATATGTTATAAAAATCTTGTTAGCATTTCGATCTAGTATATATATCTGTTATTTGTGTGTGTGTGTGTGTATTTGAGCTTTAATTTGTGTTGCGTGGATTATTATATATTTTTCATGTAAAATAACAGAACAATGTGGGATTGATCTTCACTAAAGGAGATCTGAAAGAAGTGAGCGATGAAGTTTCCAAGTACAAGGTATATTCAATTCCATCGATCGATCAGTGTATTTTTGGGTTTATATATGCAAATTCAATTTAATTTCAAAGGTAGTATAGGTATATATAAATGATGGAATATTTGGTTGATCTGAGCATGCATGAATACAGGTTGGAGCACCAGCAAGGGTTGGCCTTGTTGCTCCAGTTGATGTGATTGTTCCCCCTGGAAGCACTGGACTTGATCCTTCCCAAACCAGTTTCTTTCAGGTCTTCAATAATTTCTTTCTTTCTTTAATTAATTTCCAAGCTAAGCTAAGCTAATCTAGGCTTTCCGATCCGATCCTTTAATTTGCTAGCTAGAATAGATTTCATATATCTCAGTTCACATGCATATATATATATATGCATGGTTCAATTCATTCTTCAGGCCTTGAACATCCCTACAAAGATCAACAAAGGTACAGTGGAAATCGTTACCCCAGTGGAAATTATCAAGAAGGGTGAAAAGGTGGGGTCGTCTGAGTCTGCTCTTCTCTCAAAGCTGGGCATCAAGCCATTCTCATACGGGTTGATTGTGGAGAATGTGTATGATGATGGATCTGTGTTCGACCCCAAGATTCTTGAGCTCACAGAAGATGATCTTGTCGAGAAATTTGCTGCCGGCTTGACCAATGTCATCTCCCTCTCCATGGCGCTTGCATACCCAACTCTTGCCGCGGTGCCCCACATGTTCATCAATGGATACAAGAATCTTCTCTCCTTTGCAATAGCAACAGACTACTCCTTCCCACTGGCTGACAAGATAAAAGAATATCTAGAGGATCCAACCAAATTTGCTGCTGCTGCCCCAGTGGAAGCAGCTGCTGCTGCCACCACTGAATCAGCTCCTCCTGCCAAGGAGGATGAGAAGAAACAAGAATCTGAGGAATCTGACGAGGATGACTTTGTTGGTGGATTGTTTGGTGATTAATTGAGTAGTAGTTAATTTAAGGTAGCCATCGCTCAGCTCGCTCCCTGTGATGTGATGTTAGCTTTGGTGTATGCCTTGCTAGTTATTAGATTTTCATATACATTAACCTAAATTTGGTTTAGTTTCTCATCAACTAGCAACAATTATTGATCAATCTCCCTTTTGTTTAGTGAAATACACTACACATTCCCATCTTCCTGCAATTTATATAAGAGTTAATACTCAATGGTTTTATATCTTTTACTTATCAATTTCCCTTTGTTTAGTGAAATACACTACACACTCATCCTCCTGCAAGATTTATATATTACTATACATTTAATTTAACTTCTTTTGTATAGAACATACATAATTGTTGGTATACAAGGCTGTGATCCTCAAATTTATCTATTAATTATAAGCAAATAATACACAAGTAGCATTTGACTTTTTGTATAGGACATCCTATATAAATTACTCTTCCTTCAATTTGTTAGCAACTATTCTTCTCCTCTCAATGCACAGCAGCATCGAAGCAAATACTAGATGGTCATTCAGCAGCTTCAATTCTTATTGAAGACAGTTCCGAAAGAAGCGAATACCCTGATCCAAAAGAAGTGTAAAATATACAGCCTTATGACATGTAGACATGTAAGTAGAAGCAAAAATGAGGTTGAATTACACCTACCTGCAAGGCAAAAGTAATGTCTGCTTCATCTACCTTTAAGGTTACTCTTCTTAATTTAACTTCTCGAGATTGTCCCATCTTTAGAAGACCCTGCACCAAAAAGTTATTTCTTCAATTTCTTTGCTCTTTTCTCTAAAAGGCATGAATCTGAGGAAATTATCAAATTATACAAGGGTGGTTTAGTCCTTACCTGGTCAGCAAGCACTCTGCACATACTTGACAGTTCCATAACACCAACAGCTGGGACTAAAGTTGATCTACAGACATCTATGTAATATTTGCTCAACTACACCAGTATAACACACTTGCATCAATATCATATTTTACAAATAAAAAAATAATGCTTAAAGTTAATATAATTAATAATAAAAGCATTATTTTACCTCGCCTATTGTGGCATCTTTTTTCCCCCCTCGAAACAGTTTTACAGCAGAGCAAAGAATGATCTGTTACAAAAGATCAATTAAGTAATACATAGCTAATGGTGTGTTTGAAGCAAGTAAAGCACCAGCATACAGTGGAGCATGCTAGACAAAATGCAATGAAAACAAATATACCTGTTGATGTTGTGGAAGAGATTGTATGGTGTCCACTGCTGGAGATTTATACGCGTTTGATAAGGCCCTAGCAACGTGATCAACCCTAACCTATAAAAGATACAAATTGGGTAAGAGAAATAGCAGCAAATCAGACTCCTAATTACAATAATGCACCTCAATTTACTTACAATATTGTTATCTGGCATCCGCAATATATTGCAAGGGGCATCAGAAACTCCCGTCTCAAGGGAAGTTAAATTTAGGCTGTTGATAGAGTCTCTAATCTCAGTTTCTAACACCTCAATTGCACTCCTAAAACAACAGTCAAAGAAAAATACAATATTTAAGTTTCAATGGCTAGTAATAAACCATCCACCTCCATATCTGGGAGTAAACTCCTTTTAGGGGGAGGAATTTCTTGCTTTCACTTAATTAATGAAGTTGCTGGAATGTTGTCACCTACCTGCAAATTGACAGTGCTTTCCTCATATCTCCAGATGCAGATGCAATTTTCTGTGATTTAAGAAGCACAATGAGTAAATGCACTGTGTCAAAATAATAAAACAAATGTGCAGCATACATTAAATTCCAGATTGAACTCAACATTTTGGAAAGCAATAATCAGAATGGGTTTCCAGGAAATGCAGTGTGCCAAATACGAGTGGACTATAAATTCAAATAAGAAAATGAATGCTAGTGAGCCTACCCTAGCACAAAGCTCCAGTGCTTGAGGCTGGAAGACAATGTATGGAAGTGCCTGCAGAAGAAAGCAAATGGGAGTATAAATAACTAGGCAAATATTATCAAGATAGCTATCAGGCATTATTCTCAAAGAAAATTCAACAATGGCGAAACAATGAATATGGTAAGATGTTACTAGTTATAGTAGGTCCCCTCCAAGCCCTGCCTAATTAACGGAGCACATAAGAATAGGATATGACCTCTGATTATATTTAAGATTCAGCATGAATTATGTCATGAATAAATTTCATTCAGTTTCACTTGGAATAGACCCCAAAATCATATGTTTCCATCTGAGATTACTTGTCTTGATTTAGAATTTATCACTAAGGTATCCAGTAAAAGGTATATGCTGAAAGGAAATTAGAAAACTGAAGCTTAAACTAAGAACACTTATTTTGTAGGTAAAGAAAAGACATAATTACCGCCAATCTTTGTCGAAGAATCATGATGATTTGGTCCTTGGAGTATGCACGAAATGTTATGACCATTGGCTTGCCTAGTAAAAGAAAGCAGGACATGTTAAATTGTCTAATATAGTACGCAGCATATGTGTTGTATCATCGGAGATGAACTGCAAAATGAAAAGCAGTAAACCCAGCATAAAGGTAACTTAGAAAAATACTCACAGTTCAAGGATTGCAGTTTTGGAAGGAATCTATCAGCTAGGTCAATTGCATTAGCAATTCCTGGTAAGGAAGAAGCCAAAATATGAGCAATCTTAAGCAAAAACAACTTATTACCATCAGCATCAAACATGAAACATGCACATAACTAGAGAAAGAAACATTCTTATTTCTAGTACCTAATACAATACATCTGGAGGAAGGAAATGTTGTTAGCATGAATAGATCATGAAGCACAGCTCGGTCTTGGGTTATCAAATAATCCAACTCATCAGCAATTATTAACCTGTTTAACAATTAAACATCACTATTAATCATTGAAGAATAGTATCAAACTTCCAGCAGATTTGGAAATACCAAAGGGATTGCAACTAGCGGAGTTACAAAAACTACATCACTTTTGAGTTCAGAATGTGCCTTACATCATGCTTGTACCGGCTTGCTGCTTAAGAGAGAATAGGTTCTGAAGAAGCTGCAATGGTGTTGTAGAGCCACTGAGTTTTTTCTTAGGTTGAATCTTTTCAAGTATCTGTAAAAGATATCAAAATGTAAGCACAAACAAGCTTGTACCATAATGCATTTGAATGACTGACAATTGACAAACCTTGTTGAAAATTTCAGAAGTCTTTGTCAGAGAAGTGCAGTTGATGGTTAATATATCTGGTTGTTGAAAGTTCACCTAAATACACAGAAAATAGTTTTTAGAGAACTAGTTTAGGAAGTTGGCTGAATACTATTACTACACATTCATAGTTAAATCAAGTTAACCAGTATGCAAGTATAGACAGATCAAAGACAACATGCTTCCAATACTGTTTACAATCAAGAAATGTAATTTTCTTTAAAAGGAATAAGCAAGGTCTCTAACTTGCATACAATCTTACAAAGCTAACAGATGTGATTCACTCAGCAGAATATATACTAATAAAATGAATTACAAACAATGCACATATCATATTTATATGGAAAAATACTATATCTCTCAAACATTGCGCTATATGTGTTTAGACTGCAATGCTCCTCATATTTCAGACTATCTATTATCATCCATGTGATGATGGTGATGATAAGAGCATTACCTTCTTAGCCCAATCAACCAATGCTTCTTTGACCTTTTCAATTGAGAGTGACTTCCCAGTCCCTGGACAGCCAGAAACATACAAACTTCCAGCCTTCCCCTGCTCAACACATTGCTTGCAAAATTCCAGAACACGATTTTGCTCAGCATCTCGACACATTATGGTTGATGGAGCAGTAGATACATGCAATGCCTCCTTCACAGCATTTAATTGCTCGGGATCTATTTTTACAGAAGATAAAAATAGTAAATCACGCATCACTAGAGAGCTACAGTGATATTATATCTTCCAGAACACATAACTAAACAAAATTCAAACTAAAATGAAAAAAAAAAAAAAACGTGTATAATCAAAATCAGATAAACCTCACATCATATATCCAATTAAATAGACTAAGTTAATACTAAATAAATTAAACTTGCCTCTAGAATTCCAGAGCGGTTTCTCAATAAAACTCTCCATTAACCTCCTTTTGACCGGAGATTTACTCATTTTTACTGCTTTATCACCAGTGTTTTCCCCAATTCCCTATAATCAAGAGTAAGCCTATCAATTAGAGCTGTGTACATGCTTACAGATCTAGAACAGTAGGCATATCAATCAAATCTATGCAATGAGCATTACCTTTGCGGGACTGCTCGGGCTGTCAATGAGGCATCGCCGAGGAGACTTCAATTTCGCCGGAGACCTTTCCACCGGCAGAGGAGTTGAAGAAACCAGACCATTCGTTAGAGAAGAATCGGAGCCGAATCTGCGTTTCTGAGGAGTAGAGACTTGCATCTCCACGTTGACGGCCACCGGATCTGCTGCTTTGTTCCCGCCGGCGAGTCTAGGCGAGCGGCGTGTGGCTAAAACCGTCATCTTTAAGTACGTCGTAGAATTGAATAGCCGGGAATGATCTTCAGCAATTGACGTTTATTGAGCAGATTAATATGGGTTGTGTGTGCATCCATTATATGCATATGGCATCCAGAGATTCTGCGCGCGAAAGAGGCAGGCATAGCTGATGTATTTGGCGCCACTTTTTTGGGTGTAATTTTGAAGCCCCGTTTGCCTCTTGCCAGTTGCGCGCCGCGATTGGGCAAATTATATCGCTCCACCTTTAAAACATCTTCATTTTTTTTTATATTAAATACGGAGTATCAATTAGGGATTGTAATAGGGCTCGAACCTGATGGGTTAGCCCGACAAAACTTGAAATCGATAGGGCTATGGCTTGAATTAGCTCGATAAAAAAATTACTCTGATGAGTCCGAAACTAATAAGTCCGATGGCCCAATAGGGCTAGTCCGAAATTAAATGGGCTAGCCCGATAACCCGAACTATTGAAATCTATTATTTATTATAGAAGTGATGCGAAACATAACATACATGGAATTTATAGGGTGAATTCATCTTTAGTAATTTTTTTTTATTACTAGGTAACATTTTAAAATAAAATTTTAATAAACATATCACAATATAAATTATTTTTACAATAATAAATAATGAAAAGTTAAAAACTTACTAGGAATGAGGTGTGTATTCTTTGTTCGATGTATGCCTCTTTTATTTTCTTTGGCCTTCTGAGGTGTGTTTGGTCTGCGAGCTATCTTGGGTTCGCCCTTGTGGGCTTTTCTTTGAATAGATCATGCCTCAACGTTGGTGCTTTGCGGTAAGAAGTTGTACCCTGACCCGGGCTGAACATTGGCCGGGTAGAAATTTTTCAAATCCGTTGGCGGTTTGTCCAGAGTCGCTGCTGGCCCATAGTAGTTAATCCCGTTGGGGTTTCTGATTTTGATCTGCTCCCTGGTTTTTGCCATTTACTGGCCTGCGTGTCGATGTATTTTTTAGGCCTGCGTGCCACTTTTAGTCTATGATGGACTATTCTGTTTAATTGTTATGTTTTCGTATTGTATACTGAGTGGCCTGTGTGCCTATGGGATTGGTGGGCCTGGGTGCTTTGTGCTGTGCTTGGTATGCGTTACACCTGTTTTCCTTAAAGTAGGTGTTATGTTGCTGGAGTTGCGGCATGACAGCACATGGTGCTTAGTTCATAGGCATGATGCTTATATATAGTGCTGGTTTTGGTGTGTGGCAGCTGTTTAGTTTCTGTCTTACTGGATAGTCCCGAAAACAATCGTTATGCTGCCGAAATTCCGAGTGCTTATTGGAGGACTTATGCTGCTCACAAGCTCCTCCAGCTGCATTTATTCTTTTAATATTTTCTTTATTTATGTTTGGGCTTTAGTTAGCTTGAACAATTCTTTTTAGTTTTCATTCTTTAGACCTGGGCTAAATTTCTGGCCTTGGGTCCATTCTTTAATTTATTAGTTCATTAGTTAGAATGGGTCTGTTCTTTAGGCCCTTATTTGATTTATGGTCACTTTTGGGCCATCTTTTGTAAGACATTTATTTTTGGGTTACTAATAAATCTTTCTTTCGAAAAAAAATTATATTATTGTGTAACTGTGTAAGTATATTAATTATTTTTAGTTAGAATTTAGAAATGCCGGTTTAGATTAATTGAATTATGTATAAGTTTACATTTATTAGTGTACTAGTTTTTCTTATGCGCGATGCGCAAAAAATAGGTGTCCAATATTAATATTTTATATTAAAATTTTAAATTTATTTAGATTTTAGATATTTAAATTATTGTAAATAATAATAATAATAATAATAATGTAAAATATTTTTATAAATTTTATATTTATATTTTAGGAAACAACTAACATATTACTTTAATATATAATGTGTATATATTATTATCATTGAAGAAAATAAGAAAATATATAGTGGATGCATGTGCATGGTAAGGATAGTGGAAAAGATAACGGAAGTTATAACGGTAGGGGTATGTTTGTCTAATATATTGTAAAGCACAACTTTTATAGCATAATGTACAAAAAAACTTAACGGAAAAAACGGACATAAATGAAGGGTATAACTTTCATTCACACTTATTATGTTTTTAGATATTATGTTTTTAGATATGTCCTAATTTTAAATATACTTATAATTTATTTAACATTGATATAATTTATATGTAATATTTTATTTTTACTTTATAACTATAATAATATTATTAAGTTATGAAGTTTATAAGAAGAATAGTTTATAACTTTACTTAATTTATATAATAAATAAAATTTACATTAGTTACATATATAATTATATTAATATTAATATAAAATTACAATTAAAAGTATTAATTAATACATGTAAAAATTAATAATCATAATATGATGAAATTAACATCGCTCCTTAGGTGAGAATTGCGAACTACAATATAAATGCACACAAATCTATCTTGGAGTAGATTGTTTACATTCATGTTCGTTATTACATCCTCACTTATAGGGTGGTTCTCATTTGATTATTAATATGCGTGTATGTGTGTTATATAATTATATAAATATATAATGTTAGTAAACGATTTAAATAAATATATTGTTATACAAAAAAAATTAAATAAATTCTTTTAACATTTAACTGATGTTGCTAGGTTAAGAATAAAGGAGAAACTAAGAGTTCAATTCTTAATATTAATATTATTTTCAAATTCTAATGCAAAATTATTACAAACACATTTATATCTATACTATTAATAAAAACAATATACTCAACTTTAACTTCCCGCCCAAAACACTCGTATACTATTAAGCTTTGCGTAATATTGTAAAATATGGTAAATACAATTCCTATTCGTAGTACATTAAAATATGCTAATACAATTCCTAATAAAATATATTCTTCCATGCGTTCCTAATCGTAATACAATTCTAGATTAAAATTACTAATCGTAATTATACAGTACATATATTTTCCTACGACGCAATCTATACTATTAATAAAAACAATATCCTCATCTTTAACTTTTCGCCCAAAACACTCCTATACTATTAAGGTTTGCATAAAATTGTAAAATATGGTAATACAATTCCTATTCGTAATACAATTACACATTAAAATATGCTAATACAATTGCTAATAAAATATGTTCTTCCCTACGTTCCTATTTGTAATACAATTCTAGATTAAAATTACTAATCGTAATAATACAGCACATATATTTCCCTGCAATACAATCTATACTATTAATAAAAACAATATCCTCAACTTTAACTTCTCGCCCAAAACACTCATATACTATTAAGAATTGCATAATATTGTAAAATATGGTAATACAATTTCTATTCGTAACACAATTGTACATTAAAATATGGTAACATAATTCCTAATAAACCCAGTGGGGTAGCTCAAGTGGCAAATGAGCTCTCTTTGTGGGGAAGAATTCCAGGAGAACTTGGGTTTGATTCCCACAAGTGACGATTTCCCCTGGGCCAGCTCCCGTGCCTATGCTAATTGTCGTACACTTTAAGAACGAGCATATTTGCCATATATACAATCTCTAAAGTTCCAGCACCGCATGTAGTACATCTACACATAATCGATCCAAAATCTAAATATTTTTAATATATTATAAACATTTAAATAAACTTATAATTGCACTATATAATATTTGATGTTATAATTTATATAATTATATATCGATCCAAATATTTTTAATATATTATAAACATTTAAATAAACTTATGATAGAGGTATAACTAGGGTTGACGGGTTATATGGGTGTGCCCCCGGGTTACATAGGCCATGAGACCAACAAGTATAACACAGGTACCCTTTAGGGGCTAAACGGGACGAGCCATTTGGATTGGATCGGAGAAAATAAAACCCTGCATGCTTAAACAAAGGCTAAATAAGCTCAACTTGACAAATCATGCTTATTTTTATAGCTCTAAATATGGGTACTCACTTTCACTTTACAATTTTATTTCAGATGGTTCGGCCCGCCCGATTAGCTCGACAACCCAAAGTTTAGGGTTAGGGTCAAACTGAACCCGAAAATAAAATAATAAAATAACCGCTTAGCTCTACAACCTGACAGGGCTAGCTCGAAACCGAGCGGGCTGGCTCGATTGACATCCCTAGTATCAATTAGTACTATCATATTTTACTAGTATGATAATAAGAAATATTTGTATTGTTATTTCAAATTTAATTTGAAACACGTAATTTAATTATAGAGGTTATATAGTTGAATCGAGAATTTAGATTTAAAAAAAATATAAATTACAAATTATTAAAAGTTTATTTATAAACAGCGTTAGTAGTTGAAGTACTAACTTTATTCGAGTCACTATGTATTAATATTTTTAATCTTTTTGGATTAGTAATCCGAGAGGCAGCAACGAACAATTGACCATGCATAAAAATTGGTTTCTTCAGTAGTTATTCGACATGTGATAGCGTTTGTCCCTGACTCTTATTAATAGTCATTGCATATGATAACATTAGAGGGAATTGTCTTCTTTCAAACTTGAATGGTAATCGTGGATATGACAGTCTTATTGTCATGCGAGGAACCAATACCTTAGTGTTTGCATCGTTACACTAAGTATCTTGCCTTCAATGATGTGCTATGAAAGTTTAGTGATAACCAATCTTGTACCACTGCATAAACCAAGTGAATGACCTATGTTTCTCAATAACATGACTGATGAACCAACATTTTAACATCAATGAATGATTTAGGTACACCAGAAGCTCTTATACCATATATGAATTCTAGAGTGGCAGATTTGCCACTATACTGCTATTTGAATATAAGACTTACAAACAGTATTGGAGCTTAAGTACGTATTGTTGTCCGCTACATGCAATGCACTCATGTACTCATTTTACAGAGTTAACGACATCAATGGTTGGTGCTAGTATATCACGGCTATCAAGATAGCTTGGATCACAATTTCCATTCATAAGCATAGGAAATGTACTTTGCACAATCGTAGCAATAGGGTTAGCAATAGAGGGTAATAACATATTGTGTGGTATGTTATGATACTCGATATTTTCTTTTATTCTTTCCGACTTAATATTCCTTTCCTTCTGTACTCTCTTAAATCCCTTGGGTCTTAAATCTATTTGATCCCTTATAGCCCATCATCGTCGTCGTCGTCGTCATCGTCGTCATCATCATCATCATCATCATTATTATTATTATATTATTATTATATACTACTTTGAGTATAAATATTTAAGTATTATAAATAAATTATTATTTTTTATTTCAACTATCTGAAAGTAGCAAATAATTTTGGTACGTCCTTTGGGTACGTAATTGTACCATTTTAAAATTATTATCTGGGTAAATATTTTGATAAGATATATATTCCTACATTAAGTATTTGTATCAAAGTATATTAATTTTAATCACTTAGAAGTATATATATGTATATTATATTAAGAAAATCTTTTTATTAATTAAAGGTAACTTAAGGGATGGGAGTTACATAGTTACAAATATGAATGCATAAATATTATTAAATTGTGGATTGATGAGGTGAGGAGGATCACCATTTCCCTTCCATCTTTCTTCTTCTTTCGGCCAAAGTAAACTCAAGAAGAAAAAAAAATTGCTTCTTCTTCTTCTTCATATTGATGAGACACACAAGAATTCATCTTCATCTTTATCCTTCTCTCATTTGCCATCAACCTTTAAAAAAAATAATTTCTTCAACAAGAACTAGGAGAATCAAGTGTTCAAGGGGTGAAAACTTAGGAGAGCAAAAATAGACTTGAGGCAGATTTTGAGGAAATTTTGGTAAGTGGATTTTTTAGTTTTATGCTTTGCCCTTTTGTGTGTTTTAATCTATGATTAAAATATCACTTTGATATGGTTGATTCAATTGATAGATTTTGATGATTTTTGAAGCATAAATCATTCTTATAGTACGAATTATCTCTTGTAGAAATCATGTTCTATTAAGAATTGTATTTGGGGAATCATGAGTAAACCGTGTGTGTGGTGTGTGTGTGTGTGTGTGTGTGTGTGTTTATAAACATATAAATGTATGAGTAAATTCATGATATTAAAATTGTAGGCATATATATGTTTTTCGTGTATATATATGTATATAAAAAAATATTTTTCCTTATGTGTATATGTGTGTATTTTGTACGACACAAAAATTCACGCCTATAAATACCCTCACCCTCACTCTCACTTATTTGGGTTTGCTGGTCCATAAGTGATCTTGCGATTCCTACGCTCAAAAACTCTCAAGCGATCTAAGTGTGAAAATATTCAAAAGCTCAAAAGTCATATCTAGTTTTCAAGAAATCTTGTGCAACTTCAAAGGTTCATCCAAAGAAGATCAAGGCCAAGATTTCAAGTTGGAGAAAACAAGATCAAATCATCTCCAACAATCTCTACTTGGTGAAGAAGTAGAAAGAGGTGGAGTAAACTCAGAAGTAGTTGAAAAAGCTAAGAGTGTGATTGCCCGACTTAGTGATCAAGGGAGCACGTTGGGGGAGTTATTGCACTAAGAAATGAGACATTAGTGCAATCCTTCTGTGACACCCCAAAATATTTTTCCACCAAAACTCTTATTTATCCAAGTTTCAAAATAAAGCTATGTATAATTGTTATTCCAACGATTATTTTGCCTAATGAGCTTATCAATAAAATTTTACTCTTTATTTCAAAAGATTTATTACAAAATATTTATATTTTTTTTGAAAGGTAAACTTCATTAATAAGCATTAGAAATGATTACAACAAAGTTTAATGGAATGATAAGCCATTCCATACAATCTGACATAGAAACAATTTTACTAGCTAAGCTAATGAAAAATTGATTCGCAGACTATTTTACAAATTGGAAGTTATGTTCCTTAAAGGAACTTAAGGCTTCTTTGATGGTCTTGCTAAATGTAGACAAGCCTCTCTTTAATTGGATGAGAGGTCTTGTACACCACCTGAGTCTTCATATCCATCATGAGGTCCAAAGACAATGTTCCCGATTGAAGAAACACACCTGACCTTGTGTCTTTGATCGGTTCAACAGTGGGCATCCTACCAACTGAACTGGACTGCATATCATTGTTTAGAAGAGACATTTTTCCATTGTCAACTACTATGCCCAGGATGAGTTTTACATAAGCGATGACCATATAAATCTTATCACGCATTGAACCTCGTCAATAAAACGAGAAGGAAAAGCTCGTCAATAAAACGAGAGGAAAAAACTCGTCAATAAAACAAGAGGCAAAAACAGAATAACCTGCAAATAAATGCAGAGGGAACAAAATGCAAGAAGCAACACAGAACAAAAATACAGAAAATAACACCAAATAAAAGATTCATACACAAAAGCCAAAACCACTGCACCACTCCCAACAAATCTCCCAACTCAATGTCTAAAAAACAAAAGCTCACTTCTCAATACACCACTTACCAACACCCTCGTGGTGTTCAATGTTATATATATATATATATATATATATATATATATATATATATAATATATATATATATATATATATATATATATATATATATATATATATAAAATAATTTATTTTTCTTTTCTTTAAGAGAAGCCCAAACTTGGCTATGGAGGTGGCCGGAGCTATGATGGAAGGCGTAGGAATTTCTTTCTTAATGGTTTATTTGAGTTTGCCAAAGGTAGTGCATACGGAGGAGAAATAAAAAACGGTACGGTGATGGAGGGAGGCGGAGGAAAGTAGACGGCAGTGGACGGTGGAAGGGGAGGAGGTTAGGCAAATGGAGATGGAAGGTGAAGAACGTGAAGGAGGTAAAGCAAGAGAGCAAGGTAGTAGACGCCGCCTCCGCTAAGGGAAGGAGGAAGAGGAAGCGGAGGCGGCGTCCACCGGAGGCAAGGAAGAAAACTGGTGTAGGGAGATAGAAATTTTAGAGAGAAGGAAGAAAAAAGTAGGGTTTGAGTTACCTGGACTATTTTTCTTTTAACTACAAAATATTTATATAATTGTTTATGGTTTTAAAAGCCTTATTTAATTGATATATTTATTTACCAAAATTTTATTCCAAAAGTCTATCTTAGAGGAACCCAAACTTGATTTTAAAACGAACCTATCGTATTGCCATATTTATTATATTACATTTTATCCAAACTTGACCCAATATTTGATCCAAAAATTATAACCCAAAGCTTAGAGTCAAATTCCCATTTTGCCATCCTACTTAGCTGTTCATCTCATGGAGACCTAGGGCTCTGTTCCCGTCCATCCCTTCTCCTTCATTTCATCGGACAACAAAAATGAGACCAAGCTAGCTTAGGATTCCAACAAAAAACTCAGTAAGCTTCCTTATCTCATTTCTTCTTCTATTATCTTCTTCCCATTTTCTAATGATATGTATGTGTTTATATGTGTATGTATGTTCTTGTTTGTGTTTCCTGGATTTGGGAGTCTTAAGAGGTGGTGAAGGAGATTTATCTTGAAGATTAGAAATGGAAGACTCTTGAGATTAAAGCTAGCAAGATGAGGTATAACCCATGGAAGACTCTTGAAGAAGAGGCGGGGCTACCCGCAGGCCATAGGGCCCTATGAGAAGGAGTAGGGCTGCCCGCAGGCCCTAGGTGCGCAGGTTACGAGTGGCAGGGCTGGGAGCCCTACCACTCAATGAACTTGGCCTCACGAGGTCCTGGCGATGGGCCTTGTTGCCCTTGTTGCCAATCTTGCGGGGGATGAGGGGCCTATTGGTTTTGGGGCGTACCTCCTTACCTATTGGGTCCAGTCACCTCGCGTTTGTGATCAAGCATGATATTCTTGATCTATTGGCTATCTATAATGAGATAAATTGGTGATTAAATGAAATATTCTTAATTGATATGTATTATTATGTGATCAAGCATGATATTCCCTTGTGGAATGATATTATGAGATTAAATATGATATTTCCGTGAGAAGTGATATCATGATTAAGTTATGTGACTAAGTTTGATATTCTTATTTGAAATGAAACTATGAAATGAGTAATATGAATGAGCATGACATTCCACCTTGAAATGGAATTGTGAAGTGAATTATGTGATTAAAGTATGATGTTCCTAGTTGAAATGAAATTATGAGATAAGCTATGAGCTTAAGTATGAAATCCTTATTATTTGAAAGAATGGGACTATGAAATGATTTATGATGCTCCTATTTACAAATAGGACCATGAGTTGAATAATGAAAATTTATAAAAGGAAAGTGATTTATAAAAGGAAAGTGAATGATGTGCATCCTATCTTTGATGTTAAAATATCATGTTAGAAGTATGATGTGTAGAATAATCTATAATATTATTACTTGTGGATTTATTTGCAACCTCATGCATATATCTATGTTTTCCAAACCAAACTATGTTTATATAAAGATTGTAAATCTATTTTGAAAGCCCATGAAAGTGAACACACACACACACACAGTACACACACACACACACACACACACATATATATATATACACTCTTGCATTATAACTTTTTTAAAATCTATATCTATACTCTATTTTGACTACATGTGCATATATAAAATTATATATGATACTTATTCACTATTTTCAAAACTGTTATGAAGAAAAGTTTATAAAGACTATACCACCACTATTTTATAAAGGGATCTAAGAAAACTATATATATTTGGAGGATCCGATTGGACTGCAGTTTCTTCGGAAGAGATAATGAGATGAAATGATGAGATGCAATCTAGTAGAAAAATCTCGGATTATGTAGAGAAGTGGCTTGGTAGAAAAATCCTGGGCTTACTTTAGGACTTGAGCTATTACTCGTTGGGCTTGGAATCCTAGTTAGAGGGTGTGCACACTTAAGGTAGCGGTCTTGATTCCACATGTGATTGATGAGTTAGAAGGCACCAGTTATTTCATTAAGCTCATGTACACACAGGTGAGGATGAACTCAACTCCCTTCATGTATGATTATGATGAGTTAGAAGGGACCAGTTCTTTCATTGAGGTCATGTACACGCAGGTGAGGATGACTTCAGCTCCCTTCATGTATGAGAATGATGATAGTATTTGATGAAAGGTTTCCTCCAGTATTATTATAAAGAAATGACTATTTTCTTATGATGAGATTATTAATCCCAAGTAAGGTTTTGAGAAAGTATACTTATATTTTTGGCTACGAGTCACCTCTCACTTTGATGATGAGCATGATAGTTATGCATTATGATATTAGTAAACAATTTCCTTACCTTGTTTGTATAAAAAAACTCTTCATTAATGTTATAGTTATTCATGTAATTTAAACTCTATTCACCCTAGCATTGGAACCTTTTCTAAATTCATTCATAAGCATGTGAGTATGAAGTATGTGTGTTATTTTGTAATCGAATATGCTATGTGTGCAACCTCTTCAATGATTATGTCATTTGATATGGTATTCTCATGAATGTATATGTATCTAGTATTGTACGTCCATGATTCTATGTGATGCATAGTATTGTATATCCATGATTCTACGTGATATCTAATATGGTATATTCTATGAAGTTGTATAACACAAGTTGATGAACAATGTGATTATGTGTGTCAAACCTCAAGTTTTTCAATCTATATATGTATAAACTATTTTACAAGATGGAGTGGTTTATACTTAACAATTATGCAAATCGGGTGTTTTATACTTGTTTTACCTAACCCATTTCAAGTTTAGTTTGATGTGTGTCGAGAGCTCTTGAGAAGTTAGAATTGAGTAGTCTTGTTTTGTATCTAGCTCCTAGGTAGTTGACTCTTATTGGTTATGTTCGTAGAGCATATGTTGACTCTAATATTTAGCTTTCCTTATTGTCTTGCCCTATGAGTTTGTATGGTGCCTAGACACCGGGTCCATGACCTTATGTTATCTTTTGAGGATTATTAATGTTTAGCTAAATGATTTAACCTTGTAGCTATCTCAGTATGGATAGTTATGGCGGTAGCATTACCTTGTTTTGAGCTTTATCAATTTAATCATAGTAGCTATTTGAGTTTAATCTTCTATTTATACCTTAAGCTTTAATGCTTTTAGCCTAGGCTCGCATGTGAATTTGGGGTGTTACACCTGTACACGTTATGAAGAAGAGTGGATTAGGCTTAGTTAACAGCCGAACCACTATAAAAATCTCTCTCTCTCTCTCTCTCTCTCTCTCTCTCTCTCTCTCTCTCTCTCTCTCTCTCTCTCTCTTTTACTTACGTTTTTTTATCATTCGTGCACTGCATATCATTTGACCAAGCCTAACGATTTTCTTGCACATTATCAAAACTGTGCAAAGTGAATATTAAAATTTGGATAACATTTATTCCGTTGCAAAACACTTTGATCAAGTAATATTTCAAAAGAGTATTTAATTACTTGCGAAGAAATTTTCAAAAACCTAGTGAGAGTCTATTCACCCCCCCCCCCCACCTCTAGACTCACTTAGCAACCGTATCAGGATCAACAAGTGTATTAGAGCGAGTTTCTTATATCGGTGAACACTCTGTGTATACTGCCTAGAGATCTCTTTTAACAAATCTTTTTGGATTTTTACTTTGCACACCTTTTAAAATGGATCATCATCATTCTAGACATTTGATATTTAATCTTAACAAATTTGATGATTGGAAAATGCGCATGCAGGTTCATCTTTCGGCCATACACGAAGAGAGATGGGACGTCATAACAGACGAGCCTATCAAAATCTTATAAGTTAACCTGAATCGTGCTGCTGAAGGGCCTGATGCTCAAGAAATGAGAACAAAGCCGAAGACATCTCTTACATCCGAAGAATGGACCAAAAGCAATCTCGACAATATTGCCTGAGATATACTTTACAAGGCCCTAGACGAGTTATTGTTTACAAGGGTTAGAAAGTGCAAGACAACGAAAGCTATATGGGACGTTCTCATGCATAGGGGTGAGCATCGGTCGATTTCGGTCAATAACCGAATAACCAACAGGATTTTTAAAGGCTTCATAACCGACCGAAACCAACCGAACATTTAGTTATAACTGATCGAAACCGAATATGTCGGTTTCGGTCGGTTATTTCGGTAACCGAATAATCGAGTCGGTTTCGGTCGGTTATTTCGGTAACCGAATAACCGAAGATGTTAACCTACTCATACATTATTACACATACACTAATGACTCATTGCTCATAGTCTCATACACTCATAGGAGTCATAGTTTCATACAGTACCAATTTTCAAGATTCAAATTTCAAATTGAATAATAAACGAAATACAAAACTTTCAAATATTCAATACAAAACAAAGTTTAAATCCAAACATAAACTCCAGTTCTTCAAAGCTCTAGTACCATCAAACTGCCAATCCAAACTTGCTACTACCAAATGCCAATCTTAACTTGCTACTGCCAAATGCCAATCTTCAAAGCCAAAGACCTGTTACTGCCTACTTCATCCAAAAATTAAATAAATGTGAGTATATAAATTTGAGATGTTATAATGTATGTATACATAATCAATTAATCTAAAGTCTAAACAATTAGTAACTTGCACTATCAAATGTCAATTGACTCTTGTTCTTCTATTCTTCTAATCAATCACCCGATCCAAACTCATTTTGGACATATCTAAATCATATCAACATTAAATAAATAAATAACAATAAGGAAATTATAATATTTAAGATAAAGAAATTATTTTGATACTAACCCATGTCAAGTTTATACATCTCTCCAACGTCATGCTCAATTAAATCATTCATTGAAATGAGATTTTCTTCCCGCACTACAAAAAAACGCGAAAATAGCGACGGACAATTTCCGTCGCTAAACAGGTGAAATCCGTCGCTAAACTGTTTTGCGACGGATTAGCGACGGATTTCGTCCGTCGCTAAAATGAGCGTCGCTAGAATTAGCGACGCAATTTATTTCCGTCGCTAAAATTTAGCGACGGATTTTTTCGTTGCTAAATTAAAATAGTCCGTCGCTATTTTCCTCGCCGCGATGATTTCGATGTCGATTTTGCAAGGGAATAGCGACAGAATATTCCGTCGCTAAACTTAGCAACGGAATTTTCTGTCGCTAGTTTGTTTCTATAGTTTGCAATGGAAGCGCCATTTAGCTACAACTTAGAGACAGAAATATCCGTCGCTAAATTTAGGTATTTAGCTTACAAATTTGCTACGATTTTTGTGCGCTAC
>CP025650.1:15064166-15077516 GCA_003576665.1 Ipomoea trifida
ATTTGGAGGATCGATTGGACTGGCAGTTTCTTCGGAAGAGATAATGAGATGAAATGATGAGATGCAATCTAGTAGAAAAATCTCGGATTATGTAGAGAAGTGGCTTGGTAGAAAAATCCTGGGCTTACTTTAGGACTTGAGCTATTACTCGTTGGGCTTGGAATCCTAGTTAGAGGGTGTGCACACTTAGGTAGCGGTCTTGATTCCACATGTGATTGATGAGTTAGAAGGCACCAGTTATTTCATTAAGCTCATGTACACACAGGTGAGGATGAACTCAACTCCCTTCATGTATGATTATGATGAGTTAGAAGGGACCAGTTCTTTCATTGAGGTCATGTACACGCAGGTGAGGATGACTTCAGCTCCCTTCATGTATGAGAATGATGATAGTATTTGATGAAAGGTTTCCTCCAGTATTATTATAAAGAAATGACTATTTTCTTATGATGAGATTATTAATCCAAGTAAGGTTTTGAGAAAGTATACTTATATTTTGGCTACGAGTCACCTCTCACTTTGATGATGAGCATGATAGTTATGCATTATGATATTAGTAAACAATTTCCTTACCTTGTTTGTATAAAAAAACTCTTCATTAATGTTATAGTTATTCATGTAATTTAAACTCTATTCACCCTAGCATTGGAACCTTTTCTAAATTCATTCATAAGCATGTGAGTATGAAGTATGTGTGTTATTTTGTAATCGAATATGCTATGTGTGCAACCTCTTCAATGATTATGTCATTTGATATGGTATTCTCATGAATGTATATGTATCTAGTATTGTACGTCCATGATTCTATGTGATGCATAGTATTGTATATCCATGATTCTACGTGATATCTAATATGGTATATTCTATGAAGTTGTATAACACAAGTTGATGAACAATGTGATTATGTGTGTCAAACCTCAAGTTTTTCAATCTATATATGTATAAACTATTTTACAAGATGGAGTGGTTTATACTTAACAATTATGCAAATCGGGTGTTTTATACTTGTTTTACCTAACCCATTTCAAGTTTAGTTTGATGTGTGTCGAGAGCTCTTGAGAAGTTAGAATTGAGTAGTCTTGTTTTGTATCTAGCTCCTAGGTAGTTGACTCTTATTGGTTATGTTCGTAGAGCATATGTTGACTCTAATATTTAGCTTTCCTTATTGTCTTGCCCTATGAGTTTGTATGGTGCCTAGACACCGGGTCCATGACCTTATGTTATCTTTTGAGGATTATTAATGTTTAGCTAAATGATTTAACCTTGTAGCTATCTCAGTATGGATAGTTATGGCGGTAGCATTACCTTGTTTTGAGCTTTATCAATTTAATCATAGTAGCTATTTGAGTTTAATCTTCTATTTATACCTTAAGCTTTAATGCTTTTAGCCTAGGCTCGCATGTGAATTTGGGGTGTTACACCTGTACACGTTATGAAGAAGAGTGGATTAGGCTTAGTTAACAGCCGAACCACTATAAAAATCTCTCTCTCTCTCTCTCTCTCTCTCTCTCTCTCTCTCTCTCTCTCTCTCTCTCTCTCTCTCTCTTTACTTACGTTTTTTTATCATTCGTGCACTGCATATCATTTGACCAAGCCTAACGATTTTCTTGCACATTATCAAAACTGTGCAAAGTGAATATTAAAATTTGGATAACATTTATTCCGTTGCAAAACACTTTGATCAAGTAATATTTCAAAAGAGTATTTAATTACTTGCGAAGAAATTTTCAAAAACCTAGTGAGAGTCTATTCACCCCCCCCCCACCTCTAGACTCACTTAGCAACCGTATCAGGATCAACAAGTGTATTAGAGCGAGTTTCTTATATCGGTGAACACTCTGTGTATACTGCCTAGAGATCTCTTTTAACAAATCTTTTTGGATTTTTACTTTGCACACCTTTTAAAATGGATCATCATCATTCTAGACATTTGATATTTAATCTTAACAAATTTGATGATTGGAAAATGCGCATGCAGTTCATCTTTCGGCCATACACGAAGAGAGATGGGACGTCATAACAGACGAGCCTATCAAAATCTTAAGTTAACCTGAATCGTGCTGCTGAAGGGCCTGATGCTCAAGAAATGAGAACAAAGCCGAAGACATCTCTTACATCCGAAGAATGGACCAAAAGCAATCTCGACAATATTGCCTGAGATATACTTTACAAGGCCCTAGACGAGTTATTGTTTACAAGGGTTAGAAAGTGCAAGACAACGAAAGCTATATGGGACGTTCTCATGCATAGGGTGAGCATCGGTCGATTTCGGTCAATAACGAATAACCAACAGGATTTTTAAAGGCTTCATAACCGACCGAAACCAACCGAACATTTAGTTATAACTGATCGAAACCGAATATGTCGGTTTCGGTCGGTTATTTCGGTAACCGAATAATCGAGTCGGTTTCGGTCGGTTATTTCGGTAACCGAATAACCGAAGATGTTAACCTACTCATACATTATATTACACATACACTAATGACTCATTGCTCATAGTCTCATACACTCATAGGAGTCATAGTTTCATACAGTACCAATTTTCAAGATTCAAATTTCAAATTGAATAATAAACGAAATACAAAACTTTCAAATATTCAATACAAACAAAGTTTAAATCCAAACATAAACTCCAGTTCTTCAAAGCTCTAGTACCATCAAACTGCCAATCCAAACTTGCTACTACCAAATGCCAATCTTAACTTGCTACTGCCAAATGCCAATCTTCAAAGCCAAAGACCTGTTACTGCCTACTTCATCCAAAAATTAAATAAATGTGAGTATATAAATTTGAGATGTTATAATGTATGTATACATAATCAATTAATCTAAAGTCTAAACAATTAGTAACTTGCACTATCAAATGTCAATTGACTCTTGTTCTTCTATTCTTCTAATCAATCACCCGATCCAAACTCATTTTGGACATATCTAAATCATATCAACATTAAATAAATAAATAACAATAAGGAAATTATAATATTTAAGATAAAGAAATTATTTTGATACTAACCCATGTCAAGTTTATACATCTCTCCAACGTCATGCTCAACTAAATCATTCATTGAAATGAGATTTTCTTCCCGTAACCAATCTTGAGTGCACCAAGAGCTTGTACAATTTTAGGAGTTAATGAACTCCTATAAGTATCAAGCACACGCCCACCTGTGCTAAATGCAGATTCAAATGCTACGGTGGATACAGGAACTGCCAATATATCACGAGCCATGCATGAAAGAACGGGAAATCTATGAGCATTTTCTTTCCACCATCGGAAAATATCAAATTCACCACCACCAGTACGAGTATCAAGCTCTTCATTGATGTATTTGTCCAATTCAGATTTATGCTCCCCATGTCCAATATCAACCAAATACTTTTGAAAATCAGTTTCAATGTTTAGAACATTATGTGTTTGATCATCACAATCCTCATTAATGACACTCAATGATTGAGAGAAATTGCTACCCTCACCTTGTGAAACTTTCAACAACTCATTGTATTCATTAAACAGCTGATTGATCACTTCTCTAAGTTTAGAACACAACACCGAAGCTTGATCAATTGAATACATTCTTTTAAAAAAATCAACAAAGATGTATTTCCTTCTAGGGTCAAGAACAGTTGCAACATAAAGTAGCATATTCATTTTCTCAACATTCCCCCAATATTTGTCAAATTTCTCCTTCATTCTCTTTGCTATAGCACTAAATTGAGGGTCAGAACTCCTTTTCCAATCACGCAAAGTACAATACAATTCACAAATTTCAGGAAAGTATGCATTACAAGTCACATATGTAGTACCATAAATTTTCAATGTGAAGTCATAGAACCGTTGCAAAAACTTGCTCATCCTCCTAACATTTTCCCAATCATCCTGATCGGGTGTGCCATCATTCAACACAAGTCCATGCCTATAATTGTGGTCAATCTCTTCAAATCTCACAAATGCTCTTTCAAATTTTTGAGCGGTCTCTAACATCAAGTATGTAGAATTCCACCTAGTGCTACAATCCATGCTCAACAAATATTTAGATTGAATTTTTTCCAATTGTACAGATTCTTTAAACCTATGCAATCTAGCCAGTGATTGCCTCACATACCTCACCGTGGATCTAACACGAGCAATTGATTCATTCACTTCCTTCGACACTTCCGTGACAACCAAATTAATTATGTGTGCAACACATCTCATATGAATGAATTTTCCCTCTAAAATTGTTCCATTCACATTATTCAACTTCTTTCTCAAGTATGTAATAGCCACATCATTTGAACTAGCATTATCCACGGTAATTGTGAAAATCTTGTCTATTGCCCAATCACGCAAACATTTTTCAATCTTCTTGCCAATATCTTCACCTTTATGACTACTAATTGGACAAAAATTAATTATTCTCTTTTGCAATTTTCAATTATTGTCAATAAAGTGACAAGTAAGACACATATAATTTTCCCTTTGCAATGATGTCCAAGTGTATGTGGAAAGTGGTACCCTAAGTGAAGACAATCGCATTAACTTAGACAACTTTTGTTTCTCCTCCAAATACATAGCATAACAATCCCTAGCAATAGTCCATCGTGATGGAACCTTAAACCTAGGACAAGCAATAGACAAGCATTTTCTAAATCCCTTAAACTCAACAAACTTGAAGGGCATTTCATGATTTATAATCATTTCAGCAATGCTCTTCCTAAGTGCCTCGGCACTATACTTTGCACAACCTAGTGATCCTTCCCCTTTACTTGATGGGACAAGTAATTCAGTTTGGCTAGGGTCACTACTAGCACACGGCATTTTTGGACCTGGTCATAATATGCTATTTCAAAGAACTTTAGTAAATGATTTGGATTTAGTATTGGAAGTGTTATTTTATAAGTTAAGTACAAAAGCTTTAGTTCTATTACAACTGATATTGGGAGGCTCTAATGTGGTTTATAATATAGGAGAAAAAAGTGAATTAAAATCCCTAGCAAGTTGGTGGAGGCTTCTATTAATAGTGGTAGATCATATAACATCACATTGGAAAGTTCCTAACTTGTTTGATGTGGCAGTTGATATCTAGGTGATAAGGTCAATCCAGACACGTGTCTACTATTGATGTGATAGTTGGAGTAGTGGCGACAAAACTAACTTGTTCAGTTGGCCACGTCTAATTCTGGAAACTAGTTTTTTTTACCAGACATATCGGGAAAAGCGGAAAATTTTGGAATTAGGGATTTGTACACGGAAACAATTTTAGTGGGTTGGTTATCCCACTTAGGTAATGACACTTTTCCAACAATAGGTTGTTGTGGATGTTGTTGGAAAGACCAATAATGACATGTTTTTATAGTCGAACACTAAAAATGAAAAAAATATATATATAAATTAAGAGAAAATTCCAATTTTAGTCATTGACAATTGTAGTATTGCCACATTTAATATTACTTTTTAATTTTTCCTCATTACATCCTTAACTCTCATTTGTTTGGTATTCAAAAAAAAAAAAAAACTCTCATTTGTTTGCAACAATTAGACATCTGTTTAAATTTTATCATTCTATTGTTTAATAGTGATTGTTAACATGTAATTTCATCTTTTAATTAAAAGACTTTATGCGAGATGGAGAGAAATTACATGTTGGGCCAAAAAGTTTGAATGATTAAATTACATATTATTCATCTGTGTTAAAGGTTGAATGACCGAACGTGGTCATTATGCAAATGAATAATGCTGGTAAAGGAATGACAACCAAACTAGCTAATATGCGCATATGGTTAGTAACTCAAATGATGTTAGAAGTGGTGTTAAAACAAACCATGCGAGTTTGATGGTTTCTTCATCAAATGATAATCCAAATCGACACACATGTTATTTGGATACTGGTTGCACGAATCATATGTGTGGCATGAAAGAGTTGTTCACCGAGCTTGACGAATCATTCGACACGACTGTCAAGTTCAGTGATGGTAGGATCATTCTAGTGATCGGAAAAGGGAAAATACTCATCACATTGAAGAATGGAGATCACAAGTACATTTCTAATGTTTTCTATGTACCTGATATAAAGAGTAATTTATTGAACATGTGGTAATTGACCGAAAAAGGGTACGCGATGGATATTTCAAACAATCAGTTTTCAATCATTGATAAACAAGGTACTTTGATTCTTAAAACCTATTTATCACAGAATTGAATGTTTATAGTGGATATTACTAAAGGTGAATATAAATGTTTGGGTGCAATTGTGGGTGATGACTTGTGGCTTTGGTATCTTCGTTTTGGACAACTAAATTTCAAAAGTCTTGAACAACTTGCCAAACAGAATAGGGTGTGAAGCTTGTGTTCTTGGAAAAAGTCATTGGTTACCATTCTATAGAGTTCCTTACGCCTCGGCCCGACAGAGCATCTGGGAGGATGTAAATCATAGTAACTCAGCTAAATACATAGAGCCCCCCCTCACTTTGAGAGGTTGCTCTCACACTACCGCTGGTGAGACTCGACCACTGGTCTTTCTTCTCAAACTTCACTCATATGACCAACTGAGCTGCCACTGGTAAAAAGTGGGTTTATTTGTTGAGAAGAAAAGATGAAGTGTTTGATTGCTTTAAGAAATTTAAACCCTATGTTGAAAAACAAAGTGATCATTTTCTTAAAGTTCTACAAAGTGATGGTGAAGGTGAATACACATCCAATGAATTTAAGATGTATTGTGAAGAACATGGGGTGCAACACAACACTACATTCCCGTACACTCCACAACACAATGGAGTGGTCGAGAGGATAAACATAACCATACTAGATATTATAAGAAGCCTTCTCAAAGTGAGATGTATGCCTAATTATTTTTGGGCTGGAGCAGTTGTTTATGCAGTTTATTTGTTGAATAGGTCACCTTTTACGAGTGTATCTGGTGTAGCTCCTATTGAAGCTTGGAGTGGATTCAAACTAAATGTGAAGCACTTGAAGGTGTTTGGATCAATTGCATATGCTCATGTACCCGCAACAACGAGTACAAAACTTGATGATAGAGTAGTGAAAACAATCCTTGTAGGTTTTAAGCAGGGATACTACAAACTGTACAATCCCATTGCAAAGAAAGTGTGTGACACCCCATCCTCACACAGGCTGAGATAGATAAAACTTAGCACCACAGCTGCCTATCTCAACCAACCATAACAAAGCGGAAGCGAATTTAAAACTTAAGGGCGTCATGCCACATCTAGGTATAAACACAGCCTAGATGCACAGGCTAAACATAAGAATAAACTAAGTTGTCATATCATAAACTGAAATAATCCTCAAACATAATCCATAAATATCCAAAAATACCCAAAAGACTAATCAAGAGTATATCATAATATCTCAAGGCACACAGGCCCAAAAACCATAATCTAAACAAGGTAAACTAAGTCTACGCATCCTCAGAAAGAGAAACTCTAGCGCGCTCTCGCATAGACTACTCCATACCTGGAAAACACGCAAAGAGCCATTAGCAAAAGAATGCTAAGCAACCACCATTCACACCCGCAAGGAGATATAGATATATATAAGCTTGTAAATAGGTTTACTCACCCATATAGAATATAAACACCAACGAACTGTTCAATAGTTCAAAACGATACTCAACAACAACAAGCTGAACGAATCATAAACCAAAACTCATTCAACGAAAGTCAAAGTTCAACGATGAAAGCATAAGACAACAAACGAGTCAAAACCAAGGTACCAACTGAACACAAGTATAAGGAACAACCAAGCATAACCGAGAATAACGAGATATCAACCGAGTAAACAAAGACTCACAACCAAAGAACCGAAAGAAAACCCAACACTAACCACCAAACCTCTCGCCAATCATCATATCGAACCCGACCCCAAAAAAAAACCAAGTGCACAGGGGTAAAAAACCAATCACGGGGACCGAAGTCCAATCACAGGGGTGAATCGACCCAATCACAGGGGTAATGAACCCAATCACGGGGTAATGAGCCCAATCACAGGGACCGTAGTCCAATCACAGGGACCTAAGTCCAATCACAGGGGTCCTCGACCCAATCACAGGGGTAATGAACCCAATCACAGGGGTAATGAACCCGAATACAAACAATAGTAGCACAACTAGTTCCACAACTCCAATGATACCAACAAACCAACATCTCATACCCACACTCCAACAACATCCCAAGATAACCAAACAAAGTGTTCATCTCATCTATGAACACAAACAAACTCCCAGGTAATTGAATATCAAGAATCAATAGACCAAGAGTACAAAAAAGGAAACTAAAGACATGAATAAATCTCCAAGACAAGGAAATAAATACCCAACAAAAGGCATGGATAAATTCCAAAGACATGGCAAAATACTCCACCAAACAATCCAACAATAATCAGAAACAAAAGAGGAACAACAGACAACAACATCACAGAAACAGACTCTGGGAGCAGATTCCCAGAGTACATGCGGAACACTCAGACGGAACACAGTCCTCCGCCGCAGGAAGGAGGCGGACTGCCTCAACGGATCACCCACATCCGGCCAACCCTACCGCCTTGGCCTTGCGGAACTCCTCGGCGGGTTACATTGTGCCGCCGAGGACTTCCGCAAGGTCAAATACAACTCCCAGTTCCAGAATTCAACAGCAGACACGAAAACAACATTTCCAGAGAGTATAATCAGACCCAATACATCACTATTTCATCCAATTTAGAGGCCAAAAACATGGAAATCCAAACCATCAATGATCATACAACACTAATCGAAAGATCAAGATGAAATCCAACAAATAGATTCAACAAAATAGGCTAATCACAAGGAATTTTCAGGATTTCCAATCACCAAGAACATTATATAGAATAGGAGTGAATAAAATAGTTTTGATGGACATAGTGGTTACCTTGAATAGCTTTCTCCAACTCCAACAAGCCCTAAGCAAGATCACAATGCCCCACCTTCACCTTGATCATCTTTTTCCCAAAGAACCCCAAAAGAACATTATAAGAATATGCTAAAAGACTATCAAAAACACAAAATACAAGATGGATTCTTAGCTAGATGAACTTACCCACTCCTAAGCAACCATAAAAGAGCAACCTTTACTTGAAATCTTGTAGGAAAATGGAGATCAAATTTGGAAAGAAATGAAGAGGAAATGGCGTGAGAGTGTAGGGAGAGAGGAAGAGGAGTGAAAGCTTTTAGGGGTTTTGATCTTCCAAATTATATACTAAGAATACATACAATATTTAGGGTGTAAGACTTTATTATGAGTTGGGCTTAAATATATAATATGATGGCTAGAAGAATTAATTGTATATATTCAATACTAGCAAAATGGGCTAATGAAGTCATCCCTTATAATTAATATAAGAATTAAAACAAGGAAGCCCATAGAAATGTCTTAGGAACAATATATATACATTATATAATATAAGATCAATAAATTGGGCTTGTAGGAGTATTTAATTACAATATTGTAAGGATCCAAATTGAATAAAAATCCCTTACAAGAATAATTCAATTAATTGGGCTCTTGGTTAGAATA
Organism: Ipomoea trifida; assembly: GCA_003576665.1. Lineage (NCBI taxonomy): Eukaryota > Viridiplantae > Streptophyta > Magnoliopsida > Solanales > Convolvulaceae > Ipomoea > Ipomoea trifida. The sequence continues at coordinate 15,073,695 of CP025650.1, forward strand.
ATTAAATTAGGCTCATGAATATATATATATATATAAGTGTTTATATATTAAATTGGAAAGAATTAGCCCAATTAGAATAATTAAATTGCCCAAGGAATTAATTAATGAACGAAAGGCTTGAACGAATTTACGGGGTGTTACACTCTACCCCCCTTAAAAGGAGCTTCGTCCCCGAAGCTCAAAGCTAACGGGAACCTGGAATGAAACGATTCAAAGGAAACGAAGATTCAACGGGAGATTGAAAAGGAAACGATTGCTCAACTAATCCTAAACTCAAGAACATACTAACATGCAACTAAACTCTTAACTTACCCAACCCAAACTAGCTTGCAAAACAGATATAAACTAAACTACTTATCTATACTACAGGGTTTATACTACTGAGCTAATACTAACGAGGAACTAACAACTAACCTGGGTGGCCTCCTTGAGAAGAACTGCCTGGACCATGCGGTGGATAAGGGTAAGGGTACGGGTAAGGGTAAGGATACTGCTGCTGATAAGATGGCAGGTACTCCGGTGGCACTTCAATGCCAAGCTTGTTCTCGATGTAGCCCAAACGCTGGAAGCCGCGATCCACTCTCAAATCTAACGAGTCAAACCTCGCTTCAACCATACGTTGCATCTCCTGCAGTTGTCGGAGTACAAGGCCAACTAGTGGCGTAGGAGCTAAGGGATCATGCTGCTCCTTCCTCCGGTGCTCCAGATCGGCCTCACCCACTGGCTCTTCCTCTTCGGCTTCCTCCTCGGACTCCTCATCTCCCTCATCCCCACCTGCCTGCTCAGCCTGTTGAGGCGCGACTAACCCTCGCAACCTCTTGTGTGAAATGTGGTAGCGCTCGATCAGCTCTCTACTCTCTGCGGCTGGCATCCTACTCAGCTCGTGAGCGGTGATATACTCATTCCCCTCTACCTGGAACAGCCCAGAAAACTGCAGACTCGGCGCATTGAACGCGCTGTGAACCGGCTGCCTGGCCAACTCTCCGGTCACATTGACCCTCCTCTGCTGAAATAACCAACTCAAAACCATTCCATACGGCCGATTACGCCTCTTAACTGTCTTGCAGAAATCCATGTGCAAGATCATCAGGGTAGGCAAGTCGAACTTCACTCGGTGCTTCAGAAAGTACACAAAGGCGCACTCTATGGCTGTAACCTGTCGGCTGTTGTTCCGATTAGGCAACAAGCTCTCCCCAACCAACAAAGTCAGAATCCTCTGTTCACCCGTCAAATTATGCTTATCGGGGCGTGTATCCAAAGCAACGTCCTCATTCGGCCCCAATATGTACCTCAGATAATCACGAAAACCCACCTCTTGCGTCTCAACCCAAGCATTACGCTCATACTCATTAACACCTCCTAACGGCAAGTTAAGCCACCTAGCCAACTTAGGCGGGTCAAACGAAATCCTTACGCCCTTCACTATCGAAGTGAGCACGGGCACTTGATTAGTAGTCTTAACCTTCATATTCTGATAAAACTGATTGACCAAGTTGGGATACACAACATTCTCAATCCGCAAGAACATGTTCAATAAGCCTTGAAAATTTAGCATATTCACGATTTCGGGCGAAAAATGTAGCGGGTCGAGAGCTTTACCATCGATTATATTATAGCGGATGTTGCTCGAGCCTTCTCCTCCCTCGGCCTGATTTCTTCTTGACATTGTTGTGATTGTTGAGTGTTGAACTTGATGTTGCTGTGGAAGGAAACGACGCCGTCGAGGTTGCGGACCCTGGGCGGAAAAACTCGCGCGATTGGCGCTGGTGACGGATGAAGCTCGCGAACCAGACGGATGTGCTCTGCGGACCTGGGTGTTCTGCTGCCGTTCGCTCTCTGTTGCGGAAAGGAGAAAGGAATACGACGGAGAGGAAAGACGGGGAGGGTTAGGGTTATATCTCGCTTAAAACTGGAAAAAGACGCATGCACCCTCGGCCGTGCGGACCACGATCGCGGAAGACTTCGGACCGTTACGCTGTTACGTTCCTCTTGGCGGAACTGCCTCACGGATGACCTTCTTCCGTCACACCCTTCCGCACCCACTCACGGTCCACTTCCACGGAATCCCTTGCTCCGTTCGCCTCCATCGCGCCGTTGTCACCACTGGACGTCTAAAATAAAGACAGAGTCTTGCGGCTAGAACACTACGAGTCGTAGTGGTTGGTTGGCGTGGTTCCCTTGTTATTAATCATATGGCGCGGGTTCAAGTCCCCTTGTGAGCATTAGCTAGGTCTTTAGGCTCCTTTTCCTTTTCCTTTGTATTTTGCTCCCTTGGTTTGTCTTCACGAACGGTTCAACCATTTAACATAAAACCGAGTCTTCAAACCTTTAACGAGACGTTACCTAAAGCTCCCTAACTATCGAGAGGTCGCCTAAGGCTCACTTAACGGTTCAACTAACTAAAACACTTGACGGAAAACTTGGAAAGCACTTAAACCACGCAATTAAAAGATTAAACTCGGGGTTACCTTCTTCAAGCCCACTCGCCTCGGCTTGGGTGCGGCCCATCACAAAGATCTTCTTCTGCTGCGGCCTAGCCTGCTGCTCTCGGCCTCCACCTGGCCGGCTACCCCCGCTACCCACAGCCTCTCGGGATGGTCGGGCCACTGCTGGGGCTCCCTGGGCCGTGCTCGGTCTGGATGAGGATGAACTTCCCTTCTTGGCTGCGCACTCGTAAGCTCGATGACCTCGCAGCCCACAGCTAAAGCACTCCACCAACTGGCCCTCACAATCGCGCCCCGGGTGGTCCCTCCCACAACGCCTGCAGTGGAAGTGCCGGGTGCGAACTCTCTCGCCACCTGACCCCTGCCCGAAACTAGGGCGAGATCCACCACCGTGGCTGGAGCCACCCTGCTGGAATCCTCTCCTCAAGCCGGATCCCCCGGGTCGGTGCCTCTTGGAGTCTGGAGCTCCACCCTCGGCTGGCCGCTTGGAGCGGTCCTGAACCCCTCGCCGGATAGACAGCACTCGATAGTGATCGACAGCACTGCTGTAGGCCTCGCTCAACGTCTGGAAATTGAACACCACTAGGGCCATACGCGTCTCCAGGTTCAGACCAGCCACGAACCGCTCAATCCGCGTCTCCTCGGTCGGGGCTAGGGTCGGTGCAAAGCGTGCCAACTCCAGAAAGCGTCGGTGGTACTCCTGTACGGTCCTCGTCCCCTGGTGAAGGTGTAAGAACTCCTCCTGCATTGCCGCCTTGACGTGGGCCGGGTAGAAGCGGGCTCTCAACCGGTCCTTGAACGTCTCCCACCAGCTTCCTCCCTCAGGTAGAAGCTCGCCATCTCCACCTGACGACCAGGTGGGCACTCTACCGCCTCGAGGATCTTGTCGAAAGCTCGGATCCACTCTTCAAGGACCGCGGGGTCCTCCTCTCCAGCATAGAAAGGTGGGTGCTGCCCTGCTACCCTCCGAACCAAGTCTGGCTGCCCGCGCTGGTTATTCTGAACCATCGCATTTCCGAGTAGCTGGGTGATCTACGTCAGCTGCTGAAGATTCTGCATCAGCTGCTCCACGATTGGCGCTTCCGGGTAGTCCTCGCGTCTACGTGGCGGCACCATGATCGCTAGAAGAGGGGAAACTAACAGAAAGCGAACAGAACTGCGGTCGGCCATAACCAAACACGCAAGAAAGCAAGTGAGAACGAGCTCACGACAAACAAACAACAAACAACCTGCAAAGCACAAGCAAAAGGAAGTAAACGAGTCCTCACCGCGCGGCCTAAAATTCACACATCTTAGAACTCTTAAACATCTTAACTTCTACTGATCAAGTCCTAGAGTCTCAGATTACAACCCTAGGATCTCTATTCAGACCTCAACA